>NW_019168492.1:16684755-16785235 GCF_002303985.1 Durio zibethinus
AGATTAAAATATGCCATATTTCTTTCTTTAATTAATTTTTTTATTTTTTAAATATATCTTCAAAAATATGTTATTTTTTTAATTTCCAATGTGAAATCTAAAAATTTTATTAATGATAGATGAAATAATTTTTTACATTTTATTCGTACTAAAATGTATATCAAATTACATAACTTTTAGCCGACAAAACCTTGTTATTATGTTCAATTTAAAATGTAAATCAAATTGCATAACTCTTAGCCGACAAAACCTTATTATTATGTTAATAACAAGGAAAGGGACGTGGAACCTTTATGCTCTAGGTTTCAATCATATATGTATATATTAATTAATTTGGTCAAATTTTATATTAGATGATTGGTTTTTTTTTTATTATTTTTTTATAAAATAATTGTCTCTAAATTCATCTCAAATTTGACTGGGCTGAGAGATAGTGTTTCTCCATAAATTCTTGTAAATTTACATGTACTTCTCTTTTGAGGTCGAACCTAATTAAATTTGATCAAAATCACATCTATACCGATCTATTAACACATTTACTAGCTATTAGCAACTTTTAATAACTTAATTTGTCTTAGACCAAATTAACGATTAGAGGAAGCCAAGTGGGTGGGTTGATGCATGTTTAGGATTGAGTTGTTTGAAATTTTTAGAAGATCACATTGGATCAAGTCAATTGTTATCGCCTAAATTAGTGTTACTATATTTTGATTATGTGATATATCCACGTTAGTTGCTGTACCACGTGATTATGTTCATGTAGTAATAAAAAATTAAAACTTTTTTGCATTATTATCACATGATAAAATAGCTGACATGCATATGTCACCCGACTGATTTGTTATCGATCAAAATAATAATATTAAAAATTTTTAGTGACCAAAATATTATTTTTTATAGTTGGCTAATTTAGATAAAATAATTTTAAAAAATTAGATGACCAAAAAGGTAATTTTATAAAATCATTTAATAAATTAGCCATTAAATTATAAGAATTCGGAAACAGACCCGTACAATTGACTAATAAATTTAGCAAAATGCAATCAAGGGGCAGTGTTTAATAAAAACAAAATCCTCACCTTGATTTTATCCTGGATAAGGAATTGCTCTAGCTCTATTTTTTTTTTAAAAAAAAACGATATATTTTCTGTGTTAAAAAAAAACCCATATATTTTCTCTTTTTTCTTGCATTTCTTTTTTAAGGTTTCAATTACAGGACCTCTTCGTGCCCATCCATATATAAATATATACATAAATATATATATATATATATATCATGAAAATTTTTAAAATTTTAAATAAAATTAAAAAATATCATATATCTTTCCTATTGTTCTTAATTTTTTAAAAAATTTAAAATTGTAAGATTCAAAAACTATGAAAAATTTTTAGATTTCTAAAAAAAGTTTTGCAATTTTTAAAAGATTATATTTTTTAAAAAAATTATAAGTTTTTTGTAAATTTTTTTTAATTTTAAGAAAATTTTATTTTTATGAAAAACTTATGTTTTTTGAATTTTTTGAAATCGTTTTTCCATTTTTTTATTTTTTTATAATTTTGAGAGTTTTTTAAAGAATTTAAGTTTCTTTAAAATTTTGAAATTTTAAAAATTTTTGTAGAATTTTAAAAAAATTTTAAAAGTTATTTTGAATTTTTAGAACATTTTCAGAATTTTTAAAATTTTTCATAATTTTTCTGAAATTTTGAGAATTTTTTAGAAAATTTCTTTTAGTGATGATGAGGCATTGATGATATGACACTAATTAGACTTTTTGACATATATCAGCATATTATTGGATGTTAATCCCATATCAATAAAACTGACTAAAGATATTAGCCCGAGATACCAATGTAATAATAGAATGAAAGTTCAAATACTAATCTAATAGTTTTATTTCTTTAGATACCAAATTAACAAAAAAATGTATACTTCAAGGGCTATTTTTATATTTAACTCTTAATCTTTTTAAGCTTTAAAGTTATTTATTATTCAACACACATTTTGCAAAAACATTTCCCATAAGATACTTAACATGTGGTAAACAAATGTAATTTTTTACCAATGTACAAATATAATTTTTGTTGTTGGACAAACTTAAATTATCATTTTGTTGAATTTTATACATCATTTCACTTTGATGAATAAATATAATCATTTGAAATTTCTGACTGTACCACTTATCTTGCAATCCAAAATGATCCCACTGTGAGAGCAATTTTTATGGTGAAACTTTTTAATTGACAAATGATTGGTGAATTAAATGCAAAATGATTGGTGTTTCAAGTGCAAGCAGGACATCATGCTTAATTTCCACAAACATCAAACCAAACTAAGAAATTTTTAAAACCGTTTTCTAAACGCAAGGATGGATCAAGTGGTCTTAGTTTCACAATGTCAAAGCATGGTAATAAATTTTAAGTAAAGAAAACTATCAAATGCAAGGATGAATCATAGTCTTCTTATTCTTATCATACCTTAGATAGGTAATTAAATAGTTGAGGTTAATTGGGTGTAAAAGCTTCTAATTTCTAATTTGTTTTTTCTTAAGGTAAGGAAAATTAAAATCTTAAAAAAAATGAAATTACACCAGCATATGTCTTAGCATAATTAAATGCACTTTTAATATAATTTTTTTTGTTATTTGACAGTTCTCTAAATAATATGGTTTTTTTTATAAATAGTAATATTAATATGAGAAGGGATTTATTTATACTAATGTAACTTTTTCCTTTTTTACTCTTGGATGAAAATTAAATTCATGATTCATTTGAATTAAAATAATATTTTTAAATTTAGTAATTTTGATCTAAAATTTCTAAAAAGTGTAAGAGTTACACTAGTGTAAATGGATCCCTCTTCATATTGACATAGCTATTAAAATATTAAAATATTTATTATTGAAATATTAAAAATATTAATTTTAGTTATTTTTATAATAATATTTAATATTAAATACTTGAAAAATAGTATTTATTATTAAAATGTTTTTTATATTAATAATTTAAAACATTTAAAATATCATTATTATTATCATTATTAAAGTATTATTTTATTAAAATTAAAATTAAAATAGCATATTTATTATTAAAATATTAAAAATAATATTTATTATTAAGTCATAAAAAGTATTATTTATTTTTATTATTAAAATTGTAATATAAAAATCGATGAAACCTTAGCTTACCACTACTCTTAAAGTCTTAGGTTTAAGTCCCACTATGTGTGGGTTTGGTGATTGTTTAGTTAGATTCTAATTTGTTTTTTGTTGATTGATTATGATTGCAAATTCTTTTATGTTTGTAATTTAAAAAAAAAATGATATAAAAACATTTGTCATTAAGATATTAAATGTACAATATATTTTAAATTTAAAATTACAAAGTTTAACTAAGTTAGAACACGGACAAATAGAAAATTGAAGCAGCAACTGGTTTTTTAGCATTGAGAGGATGAATTTAATTTTCCTTGCAGAGAAAAAAGGTTTAGTCGTGGAAAGAAAGAGATAATAGAAAAAAGGGGTCAAAGAACCGACAGAAAAAAAAGAGGAACATATTTATATTTTTATTAATATAAAAAACCTAACCTAATAAACATAAAATTTCTATAATAACTCTATTTCAATAACCCTTTTTTTATAGAAAGCTCCAATCAAGCGAAACTTAGATTCTAGATATGTCAGTATTAATTTCTTTTGTTACAATTGCTTGAATACATAAGCACCAATCATCGGTGAGTTTTATATAATATTTTATTTTTATTTGTGACTTGTAAAACTTATTTTTAGATCCGTAAATTTAAAACTCAATGGGAGTAAAATATTTCAAATCCATCCTTTAATTTCATTAACAACCATAAAAATCAATGAAATTTGCTACCTTAGTGTCACGTAGCTGTCCACGTAACATAAATCTCAATTCAAAAGGTCAAAGAGATTCAAAATTTTTTTACCGTATGGACATTGTTCAGGCTTATTATCACATATATTTGTTATCAATTACTTAAGGGAAATATTATATACGTATAACAACTACACAAATTTCATATACATATGACAATATAGGGATTGAATTAAAAAAAAAAAAACTTGAAACACGCATATATGTATAATTTTTGTGTATGAAATATGTGTACGTAGTATTCCTTAGGGATGTGAATTTTACCCATATTCAATGAGAAATTTAATTTTTTTATTCTGAATAGGAATAAGGATAAGTATTACATTGTGGATATGAAAATGCATATGATTTTAAATTTTTATTTAGTATGGGGTAGGGGGATGGGTAATATAGTATCTTCCTCGCACCTGTACCCTACATATATATTTAGTATATAGATATTTAATTAAATAATATAAATTATTATTTTAAATTAATTAAAATTAATATATTTTTATTAAAAAAATATATTAATATATATTTATAAAAAATTATCTAAATACACAAAACAAAAATTAAAAAAAATTTGTGTTTTTTATTTTTTTAAGCTATGGATATAGGAATCTCTATACCCATTAAATACCTGTGAAGATGGGGATATGGATAAATATAAAATACTGGTTGAGTATGGATACAAAGATGGGTATAATATAAAAATTTTAAAAATAAAATTAAAAAATTCTCTATCCTATTCATACCTTAACCATTAATATTTCTAGTTTCTCATTAGTTAATTTATTGTCTTTGGTAATTATTTTAAATTCATATCTATACTCACTTTCGTTCTTGAAATTTGATACTCATATTCATCTTTTTTGAGTTAAAAATTAAATTTTTTGTTAAATATGAATAAAAGTGATATTTTTAATTTCAAGTGCGAGCAAGGATCAATCAAGTCATCTTATTTTCCACAAACATAAAAGCAAAGAAAGAAATATTAAAATAAGAAAAACTAGCAACCGTGTTTCAAGTGCAGGGATCAATCATGTCATCTTGCTTTCCACATATCAAAGCATATTTTAAGTCAAGAAAGCTATCGAGCGTGTTCTACGTGCATGGATAATCAAGTCATGCTGCATTTCACAAACATCAAAGCACACTAAGAAATTTTAAGTCATGAAAGCTAACGACAGTTTTCTAAACGTAAATCAATCATCTTATTTTCCAAAAACATAAAAGCAGAGAAAGAAATATTAAAATAAGAAAAACTAGCAACCGTGTTTCACGTGCAAGGATCAATCATGTCATCTTACTATCTACATATCAAAGCACATTTTAAGTCAAGAAAGCTATCGAACGTGTTCTAAGTGCATGGATAATCCAGTCATCCTGCTTTTCACAAACGTCAAAGCAGACTAAGAACTTTTAAGTCAAGAAAGCTATCGTGTTCTAAGTGCATGGATAATCAAATCATCCTGCTTTTCACAAACATCGAAGCGGACTAAGAAATTTTAAGTCAAGAAAACTAATCACCGTTTTCTAAACGCAACTATCAATCAAGTAGTCTTGGTTTTACACACATCAAAGCAGATCATTCTATTGTCGTACCCTAGATAGGTAATTAAATATTTGAGGTTGGGTGTAAAAGCTTTTCATTTCTAATGATTTTTTTTTAAGCAAAGCAAATTAAAATCTTTATTATCAATATGGCAGATGAGTTCATTTTTTTAATGTATTTAATTTAATGATTTAATTTTATTATTTTAAAAAATTAATATTAGTGTTAATTTTTGGAAACTTTTAACCAAAAAAATTGTGAAAATTGGAAGAAGAGAAAAAGATTTCTATTGCCACGTTGACAATTTGCCGTGTAAACACTGCCATAATGATTGTAGAAAAAAAGGGTTTAATTACATTACATGATGCTCCCATAACTTAAAATACCTGTTTTGAAGAAATAAAATGGAACTACACCTATTAAAGAATAAAGATTTTATGCACTGCACGTAGGAAAAGAAAAAGAAAAATGCTCCACTTCTAATTAGTAATTTTTTAATGATTTTAAGTAAAAAGAAAAGTGCCTACACCAAAAGAAAAAGGGCTATTAACAATTGAAACCAAATGAACCCAAACTAAAGAGAAGACATTTCACACGGATGAATTAAAATGTTTAGACAGTTTTTTATTTTTTTCTTTGTGTATTAATCTAATATAATTTTTGCAGGAATAATTAGAGTCACTAATATGAAAGTATAATGGGTTTTGATAATCCATAAATAGCAAAAATTATTTTATATATGTTTTAGTTTTTATTAATCTCACTGCCTAGCTACTAACTTGTTATTTTATTTTTACGAATTATGAGTCAATGAAAAATACATGATGCGTACTAATTAAATGTGACATCATATTACTTAAGGAAAATATTATATACACGTAACATCTACACAAATTTCATATAGATATTAGAATATAAGAATTAAATTAAAAAGAATAAATTTGAAAGAAAAAAAATAATGCGTATGTGTACAATTTATTTGTATGAAATATATGTAAATGGCACTCCCAATTTGAAAATATTTTTAAAATATGAAAATATGATTATGTAAATAACTTAATCAAAAATAAATTAAGTTAACAAATAACTTAAGATATGGTTCCTAAGATAAAAAATATACTTAAAATGATCATGTTAAAATGACTATATATGCAAGCAATTGACTGCCATGCTCAGGAGAGTCCATTGCCTTAGACTTTTAGGAAAAGCAGTCGATTGCCAAGGGCATAAAGTCGACTACTTTGTCAAACATAAACTAAACTTAGATTCTATATAAATAGTAGCCGACTATTAGCTTAGAGCAATTGATTGGTACGTCCAAAAAGCGAGTGGACTGATCCCAAACCCTAATCCAATCGACTGCCAGTAGATGATAGTCTTATGGGAATTTATCTATGCTAAATGCATTTAATTGCTATTAAAGATGAGTCGACTACTCTATAGGAGACCAAATGTGGAACCTTTCTGGAAATTGAAAGGAGTCATCTGTTCACTCGGAGAATGCATTTTATATGAAGAAATGAGTCGACTATTTTATAGAGGAGTAGACTAACCTACTATGAAAAGCATTTCAAAAATTGAAAAATACAAAGAAGCAATCGTTTGCTTTCTTGGAGCAATCGACTACTTTGCATGAAAAATTGTAATTTCCAAAAACAGGATAAATGGTTTCTCTTAGAATGAAAATTTTGATTATTTAAATGAATAAATATGTTTGTAATCTCTCAAAGATACATTTTTATAATCAAAAGGAATTTATCTTTAATTGAAACAATATAATAAAAAAATCACAATCTTAGGATTCAATATCTATGAATAGATATTGATGTGAGTTCATTTTGTAATCTAATTCAATTCAGAATTACTTTCTTCTTTCTCCCAATCTTTTCTCAATTAAAAGCTTATTGCTTTGACATTGTTTGCTGCAGAAAACCTTGTAAAGACAAGATATTTTCATTCCTACTAAAGTATGTTTAGTGGTTTGTTATATTAGTGCAAAGTATAAACAAACAAGGCTTCATTTTATGCATTTTGGTTCATCCCTTTTGCATGCTATAACTAGTTGGGTTGATATAAGCATTAAGAAAAGTGACATTTATAGCACACTTTGAAGTAATTTTGTTCATATTTGAAGGTCCATGATTGCTCAACTCTAACTATTCATCAAGAAGTTATAAGAAGTTCTTAAATTGTCAAAACATTTAAGTATTTACAAATTGTATCTTATAGCTTTATATTACAATATTTTTCTAACATTCTTAAGGTTTTGTTTCAAGCAATATGGACAAGTTCAATTCCATAAAAGAGATGACAACCAACTTTTAAATCTTGGACTGGTTTGATGGAAGCAACATCCTGAGGTGGCAATTGTAGATGCCCTATTTAATTTGAAATCATTTGTAAATTCCAATTTTTGTTTTTATTTGTTTATTTATTTATTTATTTTATTTTATCTCTTTTTTGTTTGCACTTTCAATTGACTCCTTGAGTTATAGTGTGTAGTTGATTGTGGGGCATAACATTGTGGCTCTTGTTGGATTATTGGGATAAAGTTGGCCCTTGTTGGAATTCTTGGGCTGTGATAGGTTCTAAACCAAGCCTAACTCCTATTTTTTATGAATTTTATTTTTTATCTGATTTATCTCTTCTGTAAAAAAAAAAAATTTGAAATTGAAAAGTCGGGAAGATAAACAAAATGATAAATAAAGAGAAGGAAATCAGATGAATTTTGATAATGATTTCTGTGAAGATAAGTTGAATCTTTTAAGAATAAAGGATAAGATAATTTTCAAAATTAACCCAATCAACATTTTGTTTCGATTTAGATTCTAAACGAGCTGGGACTAAAGGCTTATATAAGCAACAATAATTGAATACAATATACACAACAAGTAAAGGCAATGGCAGAAGTAGAAAGCAAGTAAAAAAAAAATTTCGATAGTAGGCCATGGGTTCTTAATTTGAAGATTTTTTTTTTTGCAATTTTAGTTATTTGAATCAGTTTAATTTGTAAAAATTAGTGTTATTAAGGGATTAAAGAGCGCACAAAGATCCAAGTTGAATTTTTAGCATTTTTTTTTGAAGAATTTAGAAAATTTTGAATTTTTTGACGAATTTTAAAGTTTTTAGTGAAATTCACAGTTTTTAGTGAAACTTGAATTTTCCGATGGTTTTGAGCATGATTGGTTCACTGCGAATCATTTTCTTGGAGATAGTTGTGTTACAAACCAATTTTGCAGTTTGTAATCTGAGTATTACTGTTACAAACTAATTTTAGCATGAATGGCGTGTCCTGGCTTTATCATTTACTCTCTTTGTTTTATTTTTTTTTGGGTTTAAAATTTTTATGAATGTTTCGAAATTTTATATTTTTTAATATCTAAAATTTTTATTTTTTTATTTTTTAAAATTATTTATTATTATTTATTTTTTACATTAAAAATAAAAAATATTAATATTAAATATATTAAATTATTTTTTTTTTTTAAATTCTGTGAAAATCAATCATCATTATTCTCCAGAGAGAGATGATAATGAATGGAATGCAATCAAGCTCGGTTTTTAATTCATTCATCAATCATCAATCTGCTGGACGTGCTCTATTAGCACTTGTCTTTTGTATACTGTTTCTATGACATGGTTTCCCATGTTAAGGGTCCGACCAACATTCTACCTATTATGACTCACTGTCACTTGTAATTATCTATACCCTATATAAAAACTATAGCCTTACTAAAAAAATTGTTCCCATATTATTTTTTAAAAATTTTTTCCTAGTTTGAAATAAAGGATAATATTTCATTGAAGCTAGAGGTGAGAAAATTAGTTCATTTTGAGTTGGTTCATTTTGGATAAAAAAATGAATTATTTTATATTTGAATTAAGTTGAGTGCAAATTAAAAAATGATTGTATTATGTTGAGTTTGGATCAAATCAAGTTCAAATTAAAAACTTTGAATCATTTCAATTTTGAGGTATTTCAAGTTGATTGGATTAATTAAGATTTAGATCAATTTTAGTTCAAATTATTTGGATTTCGGATTTGACTCTCGAATTATTGAGGTTTAATATTTTAGTTATTTATATTTAATTTGTTAACATTTAAAATTTAATAAATATAATTAAATTTATAAAAATTAAAATATCAAAGTTAAATGATTCAAAAGTAATTTGTTAATAATAAGAAATTATGTCATGTTTAATATAAAATTAATTTTATTCATGATAAAAATTTATTAATGACTTTTAATTTATTAATATTCAATATTTATTATTAGTAATTTATATCGATATTTTGTAATCATACTTGTCCACGTTATTTATTATATATGAATTAAAAATGAGCAAATAACTAAATAATTTCAAAAAAATTAACTTTCAAAATCATCACTAATAGTACGATAAGATAAAAAAATACTATTAATATTGATTACTTAATTAACATAATGATCTAATCTTAAAACAATTCAAAAATATCAAAATTACTTAGACATAATATTAATATAATTTAAATAATTGAAATTTTGAATAGTATATAGTACAAATGTGTAATAAAAAATGAAGATGCTAAAATTATCTACTGTTATTTGATAGTAGCATGGTATAACACGACTTGACTCGTTGGCTGGATTTTAATTTTTAACTTTTAAGTTGTAACATTTTATTTTGAGTTTTAATTTTATATATAATAAAAATAATAAAAATATAATTGTATATATATTACAAACTATTGTTTTATATATTTTTTAAAAAAATTATTCATAAAAGACTTAAGAAGTTTATTTGTTTAATAGAACTAATCTTAATATTACTTATATATTATAAGATTATTATATTTAATAATTAAAATAAATAAATATAATAATATTATTATACCTCTAAATTATATTTTATTAAAATTAATATTTAATTGTTTATATTTATTACTTATTAATAAGTTAATAAAATTTGATATATTAAATTAAATTAATTAATTGATCACATTTGACTTTTGATATTTTCTTTCTATCTAAAAGTAAAAAATGTATAATTTCAACAAAAATAGAAAAAAAAACCCTTCCAATTTAATTCTAACCATTTATTTTAAAGTCTAGCTATTTCGAGTGTGAGTTAATTTGAGTTTAAATCATCGTTGAATTATAATGCAATAATTACAGGTGATATATCTCATGATTTAATTCTTTGCCCTGAAACAATAAAGAACCAGTAGCAGATAATTAAGTAATACAGAACTTACATCAAAATTTTAAAAACACAGAGATGTCTCCCTTCATCTCCTCTTATTCTGAACCAAGTAGAGCATGCATGTCCTTGTAAACCATCCTCTCGTTCTATCACAAACCCATCTCCCTTCGCATAATCCCATAGGACTAAAAGAATGGAGACATTACTGAACTAGCACAAGGCACCACAGTTTGTATTTACATCTTCATAGAAATGAATATTTCCATCACATTATGTTGTAAAATGTGCAATGCTGTCCTCAGTGCTATTAAAGAATGATGGTCAGCTCCATAGCCACCATGGTGGAAAGTGCAACCCGTTTTTAATATCAGTTGCTACTCCACCCAATTTACAAATGTCTAATGTCAGCCTTTCTTTGAAAAGCTTTGGAACAAATAAGACCTTATATAGAAGCTGGTAGATGGTTCATGCAGTTATCCTCAAAAAATGACATCTAATAGGTTTGTGGTTTGAATTTCAGTACTTACAACTCCTTCTCTTATCCCAAATGCAAAAAAAAAAAAAAAAAGAGACCTTATATGCACGGTGGCAGGGACTTGGACACTAGAATGGAAACTATAAGATGGGTTTTTGAGGTTACCATCTGGGATGTCTAAGGAAGAATTCATGGTTCTGAAAACCCCTGGATAGACATGGAATCAGGATGATAATAATTTGTGCTTTTGATAATTTAGTTTTTGCAGCACTCAAAATTCAGTTTCTGCCCTTCTGACAAGGAAATAGTGTTTTTCCTCTTCAAACAGTTACTCTGGTCATTTATTCAGTATAAAAAACTAACTCAAAAAAGGTAAATTATTTCATACTTTTTCGTTTTATCTTGAATCTCCATCATATTACATGTAGGCCAAAAAGGATAATGCATTAGTGGACTTGATCAAACTAAAAAAGCAGTGGCTGCAGCTCATACAAAATAAGATCATAACATTAAAATCCCGAAATGGAAGACAGATGCATATCACTTTGTTCTTTTTCAGCCCACAATTTTCTTATGAATTTCAAAAGGCATGAAAAGAAAAATTATCACTGAGATTAAGCCTTTAAAAAAATGATATGAAAATTCACTTATTCAGCTTATGTACAATCTATCTTGAAAGGCCTAGCTTCTCCTCATATACCTTTAATAAAGAAAGATCCTCATAAGGGGTCACAAACCTTTGAAGGAACTCCTTTTCGGTAAAAAAGAAAAAAAAGATAAACACTGATTTTCTCAATCAAACGTTTGGATAGCAAAGATTGAAGAACTTAACACCCAAGGACAATTCTCATCTCTAAGCTATATGGGAAAAGTTACGGAAGGTTTACTATACGTCAAGATTTCCAGTCCATTTGTGTTGACATATAAAAAAAAATTCATTGCGACTTTAGTCTTGTCCTTAGAAAGCATCATTGCAATACGGATACTTAATTCCACAAAATGTTTTTTATATAGAAGTTTAGGATGAAGCGAGGCTTTCCCATTCCAAAGTCAGGGATTTATATTGGATTTAAAGATTATTGTGTCATAATATATAAATTCGTAAATTTATCACTAGATACAATTAAAAGAGTCATCATCACTATTTTTTGATTAAATATGATTGACCACTTAGGTGAATCTATTTATATTCATTTTAAGGATGTCTTAAACTTCACTAAGGGTCCTTAAAAAAATGTTTTAGTTTACCAATCAGAATAGGGTTTGAGAGTTCGATTACATACAAAAAAAATTATAGCATCCTCACAACTCTCATCCTAAGATGATACCATTTAATTTTAAATTATCTTAAGGATTATTGGTTCAAATGATTTTTTATTAAACTTTAATATTTAAATATTAAAAATAATTTTTAAAATTTTTTCATTAATTTGACAGAATTCTTAAAATATACTTCCTCAACAAAAGTATTTAAAAATCGTATTTATTTTTTTAAAGAGGTTCTATCGTAAAAAAAAACTTAATCATTTATTTTTTATTTTGCTTTTATTGAAAATATATCTAATTCTTCCACCATTTAGGCTAAAATTAAAAATATTTTTTCACCTAAAAATTTTTTAAATAATCATCCATTTGTAATTATTAGAAATTTCATCCTCATAGTTTATTCTTTTTATTTTGTGTAAATTTTTTGTATCTAAATTTCTATTGTATGGAGACAAATCTAAAATTTTCACCATTTTAAAAACTTTTAGAAATACTTTTTTTACCTAAAAATTTCTAAAAAAAATCAACCATGCTTGATTTCTTAGAATTTCATCATCAACATTTTTTTATCATTTCCAAAACTTCTCATTTCTACCCTTTTTATTTACTACATTTAAAAATGTAATTATTATAATTTATCTAATTTTACCATCATTATGGTAAAATTTTAGAAATAAATTTATTATCTAGAGTTTCTCATCTTGAAATTTTTTAGAGGATCAACCATTCTTGATCTCTTAGAATCCCAACATCAAATTAATTTTATATTTTTCTATTTTTTAAGATTTATTTTTGTTATTTCTAAAACTTTCTAAAATTATTTTTTAAATTTTTTATGATTTTAAAGCAAATATCAATATTGTTATTGAAAATTTTATCTAAATCTCCAGTTTGAAGATATTAAAAAAAACTTCTCATTTAAAAAAATTCTAGAAATTCAACAATTCTTGAGTTCCAAAATTTTACTAGTTGGTAATTTTCATTTATTTTTAGGATTATATTCTTTATTCTTATTTTCATAAATTATTTTTATTAACATTTTCATATAAATTGTCCACCATTCTAGAGAATTTATAAGAAAATTTCTCACTTAAAAATTTCTAAAAATCAACCATTCTTGATTTCTAAAATTATCTCATTAGGATAATTGCCATTTATTTTAGAGTTTTTGTTTCATTTTTTTTTATATTTGGTGTTCAATTGACGAGAAATTAAATTTATTTTTTAGGTTTTCAAGTAAATTTTCCACCATGGAGAATTTAAAAGAAATTGCTTATCTAAAAATTTTTGAAAAGTAAATTCCTTACAAAAAAATTTTCACTTATAATTAAAGTTTGAATTAAATTACATGATCCAAAAAAAAAGTTATTTATCTTCAAGATTTATATGAAATACATGATTCTGATAATATTTTAATTAAAGAAAACTACTAGTATAAATATATTTTATTCTACCATATTTTAGTTTTTTAAGTGTGAAGCAACTAAACATTTTTCTAGTTTAAGAATGAATGCTTTATAAAATGTATAACAAAGTAAATAAATGATTAAAAAAAAAAGAACCAGAAAATTAAATAAGGAAAAAAAAAAGATGAAAACCTGA
This sequence comes from Durio zibethinus, assembly GCF_002303985.1. The sequence goes on from NW_019168492.1 coordinate 16,698,717, forward strand.
AATTTGAGTTACAACTCAAATCCAAGGCAGGCTAGCCTAAGCTAAAAAGTAAGGAAAGAGAGAAAAGAAAAATGTCACAAAAAGTTGAGGCAAAGTAATGAGAATTCTTTTGTGAGGAATGCGATGAAAAAAGAAAAAAAGTAGTGAAATGATATGGGGGCAACATGCCAAGTTGCATTAAATGATGAAAAATGATCCTTTAATTTTGAATCCTTTAAACACATGTTTTGAGTCTATTTTATCCATTTCTTTTATGACCTCTCACCATGGCCTACATTACAACCTTGAAAAATTTATTTGGATCAAGTGTGAATTGAATGACCTTATATTGGGCTAAGGCATGCTTGTGATAGAACGATGGAATCATGCTTCGTTGCTCTAGAGATTGATGTGTGTCATAACGTCTAGATCCGGGGATCTATCGCTAGACATTGACTTTTAGGGAGTCATCACCAATCTTTTTTATCTAGGTGCAATTGGTCACCTAAAGAATCTATCCTTTCAGGGAACACCTAAGTTTAAGGGTCCCTAAAAGAATAGGTTCAGGTCTACAAACCAGAACAGAGTTCGGGAGTTCGGTTACGTGTGAGGAAGGTTATAGCACCCTCACAACACCCATCAAAAGATGGTACCAGCTTAAATTTGTGTTATCCAAAAAGCCTTAAAATTTTACCAAGTAATTAATTGTTGGAAATTATTCTCAATTGACTCTAATACTTTTAGCAGAAAATTGAGAAAATTCCCTCACCTCAAGAGTATGCAAAAAAACTACTGTTTCACTTGCAGAGGCTCCGTCGTCGGATTAATTAAGGAAAAATCAAAATCAAAATCAAAATAGGAAGGAAGGAAAGAATGATTGTTCTTGTGTGAGGAAAATTGATACTTTCAACTTTTCCCCAAAAATATTTTTTGGAAATTTGTTTTTAAGGAAAATTGATACTTTCAACTTTCAAATTGATACTTTCAACTTTTCCTCAAAAATATTTTTTTGAAAATTTATTTTTAAGGAAAATTGATACTTTCAACTTTTCCTCAAAAATATTTTTTTTTGAAACTTTATTTTTAAGGAAAATTGATACTTTCAACTTTTCCTCAAAAATACCTTTTTTGAAAATGTATTTATAAGGAAAATTGATACTTTCAACTTTTCCCTAAAAATATTTTTTTTTAATTTATTTTCAAGGAAAATTGATACTTTCAACTTTTTCCTAAAAATATTTTTTGGAAATTTTGATTTTCAAGGAAAATTGATACTTTCAACTTTTCCCTAAAAATATTTTTTTTGGAAATTTTGATTTTTTTATTTAAAGAAAATAGAATAATAAAAAAAATAAATAAATAATAAAAAATAAAGAAACGTAAAACAAAAATAAAAATAAAACTAAGATAAAAAGAATATTAAATAAACCTAATATAATAAATAAAAAAACCAATAAACAAATAAATGAAAAAAAAAAGAATTCAAAGAAAGAAAAAAAAAAAAAAACCTGGAGCGGCTCGGATCGCGGCTCGGCTCGGCTCGGCTCAAGGAAGAAAAACGGCTCGAGGGGCGGCTTGGGGAAGCTCGGCTCGGCTCGGCTTGGCTCGGAGGAGGGGCAGCACGCGCGGGTCAGGAAAACGGGTCGACGCTCGGGTCGGGTCGGGTCACGGTAAAACGCGCGGATCCTCTGGTTACTTAAGGCCAAAACGACGTCGTTTTGGGAGGGTATAAAAGGCACTCTCCTCTGTTTTTCGACAGAACGCTCCTCCTCTCTCTCTCTCTTCCTTCCCTTTTCTCTGCCTTCTCTCTAAAGGCTGAAGAACACCGGTGCCGGATTCTGGAAAATGTCACCGGGATCTGGAATTTTCGTCGGAAGTTCGCCGGAAGTGGGCCGGAAGATCACCGGTTTCTGGGATTTTCATCGAAAACTGGGCAGATTGCCGGAAACTTCAAGGTTCGTCGGAATTGTTGTCGAAAAATTCAAATTTCACCAGAATTTCGCCGGAATCTGGAAATTTCCCAGAAATTTCCAAAAAAATTTTTCGCCAAAAATTTATAAAAATTTTTTCTCACTCCCAGAACACTCCTAAACTTTTCCTAGCTTCCTATACGCCTCCTTTTCTCTCAAATCAGTAGCTTTGCTTACTGTTTTCTCTGTGTTTTCCATTCTGTTCCAGGAGGTGCTTTATATAGGGATTGATCAAGAGTTTCTGATCAATCCCAATTCCCCTTTGGACGGGAATTCAATCTTTGAATCCAGTCTGGATTCTTCTGATTGAATTCCCACTCTCAGTGGGATTCTTCAACTTTCAATCCCAGCCCTCCAAAATCAAATAAAATAAAAAGATAGATAATTAGAAAAAATAGGAAAAAAAATCAGATAATAAAAAGGATCAGATAAAATTAACAGATAATTTAAAAAATAAAATAAGATAAACCTAAAAATATATTATAAAAAATAATAATAATAATAATATAATAATAATAATACATATATAACTATATAAATAAATTACATATAAATATTAACAAAAATAAATAAATCAATCAATCAATATATACATATGATAATAATAAAATAAATAAAACACAAAAGAAGAAAAGAAAAAGAAAAAAGAAAATAATAATAATACAAGAAAAAATTGCATCGGGCTTACCCCATTTGGGCCAGGCCCAATTGGTCTGGGCCTGGACCCAATTGGGTGTCTACAGCTGCCCCTCTTTGCACATTTTCTGTGAAACAGAAATTGTGCAAAGACGTAGACACCCAATCAAGACCCGACTCAACATTGTCATTTTTTATTTTTTGTATTTTTTTGTTGTTTTTTGTTGTTTTTTTGTTTTTATTATTTTTTTTTGTTTTTTAACCAAAGCTAGAGGCACCATGACTTTGGAACTAAATTGCTCCTCTAAACAGAGGCAACGAACTTTGAAAAGTAAATTGCTCCTCTAAACAGAGGCAACGAACTTGAAAAAAAAAAATTGCTCCTCTAAACAGAGGCACCACGACTTTGAAAAAGTAAATTGCTCCTCTAAACAGATGCAACGAACTTTGAAAAGTAAATTGCTCCTCTAAACAGAGGCACCACGACTTTGAAAAGTAAATTGCTCCTCTAAACAGAGGCAACGGAACTTTGGAAAATAAATTGCTCCTCTAAACAGAGGCACCACGACTTTGAAAAGTAAATTGCTCCTCTAAACAGAGGCACCACGACTTTTGAAAAGTAAATTGCTCCTCTAAACAGAGGCACCATGACTTTGGAAAGTAAATTGCTCCTCTAAACAGAGGCAACGGAACTTTGAAAAGTAAATTGCTCCTTGACAATCATGTCCACAGGAGTTGAAAGTTGTGTTTGGAGGAATTTCAGGAGATTATGCCCAAAGGTCTTATAAATCAACCCTGATACCAAGAGACGTCCTATTTCAAGGATTAGGAACTTACCTGACAAGTTTCTTCTCAAACTTGCAAAGTCTTTTCATATCTGTCTTTTCCATGTGGGATGTTGGAACACCCCTACTTCTTGAATTTGTACACTATACTTTTCTGAAAGTAGTGTATGCTATGCAAATGCATATGAATTTCAATGCATGCTATGCAAATGTTGGTCAATCAATTCCTATTCAATGTATGGTACTCAAGTTTCTCAAGCTCTTTTCTTTCTTGGGTGTCAAGCCCTTTGATTCTTCAAGGATCCAATTACACTGCTTTTCTAAGATCGAACCAGTGTAGCTCTTAATTGTCTCTTCCATTCAGATTCTTCCTTGTTCTGTTTTTCAATACTTTGGAATAAGCTTCATCAATCGATCATCACTTGACCATCATTCAATGAATTTCTCAGCACTAACCAATTTTAAAACAAGTTTCATCCACCATCACTGAGTCATTGCTCACAGGTGTCTCAGCATTAACCAATCCAAAACAGACTTTGTCCACTGATTGTTCTCATCATTCAATCATATCTTGCAAGTCATATCGACCAATTCATCCTTGTACTCATCACTTTTCAAGATTTGTCCCATTATATTCTTCATTCGGTCACATCATATATCCTTCCAAATCATCATTTCTTCATTTTGTTACCACCATCATCTTAGATTTCTTTTCAAATGAATGCAAGACTCGTTTAAGCGCATATTCATTCATTCATTATCATTTCAAATCCTGACAAATACAATGCAATCAAGCATTTTCTCAATTCATTCTAGGGGTGAAACAATAAGAGAAAACAAGGTGAATTATCAATGGAGATCTATTTTGGTATAAAACAAATGGGAAAAGAAATGAATTGGATGTCATTGAGATGGATGGTATGTCCAAATGATGAATATTCAGACAATTCTCAACATTAATTTAGGATTCTTTTTCAAAAACTCATTCCATTTACTGTTGAAGTCATCTTGAGCCTGGCGAACTTTGCCCCAGTCTTTGAGGGATCTTTCATTCATGTGAGTCATTTGACTTGGATCTTTTTCTATCAACCTTTCAGGTTTTCAATCTCAATCTTTTTTCATTTTCTTTCTTCTTTCTTTCTTTTTTTTTTCTTTTTTCATCATCTTTCTTTTTTTTTTCATCATTTTTTCTTTTTTTTTTATTCATTGTTGATATCTTTCATACATCAAACTCTAGAGCAATGTAGCATGATTCCATTACTACATCATGAGCACGTCTTTGTTCAACATATGACCATTCAAGTTGAGTATTCACACTTGATCCAAATGGACTTTTCAAGGTTGTAATGTAGGCCAAGGTGAAGGGTCATAAAAAATGGATATAATAGGCTCAAAACATATATTAAAAAGGTTCAAGACCGAAGGATCATTTGATGCAGCTTGGCATTTTGCCCCCACATCATTTCACTACTTTTTCTTTCCTCACACAAAGGATTCTCATTACTTTGCCCCAAGTCATGTGTGGCATTTATTTTTCTTTTGCTTTTCTTCCTCTTTCCATCTTTGAGACCTTTTGTAGTGTCTTTTCTTTTTTTTTTTTCTTTTTTTTTTTTCAAAAACTACCCTCCAATGTAGAGGGTGATCCTTGGTTGGGGTTCTTCAGAAAAAAATGATAGGCTCAAAGGGGTAACAATAAATGGTTTTTCAAATGGTAAAAGAAAAATGGCCATTTTTCATCTCAATTGTGAATACCTTTCTTGAACATCATCCATTGAACAAAGCTCATGAACTTGTATAAAAGATTGTACATCTTCAAGACATATCTATTTCACCTCCAGTAACAGCTTACTTTTTGCTCAAATCATCTTCCCATATTAATGTGGATGAGTTCTCAAAATTAAATCCTAGAATTACTGTCATCATTGTCTAAATATTCATCATCTGAAATTTAGGAATGGGAGTATAAAGTTATGAAAGGTAACGGAGCATGGAGTAATGGTCAAGTGAAAGAGAAAAATGTAATGAAATGCATTGACTTACCTTTATTAAAATGATAACAAGTGAAGTCATATTACAAAAAGAAATCTAACATTATTTGAAAAGAAATCCTAAAATGACAGAAGAAACCTTCAACCAGCCTTATCTCTATTTTTTAAAATTGTCCCCCTATACGATCAGGTGAAGAATCTCTATTGACATCTTGCCCCCCAATTCATTGTGACTCTTCGAACCCTTTCTGTTCTTGACTTTCACTCAGAGCGCTAACATTAGATGTTGTTGCTTTTCCTTGATCAAAACTTACCATTCCATCATTGATCAATCGTTGCACCTTATACTTTAAAGCAGTACAATTTTCAGTAGAATGGCCAGTAATTCCATAATGGTAATCACAGCAGGCTGTAAGATCATACCACTTTGGATAGGGTGGTTTAAGCGGTTTCACATGGCTGGGGGCAATCAAGTGGCTATTATAGAGTTCTCGATATAACTCTGTATAAGTCATAGAGATTGGATCAAATACAAGTTTTTCTCGAGTAGTCCGTTGTTCTCGTGAGCCACTTGCTGGGTTAGTAGGGCGAACTTGAGTTCTTACAGGAGCTTGAATGTTAAGGCGGTAAGTAGATGAATAAGATGGTTGTGGAGCTAATTGGTATGGGTAGGATGAGGCATTATTCACAGCAGGATAGTATGAAGAGTAACCTTGGGATGGATAGGGTTGATAACCCCTGAATTATTGTCTATCAAAGCTCACAGCTTGAGCTTCAGCTTCTTTTTTTCTGATGTCTTCTTGGTTTCTCCTCCTTTCAACTTACCATTTTTTATGGCACTTTCAATAATTTCTCCAGAGATCACCATGTCGGTAAAATTCTTCGTTGCATTCTCTATCATCTTTTCATAATAGAGAGGCTTCAAAGTGCTGACAAATAACACTGTAGTTTCTTTCTCTGTCAGAGGAGGTTGTACCTGTGAAGCTATATCTCTCCATCTCTGGGCGTATTCTTTAAAAGACTCGTTTGACTTTTTCTCCAGATTCTGTAAAGACAAACGATCTGGGGCCAAATCGATGATATGTCGATATTGACTGATAAAGTCATGGGCCATATCGCTCCAAGAGCGAATGCGAGTCCTATCCAGCTGAACATACCATCTGGTCGCAGAGCCAGTAAGACTGTCCTGAAAAACATGCATCAAGAGTTTTTCATCATGAGCATGAGCCGCCATCTTCTTGTAATACATGGTGATGTGGGCTTTGGGGCATTTTGTACCGTCGTATTTTTCAAATTTTGGTACTTTAAACTTATAGGGGATAACCACATCAGGAACTAGGCAGAGTCCAGCAGCATCAACTGACCCATAAAAGCTAAATCCTTCCACAGCCCGTAGCCTCTGCTCTAGCATGCTAATTTTGGAGCTTTCTTCAGCTTACACCCTTATCTTTTCCTTCTCTTTCTCTTCTAGATCAGGAATTGGTTCTGCTATCTTTTCAGTGAAGACAGGATTTATATATCTATTATATTGCGCTGGGTTGAAAGCTGATGGCATTCCCGGATATGTTGGATATGCGAAGTGTTGTGACGGGACCTCTTGAGCAGAATGAGTTTGAGGTGGACCAAAACCTGGAGGGTACAGAGGGTCAGCCACTTCTTGTAATGGGGGAACTTGCTGGGTTGTACTTTCTTCAACTTTTTTTCCTTTATTTATGTTATTAAGAGCTTCTAGAATCATGCTTAGCTCACTTTCAATCTTCTCTTGTGCTTTTTCTAGCTTTTCAAATCTATGAGAACTTTCTTCTTCCATTTGCCTTGCTCTGGATCTTGTGTTGTATGGATAAGCAGAGTTTTCGCTAGATGGAGCTATCCTCGAACCTTGAGTACCATACTTATGATTAGAAATGTTATGCTATGCTTTATGTATGGTGCTCAAATGAAATGCACATTTTCCTAAATGAAATCTAGTATGAAATGGATGTAAATGATTGTGTTAAAACATGGTCATGAGAATAATGCAGATGCATAAAATCAGACAAACAATATAGTTAGTTTCATGGATGAGATGAAAATGATGCTGATGCATAATGTTACAAAAAATAATACACAAAGTTAAGTAATCAAAATGATTAGATAAACACCCTTTTTGTGTCTTAATTTCAGGGTATATCTATCATTGGATAGAAAGGACTCTATCCTAGGTGTAGGCACTCTTAAGGTTCACTACATGCGGTTTTAAGGTCAGAGTCTAAAGGTCCTCAAATTATTCCTTACATCCTTGTCCATCACAGACTAGTAAGGCACCATAATCCTCACCCATTACAGGCTACAAGCGAAAAAGGTTCAATTTGAGTGGGAGTATTTCGCTAGCCACTGCGGAGGCATTAGACCTCACGAAAGTAATAGGTACTTTACTCCCTCCTAGAGGGACGGAGCTCGGGTATAGAGCTCATGTTATGCACATGCACATGAATGACATAATTAACAAGGTAAATGTCATAACGTCTAGATCCGGGGATCTATCGCTAGATATTGACTTCAGGGAGTCGCCACCAATCTTTTTTATCTAGGTGCGATTGGCCACCTAAAGAATCTGTCCTTTTAGGGAACACCTAAGTTTAAGAGTCCCCAAAAGAATAGGTTCAGGTCTACTAACCAGAACAGGGTTCGGGAGTTCGGTTACGTGTGAGGAAGGTTATAGCACCCTCACAACGCCCATCAAAAGATGGTACCAGCTTAAATTTGTGTTATCCAAAAGCCTTAAAATTTTACCAAGTAATTAGTTATTGGAAATTATTCTCAATTGACTCTAATACTTTTAGCAGAAAATTGAGAAAATTCCCCCACCTCAAGAGTATGCAAGAAAAACTACTGTTTCACTTGCAGAGGCTCCGTCGTCGGATTATTTAGAGAAAAATCAAAATCAAAATAAAAAGAAAGAAAAGAATGATTTTTTTTTGTGTGGGGAAAATTGATACTTTCAACTTTTTTCCAAAAAATATTTTTTGGAAATTTTAACTTCGAGGAAAATTGATACTTTCAACTTTTCCCCAAAAACCCTTTTTTTGAAATTTATTTTTAAGGAAAATTGATACTTTCAACTTTTCCCTAAAAATATTTTTTTTTTTGGAAATTTTGATTTTCAAGGAAAATTGATACTTTCAACTTTTCCCTAAAAATATTTTTTTGAAAATTTTGATTTTCAAGGAAAATTGATACTTTCAACTTTTCCTCAAAAATCCTTTTTTGAAAATTTATTTTTAAGGATAATTGATACTTTCAACTTTTCCCTAAAAATATATTTTTTGAAAATTTTGATTTTTTTATTTAAAGAAAATAGAATAATAAAAAAGTGAAAATAAAAAAAATAAAGGAAAGTAAAACCAAAATAAAGAAAAAAAGAATATTAAATAAACCTAATCTAATAAATAAAAAATAAAAAAACAAATAAATGAAAATAAAAAAAAATTCAAAAAAAATTCAAAAAAAAAAAAACCTAGAGCGGCTCGGATCGCGGCTCGACTCGGCTCGGCTCAAGGAAGAAAAAACGGCTCAGGAGAGCGGCTTGGAGACTCGGCTCGGCTCGGCTCGGCTTGGAGGGGGCAGTACGCGTTGGTCAGGAAAGCGGGTCGACGCTCGGGTCGGGTCGGGTTCGGCAAAACGCGCGGATCCTCTGATTAACTTAAAGCCAAAACGACGTCGTTTTGGGAGGGTATAAAAGGTACCTTCCTCCGTTTTTCGGTAGAACACTCTTCCCCTCTCTCTCTCTTCTTCTCTTTTTCTCTGTCTTCTCTCTAAAAACTGAAGAACACCGGTGGAATTTTCGCCGGATTCTGGAAAATGTCACCGGAATCTGGAAATTTCGCCGGAGGTTCACCGGAGTTTGGCCGGATGATCACCGGTTTTTGGGATTCTTCGTCGAAAACTGGGCAGCTCGCCGGAAACTTCAATTTTGGTCGGAATGTTCACCGAAAAATTCAAACTTCGCCGGAATCTTCGTCGGAATCTGGAAATTTCTCAGAAATTTCCAGAAAATTTTTTCGCCAAAAATTTCTAAAAAATTTTTCTCACTCCCAAAACACTCCTAAACTTTTCTTAGCTCTCTATACGCCCATATTCTCTCAATCAGTAGCTTTTGCTTCTGTTTTCTGTGTGTTTTCTCTGTTCCAGGGGGGTCCCTTTTATAGGGATTGATCAGGAACTCCTGATCAATCCCAATTCCTCCTTGGACGGGAATTCAGTCTTTGAATCCAACTGGACTCTTCTGATTGAATTCCCCTCCAGAGTGGGATTCTTCAACTTTGAATCTTAGCCATCCAGAATTAAAATCAAAATAAATAAAAAAAATACTAGATAATCAAAAGATATGATAGTATAAAAATATAAAAAAATAATATCAGATAATTCAGAAAAAAAATCAGATAAAATTAACAGATAATAAAAAAAAATAACATAAGATAAACCCAAAAATATATTACAAAAAAAAAGATAATAATAATAATAAATATATAACTATATACATACAATACATATAAATCTAATCTAAATAAAAAATAAATAAACAAAGATATACATAATAATAATAATAATAATAAAATACATAAAATACAAAAGAAGAAAAAGAAAAGAAAAAAAATACAGGATTGAAATGGGCCTTACCCGTTTGGGCCAGGCCCAATTGATCTGGGCCCGGACCCAATTGGGTGTCTACAGCTGCCCCTCTTTGCACATTTTCTGTGAAACAGAAATTGCGCAAAGACGTAGACACCCAATCAAGACTCAACTCAACATTTTTTGATTTTTTTTATTTTTTTGATTTTTTTGATTTTTGTTTTTGATTTTTTGAATTTTTTTTGATTTTTTTGATTTTTTGTTTTTTTTTTTTTTGGTTTTTGTTTTTTTGTTTTTTTGTTTTTTGTTTTTTTTGTTTTGTTTTGTTTTTTTTTTTTTTTTGCCGAAGCTCCTCTAAACAGAGGCTCAACGACTTTTGAAAGTAAATTGCTCCTCTAAACAGAGGCAACAGACTTTGGAAAGTAAATTGCTCCTCTCAACAGAGGCACCACGACTTTGAAAAAATAAATTGCTCCTCTCAACAGAGGCACCACGACTTTTGGAAATTAAATTGCTCCTCTCAACAGAGGCACCACGACTTTGGAAAAATAAATTGCTCCTCTCAACAGAGGCACCACGACTTTTGAAAGTAAATTGCTCCTCTCAACAGAGGCACCACGACTTTGGAAAAATAAATTGCTCCTCTCAACAGAGGCACCACGACTTTGAAAAGTAAATTGCTCCTCTAAACAGAGGCAACGGAACTTTGAGAAAGTAAATTGCTCCTCTCAACAGAGGCACCGGACTTTGGAAAGTAAATTACTCCTTGACAATCATGTCCAAAGGAGTTGAAAGTTGTGTTTGAAGGGATTTCAGGAGATTATGCCCAAAGGTCTTATAAATCAACCCTGATACCAAAAGACATCCTATTTCAAGGATTAGGAACTTACCCGACAAGCTTTTTCCTTTTTCAATTTTGCCAAATATCTTCATATTTGTCTTCTCCATGTGGAATGTTGGAACACCCCTGCTTCTTGAATTTATACACTATATTCTCCTGAAAGTAGTGTATGCTGTGCAATGTGCATGAATTTCAATGCATGCTATGCAAATGTTGGCCAATTAATTCCTGTTCAATGTATGGTACTCAAGTTTCTCTAGCTCTTTTTTTCTTGGGTGTCAAGCCCTTTGATTCCTCAAGGATCCAATTGCACTGCTCTTCTAAGATCGAACCAGTGTAGCTCTCAATTTGTCTTTTCCACTCACATTTTTCCTTGTTCAGTTTCTCAATACTTTGGAATAAGCTTCATCGATCGATCATCACTTGACCATCATTCAATGAATTTCTCAGCACTAGCAAATTTCAAAACAAGTTTCATCCACCATCACTGGGTCATTGTCTCAGCATTAACCATTCCCAAAACAAACTCTATCCAGTGATTGTTCTCATCATTCAATCATAACTTGCAAGCCATATTGATCAATTCATCACTTTTCATCACTTGGTTGTATCACTTTTCAAGATTTGCCCCATTATATCATATACCTTTTCAAATCATCTCCTTTAGGTTTCTACCATTTCTTCATCATCTTAGATTTTTTTTCAAATGAATGCAGACTCTTTTAAGCACATATTCATTCATTTATTATCATTTCAATTTTTGACAAATACAATGCAACCAAGCATTTTCTCAATTCATTCTAGGGGTGAAACAATAAGAGAACGCAAGGTGAGTTATGGTAAAGATAATCAATGAAGATCTGTTTTGGTACAAAGCAAATGAAAAAGGAAACAAATTGGATACATGTCATTGGGATGGATGGTATGTCCAAATGATGAATATTCAGACAATTCTCAACATTAATCTAGGATTCTTTTTCAAAAACTCATTCCATTTACAGTTGAAGTCATCTTGAGTTTAGCAAACTTTGCCCCAGTCTTTGAGGGATCTTCAGATGTCTTTGATCTTCCATTCATGTGAGCCATTTGACCTTGATCTTTTTTTTTTTTACCAAAATCACCCTTTCAGGTTTTCATTTTGAATCTTTTTTTTTATTTTCTCATTTTTTCCTTCTTTCTTTCTTTTTTTTCCTTTTTTCTTTTTTTTTTCTTTTCATCATCTTCTTTTTTTTCTCATTTTTCATCTATTGTTGATATCTTTCATACATCCAACTTTAGAGCAATGTAGCATGATTCCATTGCTTCATCATGAGTATACCTTCGCTCAACATATGATCATTCAAGTTGAGTATTCACACTTGATCCAAATGGACTTTTCAAGGTTGTAACGTAGGCCAAGGTGAAGGGTCACAAAAAAAAATGGATATAATAGGCTCAAAATATGTATTAAAAAAAAGGTTCAAGACCGAAGGATCATTTGATATAACTTGGCATTTTGCCCCACATCATTTCACTGCTTTTTTTTTCTCACACAAAGGATCTCATTACTTTGCCCCAAATCATGTGTGGCATTTATTTTTCTTTTTTGCTTTTCTTTCTCTTTCCATCTTTGAGACCTTTTGTGGTGTTTTTTTTCTTTTTCAAAAATTACCCTCCAGTGTAGAGGGTGATCCTTGGTTGGGGTTCTTCAAAAAAATGATAAGCTCAAAGGGGTAACAATAAATGGTTTTTCCAATGGTAAAAGAAAGATGGCCATTTTTCATCTCAATTGTGAATACCTTTCTTGAACATCATCTATTAAACAAAGCTCATGAACCTGTATGAAAGATTACATATCTTCAAGACATATCTCTCTCACCCTATTTTTTGCTCAAATCATCTTCTCATATTAATGTGGATGAGTTCTCAAAATTAAATCCCAGAATTACTGTTATCATTATCTAAATATTCATCATCTGAAATTTGAGAATGGGGTTATAAAGTTATGAAAGGTAACAGGGCATGGAATAATGATCAAGTGAAAGAGAAAATGTATGAAATGCATTAACTTGCCCTTATTAAGATGATAACAAGTGAAGTCATATTGCAAAAAAAAATCTAACATTACTTGAAAAGAAATCTTAAAATGACAAAAAAAACCTTCAACCCGCCTTATCTTCATTAAAAATTAGCCCCCTATATGATCAGGTGAAGAAATCCCCATTGACATCTTGCCCCTCAATTCATTGTGACTCTCCAGATCCTTTCTGTTCTTGACTTTCACTCAGGGCGCTAACATTGGATGTTGTTGCTTTTCTTGATCAAAACTTACCATTCCATCATTGATCAACCGTTGCACCTTATACTTTAAAGCAGTGCAATTTTCAGTAGAATGGCCAATAATTCCATAGTGATAGTCGCAGTGGGCTGTAGGATCATACCACTTTGGGTATGGTGGTTTAAGCGGCTCCACATGGCTGGGGGCAATCAAATGGTTATTATAGAGTTCTTGATATAACTCTGTATAAGTCATAGGGATTGGATCAAATACAGGTTTTTCTTGAGCAGTCCGTTGTTCTCGCGAGTCACTGGCTGGGTTAGTAGGGCGGATTTGGGTTCTTACAGGAGCTTGAATGTTAAGGCGATAAGTGGATGAATAAGATGGTTGAGGAGCTAGCTGGTATGGGTAGGATGAGGCATTATTCACAGCGGGATAGTATGGAGAGTAGCCTTGGGATGGATAGGGTTGATAACCCCTGAATTGTTGTCTATCAAAGCTCACAGCTTGAGCTTCAGCTTCTTTCTTTTCTGATGCCTTCTTGGTTTCTCCTCCTTTCAACTTGCCATTTTTTATGGCACTTTCAATAATTTCTCCAGAGATCACCATGTCAGCAAAATTTTTTGTCGCATTCCCTATCATCTTTTCATAATAGGGAGGTTTCAAAGTGCTAACAAACAGCACTGTGGTCTCTTTTTTTGTCAGAGGAGGTTGTACCTGTGAAGCTATATCTCTTCATCTCTGGGCGTACTCTTTAAAAGACTCGTTTGATTTTTTTTCTAGATTTTGCAAAGACAAACGATCAGGAGCCAAATCGATAATGTGTCGATATTTACTGATAAAGGCATGTGCCATATCGCTCCAAGAGCGAATGTGGGCCCTATCCAATTGAACATACCATCTGGTCGCAGAGCCAGTAAGACTGTCCTGAAAAACATGCATCAAGAGTTTTTCATCATGAGCATGAGCTGCCATCTTCCTGCAATACATGGTGATGTGGGTCTTGGGGCACTTGGTACCATCATATTTTTCAAATTTTGGTACTTTGAACTTATAGGGAATAACCACATCAAGGACTAGGCAGAGCCCAGCAGCATCTACTGACCCATAAAAACTAAATCCTTCCACAGCCCTTAGCCTCTGCTCTAGCATACTAATCTTGGAACTTTCCTCAGCTTCCACTCTCATCTTTTCCTTCTCTTTCTCTTTTAAATCATCTAGATCAGGAATTGGTTCTGCTGCCTTTTCAGTGAAGACAGGATTTATATAGCTATTATACTGCCCTGGATTAAAAGCTGATGGCATTCCAGGATATGCTGGATATGTGAAGTGTTGTGGCGGGACCTCTTGGGCAGACTGGGCTTGAGGTGGGCCAAAACCTGGAGGGTACAAAGGGTTAGCCACATCTTGCTGGCTTGTGTTTCCTTCAACTCTTTTTCCTTTATTCATGTTATTAAGAGCCTCCAGAATCTTGCTTAGTTCACTTTCAATCTTTTCTTGAGCTTTTTCTAGCTTTTCAAATCTATGAGAACTTTCCTCTTCCATTTGCCTTGCTCTGGATCTTGTGTTGTATGGATGAGTAGGGTTTTCGCTAGATGGAGCTATTCTGGGACCTTGAGTACCATACTTGTGATTAGAAATGTTATGCTGTGCCTTATGTATGATGCTTTGATACACAAATAAAATGTACATTTTTTTGAATGAAATCTAGTATGAAATGAATGCAAATGATTGTGTTAAAACATGATCATGAAAATAATGCAGATGCATACAATCAGACAAACAACATAGTTAGTTCCATGGATGAAATGAAAGTGATGCTGATGCATAATGTTACATATGATAAAAATAATACACAAAGTTAAGCAATCAAAATGATTAGATAAACACCCTTTTTGTGTCCTAATTTCAGGGTATATCTATCATTGGGTAGAAAGGGCTCTATCCTAGGTGTAGGCACTCTTAAGGTTCACTATATGCAGTTTTAAGGTCAGAGTCTAAAGGTCCTCAAATTGTTCCTTACATCCTTGTCCATCACAGACTAGTAAGGCACCCTAATCCTCACCCATTACAGGCTACAAGCGAAAAAGGTTCAATTTGAGTGGGAGTATTTCGCTAGCCACTGCGGAGGCATTAGACCTCACGAAAGCAATAGGTACTTTACTCCCTCCTAGAGGGACGGAGCTCGGGTGTAGAGCTCATGTTATGCACATGCACATGAATGACATAATTAACAAGTAAATTAAACATGAATGAATAATAACACATATATACAAAAGGTTCAATTTTATTAGGCTTTTGGATAACACAAATTATTTGCTGGCCTGACTCTCAAGTCCCCAGCGGAGTCGCCAAGCTGTCATAACGTCTAGATCCGGGGATCTATCGCTAGACATTGACTTTAGGGAGTCGCCACCAATCTTTTTTATCTAGGTGCGATTGGCCACCTAAAGAATCTGTCCTTTCAGGGAACACCTAAGTTTAAGGGTCCCTAAAAGAATAGGTTCAGGTCTGCTAACCAGAACAGGGTTCGGGAGTTCGGTTACGTGTGAGGAAGGTTATAGCACCCTCACAACGCCCATCAAAAGATGGTACCAGCTTAAATTTGTGTTATCCAAAAGCCTTAAAATTTTACCAAGTAATTAATTATTGGAAATTATTCTCAATTGACTCTAATACTTTTAGCAGAAAATTGAGAAAATTCCCTCACCTCAAGAGTATGCAAGAAAAACTACTGTTTCACTTGCAGAGGCTCCGTCGTCGGATTATTTAAAGAAAAAATCAAAATCAAAATAAAAAGAAAAGAAAAGAATGATTTTTTTGTGTAGGGAAAATTGATACTTTCAACTTTTCCCAAAAATATTTTTTGAAATTTTTTCGAGGAAAATTGATACTTTCAACTTTTCCCAAAAATTTTTTTGAAATTTATTTTAAGGAAAATTGATACTTTCAACTTTTCCCAAAAATATTTTTTTGAATTTTATTTTGAAAATTTTTTAAGGAAAATTGATACTTTCAACTTTTCCTCAAAAATTTTTTTTTAAATTTATTTTCAAGGAAAATTGATACTTTCAACTTTTCCCTAAAAATTTTTTTTGAAATTTATTTTCAAGGAAAATTGATACTTTCAACTTTTCCCAAAAATTTTTTTGAAATTTATTTTAAGGAAAATTGATACTTTCAACTTTTCCCTAAAAATATTTTTTGGAAATTTTGATTTTTTTATTTAAAGAAAATAGAAAATAAAAATGAAAATAAAAAAAATAAAAAAGTAAAACCAAAATAAAGAAAAAAAGAATATTAAATAAACCTAATCTAATAAATAAAAAATAAAAAACAAATAAATGAAAATAAAAAAAAAATCAAAAAAAAAAACCTGGAGCGGCTCGGATCGCGGCTCGGCTCGGCTCGGCTCGGCTCAAGGAAGAAAAAACGGCTCAGGAGAGCGGCTTGGAGGCTCGGCTCGGCTCGGCTTGGAGGGGGCAGTACGCGCGGGTCAGGAAAGCGGTCGTCGGACGCTCGGGTCGGGTTCGGCAAAACGCGCGGATCCTCTGTTACTTAAAGCCAAAACGACGTCGTTTTGGGAGGGTATAAAAGGCACCTTCCTCGTTTTTCGGCAGAACACTCTCCCCTCTCTCTCTCTTCTTCCCTTTTTCTCTCCCTTCTCTCTAAAAACTGAAGAACACCGGTGGAATTTTCGTCGGATTCTGGAAAATGTCACCGGAATCTGGAAATTTCGCCGGAGTTCGCCGGAGTTGGCCGGAGATCACGGTTTCTGGGATTCTTCGTCAAAACTGGGCAGCTCGCCGGAAACTTCAATTTGGCCGGAATGTTCACCGAAAAATTCAAACTTCGCCGGAATTTCGTCGGAATCTGGAAATTTCCAGAAATTTCCAGAAAATTTTTCGCCAAAAATTTCTAAAAAATTTTTCTCACTCCCAAACACTCCTAAACTTTTCTTAGCTCTCTATACGCCCATTTCTCTCAATCAGTAGCTTTGCTTCTGTTTTCTGTGTGTTTTCTCTGTTCCAGGGGGTCCCTTTTATAGGGATTGATCAGGAGTTCCTGATCAATCCCAATTCCTCCTTGGACGGGAATTCAGTCTTTGAATCCAACTGGACTCTTCTGATTGAATTCCCCTCCAGAGTGGGATTCTTCAACTTTGAATCTTAGCCATCCAGAATTAAAATCAAAATAAATAAAAAAAATACTAGATAATCAAAAGATATGATAGTATAAAAATAAAAAAATAATATCAGATAATTCGAAAAAAAATCAGATAAAATTAACAGATAATAAAAAAATAACATAAGATAAACCAAAAATATATTACAAAAAAAAAGATAATAATAATAATAAATATATAACTATATACATACAATACATATAAATCAATCTAAATAAAAATAAATAAACAAAGATATACATAATAATAATAATAATAAAATACATAAAATACAAAAGAAGAAAAAGAAAAGAAAAAAAAATACAGGATTGAAATGGGCCTTACCCGTTTGGGCCAGGCCCAATTGATCTGGGCCCGGACCCAATTGGGTGTCTACAGTAAATAAATATGAATGAATAATAACACATATATACAACAAGGTTCAATTTTATTAGGCTTTTGGATAACACAAATTATTTGCTGGCCTGACTCTCAAAGTCCCCAGTGGAGTCGCCAAGCTGTCATAACGTCTAGATCCGGGGATCTATCGCTAGACATTGACTTTTAGGGAGTCGCCACCAATCTTTTTTATCTAGGTGCGATTGGCCACCTAAAGAATCTATCCTTTCAGGGAACACCTAAGTTTAAGGGTCCCTAAAAGAATAGGTTCAGGTCTACAAACCAGAGCAGAGTTCGGGAGTTCGGTTACGTGTGAGGAAGGTTATAGCACCCTCACAACGCCCATCAAAAGATGGTACCAGCTTAAATTTGTGTTATCCAAAAAGCCTTAAAATTTTACCAAGTAATTAATTGTTGGAAATTATTCTCAATTGACTCTAATACTTTTAGCAGAAAATTGAAAAACTTCCCTCACCTCAAGAGTATGCAAAAAAACTACTGTTTCACTTGCAGAGGCTCCGTCGTCGGATTAATTAAGGAAAAATCAAAATCAAAATCAAAATAGGAAGGAAGGAAAGAATGATTGTTCTTGTGTGGGGAAAATTGATACTTTCAACTTTTCCCCAAAAATATTTTTTGGAAATTTGTTTTTAAGGAAAATTGATACTTTCAACTTTTCCTCAAAAATATTTTTTTTTGAAACTTTATTTTTAAGGAAAATTGATACTTTCAACTTTTCCCTAAAAATATATTTTTTTTTAAATTTATTTTCAAGGAAAATTGATACTTTCAACTTTTCCCTAAAAATATTTTTTTTGGAAATTTTGATTTTTTTATTTAAAGAAAATAGAATAATAAAAAAAATAAATAAATAATAAAAAATAAAGAAACGTAAAACAAAAATAAAAATAAAACTAAGATAAAAAGAATATTAAATAAACCTAATATAATAAATAAAAAAAAACCAATAAACAAATAAATGAAAAAAAAAAGAATTCAAAGAAAGAAAAAAAAAAAACCTGGAGCGGCTCGGATCGCGGCTCGGCTCGGCTCGGCTCAAGGAAGAAAAACGGCTCGAGGGGCGGCTTGGGGAAGCTCGGCTCTGCTTGGCTCGGAGAAGGGGCAGCACGCGTGGGTCAGGAAAGCGGGTCGACGCTCGGGTCGGGTCGGGTCACAGTAAAACGCGCGGATCCTCTGGTTACTTAAGGCCAAAACGACGTCGTTTTGAGAGGGTATAAAAGGCACTCTCCTCTATTTTTTGGCAGAACGCTCCTCCCCTCTCTCTCTCTTCCTTCCCTTTTCTCTGCCTTCTCTCTAAAAGCTGAAGAACACCGGTGCCGGATTCTGAAAAATATCACCGGGATCTAGAATTTTCACCGAAAGTGGGCCGAAAGATCACCGGTTTCTGGGATTTTCGTCGGAAACTGGGCAGATTATCGAAAACTTCAAGGTTCGTCAGAATTGTTACCGAAAAATTCAAATTTCGCCGGAATTTCGTTGGAATCTGGAAATTTCCCAAAAATTTCCAGAAAAATTTTTCGCCAAAAATTTTTGAAAATTTTTTCTCACTCCCAGAACACTCCTAAACTTTTCCTAGCTTCCTATACGCCTCCTTTTCTCTCAAATCAGTAGCTTTGCTTACTGTTTTCTCTGTGTTTTCCATTCTGTTCCAGGAGGTGCTTTATATAGGGATTGATCAAGAGTTTCTGATCAATCCCAATTCCCCTTTGGACGGGAATTCAATCTTTGAATCCAGTCTGGATTCTTCTGATTGAATTCCCACTCTCAGTGGGATTCTTCAACTTTCAATCCCAGCCCTCCAAAATCAAATAAAATAAAAAGATAGATAATTAGAAAAAATAGGAAAAAAAATCAGATAATAAAAAAGGATCAGATAAAATTAACAGATAATTTAAAAAATAAAATAAGATAAACCTAAAAATATATTATAAAAAATAATAATAATAATAATAATAATAATATAATAATAATACATATATAACTATATAAATAAATTACATATAAATATTAACAAAAATAAATAAATCAATCAATCAATATATACATATGATAATAATAAAATAAATAAAACACAAAAGAAGAAAAGAAAAAGAAAAAAGAAAATAATAATAATACAAGAAAAAATTGCATCGGGCTTACCCCATTTGGGCCAGGCCCAATTGGTCTGGGCCTGGACCCAATTGGGTGTCTACAATGTGAAAAAGATATCAATAATGGGTGAAAGAATGAAAAAAATAAAAAAAATAAAAAAAAGATGAAAAAAAGAGAAAAAGAAAACTCAAATTGAAAACTTGAAAGGATGATCTAGGTAGATAAGTCTCTGAGTTGAGAGTTAAACAGATAATTCAAAGTTATAGAAAATCAAGACATCTGAAGATCCTCCAAAGCTGACATAAAGTTCAATGAGTTCAAAATGATCTCAAAGTCAATAAAATGAGTTTTTAAAAAAAAATTTGAAATTAATGTTCAAAATTATCTGAATATTCACTATTTGGATATAACATTCATCCCAATGATATGCATCCAACCTATTTCTTTCCCCAATTGATTTTATACCAGAGTCACTCCTTATTGATCATCTTTTTCTCAATTCACCTTGTGCTTTTTTATTCTTACATCCATAGAATAGATTGAGAAAATGTATGATTGTATTGTATTTGTCACGATTTGAAATAATCATGAATGAATGAATATGTGCTTAAAAGGTTCTTACATTCCTTTGAAAAGAAATCCAGGATGATAGAGGGTAAAAAAAAACTTGAAAAGATGATTCAAAAAAAGATGATGTAATCAAGAAATGAATATGGTAATAGATTGTTTGACATAACCTGTGTATTGTGATCAAATGATACAGATGATATGGGACACTAGACAAAACTTGTTTTGAAATGGCTAGTGCTGAGAAGCCTGTGAATGGTGATTAAGCAATGAAAATAATGTGGATCAATGGATAGAATTTATTTTGAAATAGCTAGTGCTAAAAAACCTATGAGTGATGACTAAGTGATGAATATGAGGATGAACTGGTCGACATAATTTGTGAGTTGTGATTGAATAATATTGCTAGTGTTGAAAGGCCTATGAATTGTAGTCAGGTATCAATGGATAGAAACTTGTTTTGAAATTGCTAATGCTGAAAAATTTATGAATAATGATCAACTGAAGAAAATAATGAGGATCAATTGACAAATTGTTCTAAAGTGCTAAAAAGCTAAAAATGTAAAAAGATGAGATGGTGGTGTCTTGAGAACCATGGTACCACATTTTAATTAGAATTTTATGACATGGACATCTGCATTACATGCATTGCATTGTTGTTTGGAGAATATTTAAAACTTTGGTTTGGCTATGCATTTACATTATGCAGTAAATATTTGAATCATAGTTGAGAATATGGTATTGTGAGAATCTAGATTGTTGCATTTGCATCATTGATCATGACATTCAGTACATACAAAATTTTGACTCTAGTAACATTTGAAGCTCATCTGAAAAAGAAATTTTGAATATTTTGATGAAGTCTTGAGTTTTCAAATTAGAATCTTTAAGAAATCTTTAAATGAGAATCTTTGAGTCTTAAATGAAAATCTTTAAAAAATCCTCAAATAAGAATCTTTGAGTCTTAAATAAGAATCTTTAAGAAAGTCTTAAATGGAAATCTTTAAGATGTTTTCAAATGAGAATCTTTGAGTCTCAAATGAGAATCTTTAAGACATTTTCAAATGAGAATCTTTAAGTTTTAAATGAGAATCTTTAAGAAATCCTCAAATGAAAATCTTTGAGTCTTAAATAAGAATCTTTAAAAAATCTTCAAATGAAAATTTTTGAGTTTTCAAATGAGAATCTTTGAGATGTAAAACCCTAAAGCTCATCATATGTGAATCTTCAAACTAGAATGAAAAATTTTGAACTTTTAGATGTAAATATCCAAAATTCAAACGAAAAGCTTTAAACTCAATTTTTGGATGCGAATATTTAAATTTTTAGTGAGAACCTTTGAACTTAAATATGAAACTCTAAGATTTTTTGAATGAGGACCTTTGAACTCAAATGAAAAGTTTTGAACTTTTGGATGTGAATCTCCAAAATTTGAATGAGAATCTTTAAATGTTAAATGTGAGTCTTGCAATTTGTAAATATGAATCTTGAGATTTTTCGAATCAAATTCTTGTGAAGCTAAAATTTTGAGAATCAAATTTCAATGAATTCTTGAAAAGCTGAAAGGTTCTTGCAAATCTAAACATTTGATTTTCAAACTCAAATTATGAATCTTTGAGTTTTCATTACAAATTTTATTAGATCTAATCTATGACTATTTTGGACATGACTATCCGGGAGCTTTTTATTTTTCAAAGTCATCGAGCCTCTACTTGGGGGAGCCTTTTATTTTTCAAAGTCATTAAGCCTCTATTTAAGGGAGCCCTTTATTTTTCTAAGTTGTTGAGCCTCTATTTAGAGAAGCTTTTATTTTTTCAAAAGTTGTCAGCCTCTGCTTAGGGGAGTTTTATGCCATTCAGCAAGTTTGAGTGTCTGATTAAAAAAAATGTGTCGAGCTAATTATCTAGATATGATGGGTGTCTACGTATTTGCACAATTCCTATTATACAAGAATTGCACAAAGAAGGGCAGCTGTAGACATCCAATTTTGTTTGGGGTTCTTTGTCAATTGAAATCAATCCAAGCTTGATTGTAGGGATTTTTATTCAAAATTTTATTTTGTATTTATCATTTTTTTTATTTTATGGTCTATCTATTGTTTATTTTCTTTTTCTTTCTCCATTATTTGATTAATTAAAAAAAAAAAGATGAAAGATTGAGATTAGGCTTGGTGATGATTATTATTAGAAAACATAACTAGATGCTAATCTTTAGCTTTAGATGCTAATCAAAATTGAACTGAAACTCTATTAGCATGGTCTTATAAATCATTGCGATACACAACAATGGAAGAATAGCAATAAGGGATCAGAGATTAAGGAAAATCAGGAACAGAAACATAGAGAAAATATACCCAATTTCCAGCGTGATTCTTAGAAAACTCATTCCTAGCAACCCAATCTATTAGCCTTTCCAAGCAAAAAGCATAGACCATCCCCAAGTTCTCACCAAACAGTTCAACCACCAATTCTTGTTCAAGTCAGTTCTGTTACCATCCCCAAGTCCTCACCAAACAGTCACCATAGCTACAACCATTATCAACCAAAAGGCCTAAATATCAGGCACCAAACCGAGCCATAAAATACTGTCATGTCTGAAACGATAAACCCAATTGTCAGCCATATATAAAGAAGCAGACCACAGAACATAAAAAGTCACGAAGCTCACCATCCATACCCATCAACTAGCAACTCACCACCACTAGGTTTCGTCGAACCATTGCCCATCATCAGTTAGTGCCCTAAATAGAATTTCAACAAATAAACAAAGCTAAGTCAAAAACATAAGGAGATCAAAAATAAAAGAGAAAATATGAGTAAAAAGGGAAACCCGAAATCTCACTAGTAGTGGCGGTGCTAGGTGACAGTGGCGTGACTTCTGAAAGATCTAAACGATGAAGACGTGGAGCTTGGTGAAAGAAATGGCATACTGAAAGTTGGAGAATATCCAACGATAGGAGATGATGGAACAAAAAAAGAACACTCGAGGCTTGAACTTTAGATTTACGCCTTTTAGGAATGGATTTTCAAAAAAAAGAGCCCATATTCGAGACGAGAAGAGTGAGAAGCAGCAACAACGAAATTTGACTTGATAGGTTATCGGACAGTGGAAAAGTACAGTGGCACCAGTGCCGAAATCTAAAAACCTTTGAAGTTTTTAACCCAAGCTCTTCTATTCCTAAAGAGAAATGGAGAAAAAGCTAAGGGTAAAGAGAGAGTGTAAAGGTGAGGACTGAAGAAGAAAGGCTTACCTCTACCTTATATAGTGACATAAAAATGACGTCGTTTTGGGTATTAGCTAAGAGCAGGATCCGTGTGTTTTTAAGTGGGTAACTTGACCCATAGCGACCCACACCAGCAACCTGCATCCCTACCTTTGGCTCCAACCGAGCCGAGCCGCAAATCAAGCCGCAAACCAAGCCACCAAGCTAAGCTACTTGAGCCACTTTCTGCCTGAAGCTGAGCCGAATCCTCTAGCTGAGCCATTTTGATTTTTTTTGGTATTTTTTATTTATTTTTTATTTATTTGTTTGTTTATTTTTAGGAGTATTTTTGCATGATTAAATTTAATAAAAATTTAAAAAAAGATAAAAAATAAAAAATATTTTTGAGAAAAAGTTGAAATTATTAATTTTCCTTGAAAATAAAATTTTCAAAAAAATATTTTTGAGAAAAAGTTAAAATTTTCAATTTTCTTTAAAAATAAAATTTTCAAAAAACTTTTTGAGGAAAAGTTAAAAATATCAATTTTCCTTGAAAATAAAATTTTCAAAAACCATTTTGAGAAAAAGTTGAAAGTATCAATTTTCCTTGAAAATGAAAACCTTAAAATGCTTTAAGAAAAAGTTAAAAGTATCAATTTTTCTTGTATAAAAGCATGAGTTTTTTTCTTATAAAACAAAAAAAGAGATCTATGCCGAAATTCAAATCATCATTCCTTTTTCCTTTTGTCCTTTTTTTTCTTGGAAAGTTTTTAATGTTAAATAATTCGACGATAGAGCCTCTATAAGAAAAACAGTAGTTTTCTTGTATACTCTTGAGGTGAGAAAATTTTCTTAATTTTTTACCAAAAGTATTGGAGTCAATTATGAATAATTTTCAATAATTAACTACTTGATAAAATTTTTAAGGCTTAATAGATAACACGAAATCGAGTTTGTACCATCTTTTGATGGGCGTTGTTGAGGTACTATAACTTTTCTCACACGTATCGTACTCCTGAACTTAGTTCTAATTTCGCAGATAGTGAATCTACCTTTTAAATATACCTAAGTCAAATTTAGGATTTCTTTAAAAAGGGACAGATTAAGTTAGATGGCCAATCACACCTAAATAAAAAAGATTGGTGGTGACTCCTCAAGTCAATGTCTAGCGATAGGTCTATGAATCTAGATGTTATGACACTTAAATTACTCCAATACATTGGTAATAATTTAAAAACATTTCCTTACCTCATGACTATTTAATGAGATTATTTGTCATGCTTTGAAAAAGCTCCATCATTGTATTCATTTAAATTTTATAAGAAAAACTTTTCCTCAACACCAAATGGGATTTAAAACCTTAATATAAAAATTTTTATCTATATTCTCTAATATATTGATATAATTTAGAAGAAGATTTCTCACTTAAGAATTTACATAGAAACTGATATTTGCAACACTTTTAGTAATTATATTATTGGAGATTCAAATTTCAATTTTTTTTAAAAAATCATTTTTTAAAAATATCTTTCAATATGTCAGTAAGACTTTTTGGCAAAATTATCCTCAATATGTTGACAGGATTTTATGAAAAATATTTATTTATTTTTAACTTAATTTTTGCTAAAAATCATAAATTTTTTTAGTATGTTGATAAAACCTTATTTTTTAGATTTAAAAAAAATCACAAACCCCCCAATATATTGGTAAGGTTTTTATTTTTTTATAATAAAAAAAAAACTTATTTTAAAAAAAAATTTAATATGTTGGTAGGAATTTCATAGATTTATTTTTCAAAATTTATTTTTTTCAAACCAATAAAATATTCAAACATGTTTGTAAGATTTTGTTTTCAATATGTTGACTTCTTTCAAGATCTAGATTTTTAATTTTTTTTTTTTTTGTTCTAGGGAGGGCATAATCCTTCTAAGGGGAAGGAGGAGGAGATCTTGCTTCGAAACCAAGACCTTTATGTTTTTATAAAGCTTTCTTAACTACTAAACCAAGAGATGTAGGACCAAGATCTAGATCTTTGTAATAACCAAAACAACATGTGTAAATGGTGTTTATTACTGGGTGGTGTTCAAGTTTCGTCAATATTCTAAGGTCCTTACATTTGACTTGATTCAATCGATAGAGTGGCCACCTAATCCCGAACATGAATCAATTGGGCAGCTGCTTCCATTACCTGACGATCGTATCTCTTTGTGGATTTGCATTCTGACGTGGCCAGCAGAAGTAATGACATTTGGGTGTTGAACGAAGAGAGTCGATATTGGACCAAACTGTTAAGGATTGGACCTCCTTCATGCTTGCGTTTTGGAATAAGAATGGTAATAAGGTATTTGTAGAATTTATAATGGACAACTGTTGATTTACGACCTTGATGACCAGGAATTCAGAGATATTGGGATTAAAACCAAGAAAGATATGGATCTTCTTGAGGTTTACACTTACGAGGAGAGTTTTGTTGTTACCAGTAGACGAATAGCAAGTACTACTGCATAGATTTTGATTGACTTTTTTCCTACTTGCCTATGTCACGACTTTTTATTATAGTTATTCGTGCATTTGGATTTTCCTTTTTTTTCCTTTTAATTTAAAATAATCAACTCCCAGCCAAAAGTGTTAAATCTCAGCTGCCTTACCCCCCACGCCTTTCGGTAAATCTCTGCAATCAAAAAAGAAGGAAAAAGGAAACCTCACAAAGATGTTACATGAAATAGAAGATAACCCTGATAGTCGATAGCTTTAATTTAGAAAATGGAGATAAACATATAAAGAAAAATCCACCAAGGGTAAAGCAATCGCAGACTCAGAGCCAAATGTTCAGGTGTGCGTATGGTCAAATAGAGGAGAAAGCTCTCCAGGAGCAGAACAAGAACTTGACCTTCTCCGGTGTGATTTCAATGGCCAATGACACTTATGAAAGGGAAAGCAAACATTTAATGAGGTGTGTAACTGGGAAATTATCGCCTGATTGAGTTTCAGCTGTTCTGGGTCCATCTGGGGCTGGAAAAACGTTTCTTTCATCTTTAACTGGAAAAGCACCAGGTCGCGTCATGACTGGTTCGCTTCTTATAAATGGAAACGTTGAGCCAATCCAAGCATATAAGAAAATAATTGGTTTTGTTCCACAAGATCATATCGTTCTCGGAAACTTGATAGTGGAGGAAAATCTATGGTTCAATGCTAGATGCAGATATGCTACACTTATTTCTGTCATGCACGACACCTTAATTTTTTATTCCTTTAGGGTGTTTTAATTTTCGTTTTTTTGTTTGATTTTCTACTTGCAACTTCGACATTAGAAAATATTCTACACTAAAAAGCACTTTCTTGATTTCCCCTGATCACTAACAGGATTCCTATTTATTTTAGACTTGCTGCTGACGTTCCAAAACCAGAAAAGGCTCTAGTTGTTGAAAGAGTCATCGAGTCCGTGGGACTGCAGCCTGTGAGGGTTTCTCTAGTTGGGACGATGGAGAAGAGGGGAACCTCTGGGGGTCAAAGGAAACGGGTAAATGTAGGGCTGGAATAGAAAAGATCATGGAACCTTCACTTTTGATATTAGATGAACCAACATCTGGTTTGGATGGTTCATCTTCCCAATTACTACTTCGAGCTCCTAGGCGTGAAGCCCTCGTAGAAGTAAACCAGCCAAGGTGAGTTTATTATCACCGGAATGTTGAATTTTATGAAACATGTTTGTTTCACCGAGGATTAAACATATGTAAATAAATATGTAGCTGAAAATAATGGATACCAATTTTCTTTTTGTTGCACTTCAGTTATACCTTGTTCAGGATGTTCGATGATTCGATACTTCTAGCAAAGGGTGGACTTACAGTATATCATGGATTAGTGTCGTAAGAGTATTTTGCTGGCCTTAGAATTAATATCCCCAAACGTACTAATCCTGCAGCAGCATCATCCGGTGAAAATCCAGCTCATGGAGAAAGTGCACATGGTCCTGGACGGAAGCACATTCCTTTTCTGGCGACTTGTGGCAGGATGTTAAATGTTCTGTTTGAGATAAAGAAGGAAGACTTATTACATAATCCTCAAGTCCATTAACTTGTCACAAAGAGTAATGCCTGGTGTATTTAAGCAGTATAGATACTACCTCGGAAGGTAGATGTTGAATCTTTATTTATAAACCGTTTTTGGAATTACGTAGGAATTATATTTCTATCAATGTAGAATTCTATTATTTTGTTTAGTTTAAACCACAAAATATTAGAAGCCTAACCATCTGTACATGGGAGCAATTCAACTTAAAATATATTGAAATAGCAAATCAATGCAATCATCATTTATAATGTTTCGTAGAAATTCATTAATATTTTATGTGAAATTTACAAACTTTTAGTGATGGGTTTTTACATTAATTTTTTATTATGATTGGGTAATTATTTAAGATTGTATAAAAATACTGTCTAATTAAATATAATCTCTAGTAAAAAAAATTGTAAGTGATATAATCTTCCATAATGTGCAACATACAATAGAAAAGAATTAGTAAAGATCATAACTATCTAGTTATAATTATTATATTAATGGCAAAAAATGGGTTACACACATATTTGACCCTAAACCTTTTATTTTCTATTATATTGATACCTAAAGAATTATATTACCATATTGTACTTGAACTTTCAAATTTATTATCACAGTTGGTATTTTAATTTAACGCTGTCAGTCAACCTTACTGATGTAATATGAATATCAAACAAGATGCTGAAATATGTCAAAAATATTTAGTCAATGCCAGATCATCAATATCACGTCATCTTTAAAATAAAAAATTTTTAAAAATTTGAAAGTTAAAAATTTTTAAAAATTTCTAAACTTTTTTCAAACTTTCTAAAAAATTCAAAAAAAAAATCAAATATTATAAGAAATTCAAAATTTTCTAAAATATTCTAAAAAAATTTTAGCAATCCTAACAAATTTTCAAAAATTCTAAGAATTCTAAAATAATATAAAAATTTTTAGAAAATTCCAACAAATTCTAAAAAATTTTAAAAAATTTTAAAAACTTCTAAAAATTTTTTAAAATTTTACAAAAACTAAAATTTCAAAAAATTTCAAAAAATTCAAAAAGAATTAAGGAAACTTAAAAATTTTTTAAAATTTTCCAAAATTAAAAAAATCCAAATAATTGAAAGAAAAAAAATGATGATTTTAATAAAATTTAAGAACTTGTTAAAATTCAAAAAAATTAACATAAACTAAAAAAAAAAAAAAAACTAAAATCATAAGTTTTTTGAAAAAATATATTAATTTTTAAAAATTTTTTAAAAAATATCTAAAAAATATATTATATTTTTATATTTTTTATTCTTACAATTTCAATTTTTTATATCTTTTTAATTTAATTTTTTTTGAAAAATTTTTGGATTTTTTTAAAATTTTAAGTTTTTTTTTTTTTTTTTTAGATTTCTTACTTTTAAAGAATGTTTCAAAATTTTGAAATTATTTAATTTTTAAAAAAAAAATTAAATTTTTTAAATTATTTCTTTTTTCTTCATTTTTTTAAGTTTTGTGATTTTTTAAACTTTAAGAAAATTTTAGTTTTAGAAATTTTAATTTTATTATTTTTTCAAAAATTTTAAAAAATTTTCAAATTATGATAACTTTTATAATTTATAAAAATATTTCATATTTTTTTATTTTTTATGGATTTAAAAATTTTATAAATTTTTACTTTCGTTTAATTAGAATTTTTTGAATTGTTTATAATTTTTTTAAAATTATAAAGAAATTTAAAAATAAATTTTTAATTTTTAAAATTTTTTTAATATTTTTATAATGTTTTGAAGTGAAATATTTTTTATAAATTTTAAAAATTTTTAAAATACTTTTTTGTATTTTTTTTCAAAATTAAAAAAAAATTAGAACTATTTAGAATGTTTTTAAGTTTTTTAATTTTTTTTGAAGTTTTTAAAATTTTTTAGAAAATTTTAAAATATTTATGATTTTTAAAACTTAAAAAAAATTAATATATTTTGAGTTTTTTTTATTTTTTTTTTAAATTTTCCTTTAAAGATGATGTGGCATTGACTAAATTTTTCGACACATATCAACATTTTATTGGATGTTGATGCCATATCAGCAAAGGTGACTAACAGCATCAATTGTAGGTTTCAACCTGATAATAGAACGAAAATTTAGGTACCAATGTAGTTGTATAATTCTTTAAATACCAATATGACAAAATATATAAAATTTAAGGGTCAAATATGTATTTAACCCAAAAGAAATAGATAGAGATCATAACTATCTGGTTATAATTATTATATCAAAATTAATTTATTTTGTTAGCTGTATTCAAAATTTGATTCCAAGGAGAAGGTATTTTTTTTTTCTACAAGGTCCCTCAAGCCTAATCCCAAGCGCCCTTTTGTTTATCTGAATATTAAGTAATACTTAATTGGATATGGTTTGTTATGTTTTCAAAAGTTAGTGTTCTATTTTTTTTTTTTTTTTTAAAAATGACTTCTAGATGTTGTAGGAGAAAGATTTCGCATAGGAAAAGTTCACGAAAAGAATACAATGTTCAAAAAGAAAGTAGAAATAATCCCCTAGGGCATATTTGATACAGTAAAGAGCAATTTTTTTCAGAGTCAGGAATGTCTAATACTACTCAGTATTACACAATTTTGCGGGTCATTTTTTATAACCAAGCAATAATGTTATAATTAAGATTATAGTGAAATATTTAATGTATTATTTAATCTTTAAAAATTTTTAATGTAATAGTTAAATTATAAATTTGTTAACAATGTAGTATTCGAAGTACTGTTTGTCTGTCACATATTATTATTTAGAATTAAAGATATAAGAGTAACATATTAATTAATATATTTATAATTCAATTATTACATTAAAAATATTTAAAATTTAGGTATTATATTAAATATTTCATTATATTTTAGAGTAATTCATGACATTAATCATATAACCAATGTAGCCTTATTAAAGTGGTAGTCTTTCTATTGACTTCCTTGAGACCAAAGAAAAAAAGAACATGTTTAAGTCATGTTGAATCTCTTGATCGAGTGAATGAAGGAATTTGACCATACATAAGCACTTTGAGCAAAAAATGAAAACTTTAAGGAATGTGGAAATCGATATACAACATATTAAAGGTATGAGCGATAAAAATTGATCACAAGTTATGAAAGCAAACATCTATTTTAGAGATATAACTTAAGCAACATGTTTGCAACTTTAACTCATTATTATTGGATTCTTATGTGATGTTTTTTTTTCTAAAGTTACGTCTACAACTTTGTTGTATCCTTAACCATTGCATCAGAAGTTGAACATGAAACTAGAGCAGTGTGTAAATTCAACCTTGTGCTCACCAGAGTAGCCCAAGTTAATTGTTGGTATAAGGGTCCTAACAGCAAACATTTTTGTGGAAAATGTAGCATAAAAGGACTTTTTTTTTTCAAACACTTCACATTTCATCCATGGACATCGAGAATGCAACTGTAGTAATGGTAAGATTTCTTCCTATTCAAGTTTCGATTAATATATAATTATTAGAATGGTTTGCGTCTGTGAACTATTGGCTTCAGACAAGCACAATTTGCTCAAGTGAGTGTAAAGATTAGAGTAGATGTCCTGATTAATGCTTTTGGAGAAACATAGAGTTATGAATTGTAAGCTGTCTGGAACAGGACGATTATCACTTTTACAAATAGATGTGGTTTTATTATTTCCTTGTGTAGTATATAATAGATGTTGTTTTATTGTTTCCTAGTGTAGTATGGATTAGGGATAATGTTAAGGATGTCAATAGATACGGGGAAGGTAGAGCATTTTTCGTCCCCTATCCATGAACTTTTATATTATATTTAGTCTTGTATCCATACTGAATGAATATTTCAAATTTATTTTTATTTCTATTCTTGTAAGTATTTAATGAGTATGAGCAATTCTCATTTCGTTATAATTCACCAAGCTAATTGAGTTAAGTCTAATTACACTAAGAAAATATGATATATTAGCTAGAATTATATATAAGAATATATATGTAGCTTCAGTAGTGTGTAGTCAAGGAAAGGTTAGATCAATGTTTGCAATCTCACCCCTGCTTTTTAGAAAGGATGTTAATACAATTTATAATTAAATGTTTAAATTTAGGCAATAACATTAGACAAAAGGTTAAATCCAAGTCTAATGCAAATGAATAAAATTGGGAAAAAAATAAAAATTGGCAAATAATAACTTTCATTTTTTTTCTTTCATTGTGCATGTTCACTTTGGGAATTTATTGAGTTGTTGGTTCATTTAAGCTTAAAATGGTGGTTCTTTTTTTAGACAAGCTTGTTAACTGACTTCCTTATGATTGTGATTTGAGTGCTATCCATTTAGCTGCAATACAACAAGAAGAGAATGCAATAGGAAGATTAGGTCTCTTGTAACAGTAAATACAACTAATTCTTGTCATAACAATTTTGAGATCATTAAATGAAAATTTTAAAAGTTTTAAAATCGAAAAAGTCATCATTAATTTTTTTTTATTTGATTGATCACCTAAAAAGTCTATTTTTTTATTAAAATTTTAAAATTAATTAAAACTTATTAAAAAGATATTTGTGTGATTTACAAAAACAATTTTGAATTTGGGAGTTTGGTTACACGTATGAAAGGATTAACATCCCACAATACCTGTTTAAAAAATGATACTAATTGATCACATGTTATCATTTTATTTAAATAAAAGTAATATTAATTTTAAGATTTAAAATAATCTCTTTAATTTTTTATTTTTTACAAAAATCTTTTTAAAACTTTTTATTTAACAATAAAAGGAATATCTTTAATTTTGAAAATTTTCTTAAATTTTCCAACATTGAGGAGGAATTTCTAAAAATATTTCTTCACTTATGATTTTCATAATAATCCTTAAAATTTGGCATTATATCCCTTTGTAACAATAATTGTTGGGATACCTTCAAATATCTAAGTTGATAGGGTACCTAAATTTATTTTTATTTAAAAATATTAGCTTTTATTAAAAACAACTTTTCAAAATCATTATCTATTGATTTATATTTTTTGACAATGATAAAGTGCATGGTATAACATGAATCAGGCAAATAATACAAACACAAATTAAAAGATGCAAATTCAAACTGAAATATGCGAATGATCAATGTTTAATGTGTATGTCCTAAAACAAATTCATTAGACACAAAAATCATAGAGTTGTCATCAATTTTTTTTAATTAGGTGTAATTGATCACTTAAATAAATCTACCCTTTAAGGTTATTTTAAGCTTAATCAAGGATTTCTAAAAGAATTGGTTTTAGCCTTTTAAACAGAACTAGGTTCGAGAGTTTAGTTACATGTAATAAAGCTTATAGTACCTCTACAATGCCTATAAATTAGTATTAATTAATCTTAAATTATCATTAGCCTTAATTAACATGGTCATAACTTATTCTTATTATTTATTATTTTTATTAATTTTACTATTTAAATATTGGACATATTTTTAAGTTTTTTTCAACACTTTGATCGACCCCTTAAAAATATTCATCACATCAAAAGCATTCAAATAACACACTTTTTTCCTTGAAGATGCTACGTTATCAAATTTATTAAATTTTTATGGAATTTAATACATAATAAAATTTACAATTCAATAAAATACAAATAAAATACACAATTCAATAAAACATAATAATAAAATAATCACAATTTAATCAATCATAAAATCGTCACAATTTGTTTCCAATTTTAATTTTTTTAATTAGAAATAAATAAAATTTTTCATTTTGAAATCAATTTCTAAATCCTCCAATGTCTTTATTAAATTTAGAAAAAGTTCTTTCACCTAGAAATTCTTAAGAAAATTACATACTAGTAACTTTCTTAGAATTTCATTGTTGGATGAAATTTTATTTATTCCTAAAGTATTTATTGAATACTACACCAAATAACCAGCTATACAAAAATTCCAATTACCTAATCTAACATTTATTTTCTTCTCATCTTAACCCCTTTTATTTATTTACAAAGTAATTGAAAAAAATATCTAAAATTTTAAAAGTTATATATGCATGAAAAAAAATAAAAAACTAAATAAATAAGCAAACGAATACAAGATAAATAAATAAATATGTAAACACATCAAATAAACAAAAGAAAGGGAAAGAACAAAACAATCAGAATGCAAATACCATCTAATTGAAACTTGTTGAAAACCATAGGTATAAGACTATAATTTATAGGGTACATCTTGACTAAAGGACTTGACCTCATATCACCATTTAACAGCCTAGGAAGTCTAGTCCAATGCAAGAAAGAAAAAAAAGAAAACACAAGTGGCAACATGCATGCAATATATCTTGGGTTTCAACGTGACAAGCAGGACCAGGTGTTGATTGCATTGGGTTTTAACATGTTTTGCATAAAAGAAATTTGGAAGTATTGAAAGAACCTGGTTAGTTAAGTCATGATCTTGACAATTTTGCATAAAATCCTTGAGATGATTTTTTGATTTCTAGTGGTTTTGGGTTGCTACTTTTCTGTTTCGGGATTTTGGGTATGGTAGTTGCTGTGTATTGTGATAGCTGGAAATTAGGGAAGGTAAAGTCAATCCTTTGTGTTTTTTGCTTGTAATTGAATTTTTTTTTCACTGCCAATTCCTTTTCAAGAATTTTTTTTTTGTTTTTTGTTTTAACCTGCCCTATTTTTATGATGCTGAATATATAAAGAACACATCCCAATTGTGAAAGAGTTATCAACCAATTTTCAATGATTACAAATTAACCCAATTTCAGCACTTTTAATCCTTTACCAATTCTCTTACTAAAGTCTAAGCCAAACAAATCTCTTTTCTTTTTTTAAAATAATAACTTTAAACTAAATACAATAAAAAATAAAATAAAATTCAAAGTCTAATCTTAAAATGTGAATTGATCTTGGACTAAATGAGGTGTTTACAATCAATTTTAATTACATCATATAATTGTTTAGCTTTATCTCTTTTTATTCTTCATAATCCATTTAAAAAATTTAATGATAAAAGAAATTTTATTTGTTTATTTATTTTTGTGCTGAAATTTTTTTTTTAATTCTCCAATATCTAAGTGAAATTTAAAAAAATTGATTTTTTTATTTGAGTTCTCATAAATACATATTTTTTAAATTAATATAATATTATTTTATAAAAATAGTTATTTGAATCTTCTCTAATATTTAGACAGTATTTTCAAAATTATTTTTTTACTTAGAGATATCATTTTATTTTTATTATAAAAAAATCTACTCTTAAAAAAATTCATTATTAGATCACAAAATTATTATTATTATTATATTTATTAAAATTTTATTATTATTTTTTTTGACAACCTCAATATTCCATATACAAACTTATTTTCAAGAGTATTTAAAAACATAAAGAAAACAAATGCACATAATAATAGAGCAAAATAAAAAAATATCAAATAAGATTTTTGGGTTTGAACCCAAATCAACAAAAACAAAATGGTCCAAATCTGCTAGCCTCTTGGGTCAGGAATTGATGCAAGTTGGGTCGGGTTTGATACCGAGTCGGGTTTTAAGATACTATAAAAGCAAATTTTTTTAATCCATTTCTTTTCCCCCGCTTCACAAAAAAGACTTTCTTCTCTTCAAAAAATGCAAAACAACCGGCCACTCCCCAGATCCCAACGACCGGCCGCCGCGTTGCCACCGCCTACCACGGTCCGCCGCCGCTGGCAAACTTCCTTTTCAGCCCACATTTCACCTAGAGCCTCCTTTTCACCTCCTCTTTTCAAATCCGAGCTCAGATTTCTCAAAATCAGCCATCCAAAGTATTAGATCTAAGCCAAAAGCCGTGGCACAAAACTCCAAAAAGATACACCTGCGCCGCCGGAAACACCACCGTTTCTTGATATGTTATTCCCTCCCCAAGATCAACCTGTCCACCAAAAATTGCTTCCATAATCTCCCTAAAACTCCCTAAACCGAGAACCCAAATCCCCCCTCTCTCTCTCTTCGTTTCAAACTTGCTTCTTTTTTTTTTTTTTTGGTGTGGCTTCCCCACGGGGAATGAGGTTTCTTTTCTTTTTTTTTTTTTGGTATTTTTGTATGTTCTTCTGGTGTTAGAAAAGAGAAGCAGGCATTTTTTTTTTTTTTGTATGGATTTCGGTTTTCAAAGAACAAAAGTTCTTTTTTTGGTTGGGATGGTAGAGGGTGGAGTAGTTTGGCTGCTGGTGTGGGGATTGGGGGCTGTGATGGTTTGGTAGTCAGTGGTGGCTGTGAGGCGTAGGCAGTGGGCTTCGGCTGGGGCGTCTGCTGGAGTGTTGGTGGTTGAGGGCTGTAGGTTGTTGGCGGATGGTGGGTCGTGGAGGCAGGGGGCTGAACGAGATTAATTAGGTGGCTTTTGGGTGTCGGTGTGGCTAGACTTGGTAGTTTTAAGTGCTGGGATTTTTCTTTTTTGGAGGTTTTGGGTCAATGATGGAGAAAGGGTAGGTTTTTTGGGTGCAGGCAGATTAGCTCTTGGTTTTTTCTGTGAAAATTGGCTTCCTTCCTCCCGTGTGTACGAATCCCCCTGTGCCCAAAAAATTTTCGGTTCTTGTAGGATTCAATTTCTAAAAAGAAAAAAACTTGGTAATTGATTTTAGTTGGAATCATGTTGCAGCGGCCATTGCTGCATTTTTGGGAGTTGTAGCATGCTGCACTTTGGGTCCTGAAGACTTTGATGAATTGGTGTTAGAAACCAACAGATAAAATGGAAGGTAAAAAATTCAGAGCTTAAAATGGAGGCCACAGTTTGGGGCAGGAAAAAGTAGATCTTGGAAAGCTGGCTCCAAGCTTTAGTCTTTTTATTTTTTTAATAATTAAAGAAATTAAACTTAAAAATAAATTTGGACCCTAAAATTAAAGG
Source organism: Durio zibethinus (assembly GCF_002303985.1). The sequence goes on from NW_019168492.1 coordinate 16,735,146, forward strand.
TTGAATTGTCAAATTTTGAACTTTAAATTTTGATCTTAAATTTTGGATTTTAAGCTCATGTCATTTAGTTTCGAATGGACCCAAAATAAATTGAATTGGGTTTTGATTTATGTAAGATAGTCAAAAATTGATTAATTTAAAACAAATCTAAATGAATTTAAATCAATTTGAATATTTAAATTAATTTATATCAAATTATTTAAATCAAGTATAAAATCAAACATGTTTAAGGAAAATCCTTTTTTTTTTTTGGAACATTAATTCTAGTAAGTCTAAGGGGAGAGAAGAGATTTGAACACTGAATCTCAGTCCTTTAAAGCCTAAGCTATTAAACAAAAATACTCCTTTTGTAATTTATATTATGCGACAGAATATTATAAAATTTATTCCAATAAAAAAAAAATTACTATGAATGGTGTTTTAATTTATTTGCTGACTTTCAACTGAATCTTTTATCAGGCAAAAACTTTAATAAAATTCATTAAAAGTCATCATCAAAGTCATCTATGCATCTGTTGGCTCGATCAGATTAATCCAGCCGCAACAAAACAACAAATGCGCAATCTATTTGACATGAAAAGAATTATCCATTTTGGTATTGCCGGTGATATAAATAATTCCATGTCCATTGGAGATGTTGCCATTCCTAAGCAAGTTGCTCACAATGGCATTTGGGATTTGCTCATACTGTCAGAGAGGATGTCACCCTATCAAATCACTGTGGTGGTCAGAAACCATTAGTTGTGCACCATCTGATATTGGGAACACCAAGAACTCCTTTTGCCAGTGGTCTTCCCCTTGCCAGGATACCTTAGATTCAACATGGACGGCTCCGCAAAAAGAAAACTTGGTCCCGCAAGGTGTGGCGGTGTCCTCCGAAATGAACAGGGATTTGTCCTTGCCATGTTTTCGGGCCTGGTTGGTTTCTGGGATTCAAACGTTGCTGAACTTTTGGAATTAAAATGGCTGTAGAGGTGTTCACAGAGACAGACTGATCTCACAAGGTGTGTCTTATTCAAAGTTTTTAACTGGGTCTCAAACGAATCTGTTCGACCATGGAGACTATAAGATGTGTTCTTGGAGATTGATTCTTTAACCACAAAGCTGACAGAAATTAAATTGGTCAATATCTTTCGCGAAGCAAACGAGATAACAGACGCACTGACAAAATCGAGGGTGGAGTAATATGATAGGTTCATGGTCTAGTGGCAGCTTTATTGGTGCTAAGGGGTTTCAATTCACAAACTGACCTTTTGTATCAGGCGCTAGTCTGTTGGGATAAGCTATTCCCTGCATGTCTTTCTCATTACTATATAAATAAAACAAAACCAGATTTAGCAAAAAAAAAAAAAAAAAAACCTATTTTCCGTCTTTTACAAGTTTCTTGAAGATGATGTCAGCTGGCTATATTAATCATTTTGTTAACACAGATGGGACCGTGGATTCTGCTGATGTACGGAAAGGAAATGGAGCTAATCTCTTAGGCGCATTGGATATAGTAAACAACAATTTATACTAATTTTTATTAAAAAGTGTTCATGTTACCTTTAACAACATATGATATATATTATAAAAATTATTATAATTAATTTATAAAAAATTACGAGGTAAATCATATATGATTAAAAAATTTATTAAGTTTAGTTTTAAATGCATTAAAAAAATATTAATTTTGAGTTTTATATATTGAAATATACTTATTTTAGTGAAAGAATTAAAGTTAATTATTTTAATATAAGTGGTTTAAAAAAGAGTTGATTAATTTTTGATATATTAAAATGATTTTAAATAGGTAATTAATTATTTTAAAAAAAATTAAGTAGTGAAATTAAAAAAAAAAAATAGAATTTCAACATTTTATTTGATTTTGAACCTGTATATCTTTAAATGTGAAGGTTTTATTTATTTGTTTTCAAGATGGTATTGCATCTCGATTTGAGTGTATAACATATATAAATATTTTGTCTTATGTTATTTGTATAAGATTTTTTATATATTAATATTTTTATTTAAAATATTCTCACGAAGTTAATGGTATTAAAACTAAACTTTTATTTATTTTGATATTTTTCTAGTTGGGTTTCATATGGAAGGAAAAATGGTTTGGCTCAATATTTTTTGAGCCTAAGAAGGATTTTGCGGCCCACTAGTACGCTTTGGGATCAGATCCGTCAAAGTGGTAAAATTGTCAATTCAAAATGCCTGATGCCTTCTAAAACCCAAACGGGACTCCGAATTGATATAACATTGTATCTCAAGTCTGGCAGCTGTTTAGCCGAATCCAGAGACTGCAGGACCTTAAGCAGCAGCCATGGGTACGCCATTTTCTTTAGCTTTTCATATCTAACATTCATGATTTAATAGCTAGCTAGCTCTTATTTTCTCTATTGTTTTTCGTTAATGGAAGGATTTAAGTCTGGGATCTGTTTATTTGTTTTTGTAGAGTGATGGGTTTTTCTTTGCTTTATTTTTTTTCCTTTATTTGATTAAATCTAGAAACTTATTGAAGGTTTGGTTCTGACTTATTATTAGTTTCTCATCTTTTTTATATATTTTATAACTATATTTGCCACATTAAAAAATTAGATGGTAAGCGGTAGAAATGGGCTTTTAGTTGACTGGGAAGTCTTTTAAAATGACAAGGGTTATATTTGATTGCTTTTTTGTAAATATATTTAAATGGATCATTGTTTTGGCATTTTGGGTTCTGATTTGTGATGATTTTGTTTTTGCTGGGTTTTTTGGGGAAAATATGGGCTTACAAGTACGTGTCAGAGCTATGGAGGACGAAGCGATCTGATGTGATGAGGTTCTTGCAGAGGGTCAGGTGTTGGGAGTACCGCCAGCACCCTTCCATTGTTCGAGTTAACCACCCAACTCGCCCTGACAAGGCTCGTCGTTTGGGTTAGAAAGCCAAGCAGGTGAGCTGATTCATTGTTTCTTTGACATTGCTTTCTTCCTCTGCATTTTTATGGGGTTTGGTATTTTATCTTTTAATTTTTGACTTATCCTATTTGCTTTATTGCAGTTGTAACATATTTTAGTTATATGATTATCCTTTGGTCTGAAAAACTGCATTGCAAAAATGTTTATGGCCGGACATATTGTAAATGTGAGACGACTCATATGTTGCCAATATAGTTGAAATATATGTTTTTTAATTATATTTATGAATAAAATAATAAATTAAATGATGTTATGATGGGTAACAATAAAATTATTATGAAAGGTATAAAGAAATTTCAACAGTATTCATGTAACAGTAATACGAAAGGTATAAAGAAATTTTACATAATATTCATGTAACAATAATAGTTGTTATAATTAATTAAATTGATTGTGTTAAAAATTTTACAGTGATAAAATTTATTGTTATAATTAAAAAATTATTGCAAAAATAATTTTTACAATGACAATAGCAAATATGTAATATATTTTTCAATGTTTATAATCGTTGTCGAAGTTATTTATTGAAATGACAAAAATCATAATGTTAAACGTAATTAGCAACTATATATGATTATGTTGCCAAAAGATTTTTGTATTTGAAATTTATGATTGCTAAAATAAAATTAAATCCGAAACATTTAATCATTACAAAATATTTTATGTAATCAAAATAATATTATTACATAAGTTTTTGTAATCAAATTTTATGGCTGCTAAAATTAAATTTATACAATGTTATTTTGTTATTGCAAAATTTTATACAATGACATTTTATCATTGTGAAAAAATGGTTTCTTTGGCAACAATTAAAAGTCGTTGCAATTTTTATTTTTTTCAACAACACTATAAGTTATTGCGATAATTTTTATTAATGAGGTTAATAGCAATGATTTGGCAACAATAAAAAATTATTTCAAAATAATTTTAATAACGATAAATAATTATTTAACAACGTTTTGGACTGTTGTAATATATCAATTTTCTTATAGTGCAAACATAATAAAATTAAGCACAAATGTGAAAAAGATTGTTCATCAATTCATTAAATAATTAATGGCTAAATGAGTTAAACTAATAATATATCAATGTTAGATAAAAGAAGATAATTAAGCACTACGAAAAAAAGTTATTTTTATTGACACTTACAAATGTCAGTAAAAGATTGAAAATGTGATGATATCATTGTTGCAGGAGTTTTTGAGTATCGGTTAGGTGAGTGTTGGTAAATACTTTTCGACGGTCAAATTATTGATGCTAGAATTACAGATGTACTTGCCGATATGATTTTTTTCAATACTTTAAATTGTTGTTATAAATAAACAACTTTTAAATGTATTTAAAGTGCTGGTTAAAGTCACATTTTATTTAAATTTTTTATATTATTGAATGAGCTATATTGACACTTAAAATCATCCTCAAAAGTCTTAGTTTTTTTTTTTTAAATAATTTCCATATTTCTAATCTTTTTAACCAATACAATTAAAAAATAATTCATACCAATTAATAGAGAACACAAGTTAAAGAAATAAAAATCTGCTAGTCACTTTTGCAATTTCTGGCAAAAGAACATTTTTAGATTCTTTGTTTCCCAAATTTTGCTTTACTGATTACAGAATAATAATTTACTGACATGTGCATCACACTTGACGTATTCAGGCATAGTTAAAATCAGACAGAGACCTTACAAATTTCATATCAATAAAGGAACAATATCATGATTCATAAGTATTAACATCAACAAAATTAACTAGCAATGTCAATGTCTACAAGCTATTAAGAACATCAGGTAACCATCAAAGGCAAATTGCAATCTGATACCAATTACCAAAACTATCAAAACATCAAAAAATTATCAAAATACCAATTGTCAATAATAATGCAATAGCATCATTGTCGAAGCTTCCATCTTTCTTTAGTTATTTGCAAGTAGTGATCCCAATGAATTCCATGCATCTGAAACCTACAATATAATACAATTTCTGGATTAGTTCAATCATAAAGAATACCTCATATTAGTGAAGTCAAGGGGCTTTTTTGTTATTTTAGCCAATATTCTTCTACAAATGAATGGTAAGGCCGATAAAGCTGAACAGCAAAACAAGATGGGATTGACAACTGCTAGGAAAAATAATACCACCATGAGTGTAGGTAATTCACTCAATATGCTGCCAAGATGAGGTTTTAAATTTTAAGCCAGAACTATTAGTTGAATCGTAAACTTACGGGGTGAAATCCACCTTGGTATAGAAATTGGAGAGCAGCATGACAAAAGAAACCAAACCTTTCTGCATCATTTCTGCAACCATAAACACAACCTGTCCAAAAGAATCTGCAAGCAACAATACACCAAAGAATTCTTATGATTATAATTTTTTTTTAACAAAGTAAAACATTGTAATTCTTAAAGGTGCTTTAGGAGTATAAAAATTACTCGTTTTCTGGCTGCAGGAAATAAACTGAAAGGCCTTCCACTATCCAAACCAAACTTTAAATTCAGTGTCACCCCAAGAATATCCTCTTTGGTAATGAATATCCTTCACCTATATCATAAAACATTCATTTGACAGATCTGAAATTATTGAAAAGACAAGTTTGAAAAACGAAAAGTGATGAATGAATTGTTTATATCTTTTTTGAATATTAAGATATGAATGAATGACAACGAGAAGCTGATTATGTGACAATAAACATCTTTTAAGCAGCATTCCCAAAATTTTCATCATGTATAGCCCAAATAAAGATGAAGGCAGGTAAGCCTTATATGAAACTTTTGTTTTCAGGAAAACCCAATAAGAAAAGGTTATGCGATCATTTAGCACCGATATCTTATTAAAGAAAAATGTACTTCAGCCACCTCATGCAAGATAGCTAACACCACACGCAAGCTCACAAACAGCATGCCTAGTAAGCAAGAATAAAAACCAGAAAAATCCATAATTTAAGGAAATTAAGGCAATCCAGTGAAAACAATTAAGATGAAAAATCTGGCTAAAGTGACAGCAATGAAGCTTACATGGCTGAGGTTCAAGCAGTCATACTTTGGAAGAATGATGTCCGCATTGTGGTTTAAAATCTTGAACAGCATGAGAGAGACTAGTAACAGCATCACCCAGGTCTCCAACTTGCAAAGTTATAAAAAGGAAGCAACTGAGAAAAAGATGGAAAATGGAAAATTTATCAAGAGTAAGTTGCCTTTCAGAAATGATTCATAGTCACCCCTCAACAACATACTAAGTTCAAAATTAGTTCACACATTATACCCAATCACAAATCACAAAAAAATAAAAATAAAAATAAAATAAAATAAATTCAAAATGGAAATCAATAAATTAAAACCTACCTTAGATTAGAATTGAGATTGAGCTTGACCGAACAAAATCAAGATAAGATGTACCAAATAAGACTCAAGCTCGATCGAAACAAAAAAAAATTGTTCGTCATATCGGTCATTACAAAATCAGAATCAAAATTAATAGACAGAGGAAGTACCTGTTTCGAAATGGCACTGATGAAGAAGATGACAATGATTGAGCTGAAACTAGAGAGGAAAAAATTAGGGATTTTAAAAAATTAAGGAAAGATTCATTAGATTTTTGTCTCAAAACTGATTTGAAAAACATAGATGAAAAAACATGATTTGCAGAGAGTGATTAGCTGAAAATCGCAGAAATGCAGAGGCTTAGCAGAGAGTGATTCATATATACCTAGCTACAAGCAGAGGAAATCGAAATTTCAACTTGTTTGTAGCAGAGGAAATCGAAAAAGTTGTAGCAGAGATTGATAGTGTTGATGGAGAGTGGTGAGAGCGAGAGAGGTTAAAAAATAAATAAATAAGAGAAATATGAAATATGAAATGAGAGAAAACAACTGAAAAAAAAAATGACAGGTAAATTCGCATTTGTTCAGTTTTAGCATCTATATCATACTATCTATTCTGAAAGACTAGCATATAGTTCCAACTTGCATTTTAATATTTTGGATGTGAACTTTAATGGGATTTTGTTTTCCCGTGTACAAATACGATACATCTCTCTCTTTCAGTCTCACTCAAGAGCTTCATGCAATCACATTTAGAGAAGAAACACCTTGTATGGACATGATTAAGTATTTATTCCTACTGAATTCACAAATGACATGCTCCTACATCCTCTGGAAGGGCAACTGCAAGTAACACAGAATTTACATGATCAGCCTTCTTTCTTTCTTTCCTTTTTCTATAATTTATATTTTTGAAAATCATTCTCTAACCACAATAAAATGAAGAAAGATGAACATCGACAAACTTACACTTGCATCTATTATTATTCTATCTCAACATGGCAACTAAATTTTGTTGGTAGATAAGATTGAAGACAAAAATCAGAAAAATAAAATAAAAAAAATAATGCATATAGTTCACAAATTAAGAACATGTGATAGTAGTTTGCAAACTTAAATAAGTGTGGACAAGTAGATGATAAGTGACTAATTCCACGACATTTCAAAAACCTAAGATGAGAAACCATATGAAACCAAATCAAGTCAAATTCAATACTGCCTTGTATACATTACGGTGTTATTATGACTCAAATATATATATATATATATATATTATTTGGTTACTAACAAGAACAAAAGAGTTACGGAAATAACCATTGAAAAGAACAAAAAATATTGCTTTTTCTAAAGAGTATTATCTTAGGAATATTTAATGTTATTTGTATGGAAAATGTTTAATTAGTTGTCTGAAAAAAGAAAATATTTTTAATATATATTTTGGATAATTGAAATATAATAATATATAATTAAAAAGCGATGAAGGTACCTTCAATATCGACACAAAATACATAGCTGTACTGCCAATGGCCTGCAAGAAAAATATAAAGTTCAAATTAAAATTGTCTTGAAAGGTAGTTAGAGGCATTCTATGTACTTTTCAATAATCTTAAACTGTATACAAACAATTGTGTATCTTACTTTATTAATCCTTCTCCATATTTTTCAAAAACTCTCTTTTGATATTGTTGAGCATGGAAACAACATCCTTCATATTGATCCTGTTTTCAGGTAATTCAGATGAACAATCCAAAGCTAACGCCATGATGGATGATATACAATTCACTTTAACAACAAAATATTCATCCTCTTTATGCAGTAAACTGGAGTCTGCTACATTAATTATTCCATTAGATAGTGACATTTTCACCCAATGTCTCATACTCATTTCTCCAATAAAAGTTTCATCAGTGGGTCTTTTTCTTGTGAAAATTTCCATTAATAGAATACCATAGCTATAAACATCACTTTTTATAGAAATAATTCCTGCTGATCCATATTCTGCATTTCAAACATAATTGAATAATTAAAAAATGTTATAGCTTCATAATCATAAAAAATTGCTTAATGTTAAAATATGGAAAAAAAAATAAAACATCACCTGGTGCCATGTAGCCAATAGTGGCAAGTGTCATTGTTTGTTTCACAGAATCTTCTCCCAACAATTTGGAAATGCCAAAATCTCCCACATGAGCAACCATGTCTTTGTCTAGTAAGACATTACTTGGTTTTAGGTCACAATGGATTATAGGTGTTGGGTGTCCCAAATGGAGGTATTCTAATGCTGATGCAACATCTATCATTATGTTGATTCTTTGTAGAATATCCAGGAAATAATTGTAAGAATATAACCATTTCTCAAGGCTCCCATTAGGCATGAATTCAAGCACTAAGGCCTTTGAAGTCAATAGTAGAACAACAACTAATGACCTTGACAAGATTGCGGTGAAAGATATTGCTCATCACTTCACATTCAATGTCAAAACTCCTAAATGCTCCATCTATTTGCAAATTAAAAACCTTTATTGCAACATTTGTCCCATCTACAAGTATTCCTTTGTATACAGAGCCAAAACTTCCTGAACCAAGTAAGTTGTTTCCACTAAATCCATTAGTCCCTTCTAATAGTTGATTATGTGAAATTCTTCTCCATCTCTCGAAAGGAATTAAATCTTCAACCATTGCCAAATTTGTACTCCCACGTTGCCATTTTTTGTAGATAATGATGAAGGCTACAACAATTAGGATTGAAGCAAATGCTGGTAAAACATACCTTAAACCATGTAGAAGGGTCTTCTTGGATTTTCGGTGGATGTTAGCTTTGCAAGGTGAGACTTGCAGTCTAGGTGAACCACACAATGCATAATTTTTCATGAATGATTTAGATGTGAAGTTCAAAAAGGACCCTCCACTTGGGATTTCTCCTTCCAATCTATTGAAAGATACATTAAAATAATTTAGATCAGAAAGTCTTTCCAAAGACTTGGGAATGACTCCAGAGAGATTGTTGTTAGATAAATCCAAGCTTTTCAAACTCATCAAGTCACCAAATGATTCAGGAATAGGACCTTGTAATCTATTACTAGCAAGATTCAAAACCTGTAGATCATGAAGACTTCCAATTGTGGGCGGAATATCACTTGATAATAAATTCCTTGACAAATTCAAAGAGATAAGTACTTTCAAATTTCCAATGTCAAGTGGAAGTGAACCATTAAGATTGTTTGATGATAAGTCTACTTCTAAGATGTCTTTAAGGCTCCAAAAAGTTAAAGGTATTGTCGAATGCAATTTGTTGGAGGACAAGTGTAGATATCTGAGAGAAGTCAAATCACTCAAACATGTTGGTAAAGGTCCATCAAGCTCATTAGCACTCAATGATAATTTGTACAATCCCTTCAAACCACAAAGATCATGTGGGACGGAGCCTTGTAGCTTATTTCCAAAAAGATTCAAAAGTTGGAGATTTTTTAGCCTTCCTATTGTTGTTGGAATAGGTCCCCTCAATTTATTAGAGGAAAGTTCTAACGATATAGCGTTGCTTAAGCTACCAATTTCCATGGGAATGCTGCCTCTAATTTTGCAATCATTGAAACTTAATTGTTGAAGTGATGTGGAAAGATTTGAGATCGAAGCTGGAAGGATGCCATTCAATGGGTTGAATGATAGGTCTAAAATTCTTAGATACTTGCAATTTGCCAAGGAATTGAGAAAGCTCCACTCATGAGTTGAAGTTTTGGTGGTCAAATGATTCGACCAAAGGCCCAATTTCTTAAGGAACCTCAAATTGCCAAGTGTATCTGGAATAAGGCCAAAGAATGAGTTGTGTTCTAATTCTAGGATTCTGAGCTTAGAAACATTAGAGATAGAACCAGGAATATTTCCACTGAGATTATTGCCCCATAAGTAAAGCACCTCAAGATTTGAAGCAGAGCTCATGTATGGTAATTTACCTAAAAAGACAAAAAAAAATTTGCATCTTTACATACAAGAAATAAATTAATTCTTTTGCTTTGTTGTGTTTTTCATGAATCTATGATGCAAGTTGAAGTGAATGCAATGCTTACATCTACAAACGTGAGTGAGGAAGAACATGAAACAATTATAAATATGAAACAACTTCAAGTTTTTCTTGTTTGATGATTTGGAATATATATATATATATATATATATAATTTATAAAATTTTTTCTTATTTATAATGATTAAAAAGGCTCCATACTTGCGTATAATAAAGTACTAAAGAGGAAAGAGAAAAATAAAGAAAAAAAGAAGGTACAAGAAAGGAAGGGAGAAAAGAAATTATTATATGGTTTCTAGTATACGCTTGAAATGTTTTTCATTTATGTGAGAATTTTATTTTCTTTAACTTATCTCAATTGCTTTAATGATAAAAAAGATTAAAGAAAATTTGGATGATAAAATTGTTCACGAAAGAAAAGAAAATAAGATAAAAATGAAGAAAATAAAAAAATAAGTATATTTACATTAATTTGTTTGAGAAAAGAAAATTCTGAAAGTGTAAATATTTGGAAATAAATTAGAATTTTTATCTGTGCCATTTAGGAAAAAAGGCTCAAGAGAAATGATAAAATTTCTTTCATTTTAGACTATATGCATAATATAAGAGAAAAATACGAAGATTCTCTAAAAAGATTGTTAAAAGTACATGTACTCTCTTTAGTTTGAAAATCACTCTCTTACTTCCCTAAGGTTTGATAGAACCTTACAGAGTACTTTAACAAAGGAGTTTCATTTGAGGTTTGTTGGAGTAATACTGTATACATTTTACTACTACAATAAAAAATTATGATGACAAAAAATGTGAAACTAATGAAAAAGATTTTAAAATGATGCTTTTGATTACACAATTATTAGAGGGTGAAAAGCCTTGCCTTAGTCCGATTTAGAGGGTAAGTAAAGGTAAGTCAAAAAGCTCTTCTTGGATACTATGAAGGCCACACAAGAACATTACCTTCGGAGAAAAAAATTTGTTACACTGTTTGTTGATGAAATTTTTCCAGGTTGTAGTGTCTTTAATCTCAAGCAACAATTTGTCAGATGTGGGAGGGTGGCTGATTTTTACGTCTCCAAAAATCAAATTTCTAAATGGTTTGCACTTGAGGTATTCCACTCTATATGTTCAAATGGCAAGGTATGATCAAAGATCTCATGTTAGTTCTAAACCCACCACTCAGTACATTTAAAAAGGTGTTATCTGCATAGAAGACTTTAGAGATGTAGGATCTCATGCTGAGGTTGTTAATATGTCTGTCAAATCCACTCAGTTAGAGGATAACATTGTATCAGATGGTCAAAAAGAAGAGGTTTTAAAATCACTTGACATCCTTGATTACATTCCTGAAAATTTAGATTTGGAGAGATAACAACGAATTGTTGTTGGGATAGTTAGATATCCTGATACTATAAATGCCATTAACCAAATCTTCTCATAGGACTTTGATAATCGTTCTGTCACTATCATGGGTGAGAATATGAATCTTTTGACTTTGAAAGCAAAGAAAGGATGTTATTATCTCTGGAACTTGGTCAGGAGTGGTCTCAAAATTGGTTCACGTCTATTAGACCATGGAAGCCTAGCTATATATGCCATTCAAACCTTATTTGGTTGAGATTGTCAGGTATTCCACTTCGCGCTTGGAATTCTAAATGTTTCTCTTCCTTTGGAAGTTTATAGGGTGAGGTTTTTAGGCTTGATGATTTTACACTAACGAGAAAACGTTTAGATGTAGGTAGAGTCCTGATTTTAACAAATGATTATAGAGCCATTCTTGATGAGATTAAGGTCACTGTGGGTGATATTGTTTACTCCATTAAAGTTGTTGAACATAGATACTTTCTTGACATTTCCACTAGTCCTCACAGATCATGCAGACCTGGACAACTCAGTTTTCATGGATGGCGGTGAATATGTTTTCTCTCCTCACGGCAAAGATTCCCCGAGTAACTCAAAATTTGAAAATGATGGTAATTTTATTGCTTTGGATGAAGATAACACTGTTATTGCAACTGCTGATACACCTAGAGATTCTAAAGAAGCATATGATGTCGATCTTGGAAATGAGACAAATTTGCAACAATTATGGACATGCGGAGTTTAATACAGGTGTTGCAATTAATTCTTCTTTATAACCTCTTTTGAATAACGATGAAGCAGAACAATTAAATCTAAATTGAATCATGTGGTTGATGAGTCCAATCTAGTGGATCAAACAATTGATACTTCTACATCTCTTAGGATATCAAATGGCCCATCAGATACGCTTAGGGTTTCTATTGGTGGAAATATCTTAACTGATCTTCAGTCAAATCCAGTTTCTATTGAGCTTATGAGCAAGAGTGATATAGACGCTGAGAAACTTTTCAACGTTGAAGATAAATTTCACCTTGTTACTATTCGAACAGGTAAAAGATGGAAAAAAAGTAGGGCAAAAGATTGGAAATACCCAAAAGCAAGTCTCGCCAGATAAAGACACCTCTAGTTTCTATTGTTCAAGACCACTTTCGGATGAAGATATTGGTTTCGAAATAGAGCTTTTCTAGAAGAGGCTGGGAAGATTTGGGAAGTTGGTAAATTATTGGGTTTATCTGTAAATGAAGAAGAGGTTCTATTATTCAACGTATTGCTGGTTTAGAAAGACAAGATTGGGAGGAGGTTCATCAAGACTGATACAAAAGGGCTTTGTTGATTTAAAGGTTCTAATGAATTTGGTCTTATTTACAAGCTTTATCAATACTACAGTTAAGGAATTTGGCAAAAGGTATTTTTAAAGTTGTGTTTGAAGGATGTGATAGTAGATAGGAGGTTAATATTTGGAGTTTTAACGTTTTGTTATTTGTATGCATTTGGGATATGGAAGTGGCTATGGTGGCTGTTAACCGGAGTAAAAAGAATCATCGACCATGAAAGTTGTTTATATTTTCAGAAATTGTGATGCTTTGGAGATCAATTGGGGCATCCAGTTTCATGAAAATTTTTTTAAAAGCTGAATGATATGGTAGATGTCATGGCAAAGGTGGGTGGATGGAGAGAGGTTTTTTTTTTTTTTCAAGGCATGGTGGTGATTTTGTTCTGTAAGGGATAGTGGTGTTCGCTCTCATTATTGTTTACCGATCATGGTAGTGTGTGTTTTTTTTTCTTTTTTGTTTGGATGTCATGATTTCTTCTTTTTAGATGGAAGTCTTTCGATAGCATTGTGCTAGATGTTTTTTTGTTGTTTCTGGTATGGCTTTAACTATGTTTCTTGGTAAGATTCTTGTTTCACTTATGATGGTCTTTTGATCTCTAATAAAAATTTGGCTTAGCAAAAACAAAATTACATAACTTTTGCTTTTTATTTTGTAAAAGAACAGTTAAATTCCCTAATTTGACAACAAAAAAGGGTAAAAGTAGCACTTATTTTTATTGCATATAATAAAAAAAGCATATAATTTAAAATTATTATAATATAATCAATTAATTATAATTTAAAATTATGTGAAGTTTATCAAAATTTTATATGTAATCCATATTTATAAGTGATGATCTTTATATAATATTTTATTATGATTAGATAATAACTGTAATATTATACAGTTAAAAAAACTATAATTGAAATGCTCCAAATAAAAGTTAAATAACTTTAGACAAATCTATACATTATATTAAAACAATCTTGTGATAAAAGCATGGTAGTAGGGGACGAATTGAAAATTGAAGATAAGTGAAGAATATTTATCTTTTAATTTTAAATGTTGATTTTTTTTTAGGAACGGAGTACGACTAAAAAAAATCATTAATACTATATTTTAAAACAATGGTTTCAGTTAATATATATTTTTTAAAATTGGTATTTGTTAAATATAATTAATCACAGGTTTGTTCCACAATTACCGTATAAATTTTACTCATTTGTCTTAAAAGAATGGATTGAGTGAAAAATAATATAGGCTAAGTAAACGTATGAGCCTTAAGTTTTGTATTACAAGAGTAGACTTAAGATATAATGTTATAGTAATTTTAATCTAATTTTTAATTTCCATATTTAAATTTATTATTTATATGTAATATAATAATGCTCAAATTAAAATTACCTTATCTATTCAATAAAAATTTTATATTATAGAAGATTTAAATTTAATATTTTATTATAATATTACACCTTGTTGATAAATAATAAAATTATATTAATTTTAATAAAATATTACATGTTGTTAATAAATAGTAAATTTAGAAAATCTAGAAAATGAACTGACCTAATGTCATTAGCTAATAATAGAAAATTTCAAAATGGATCAGTTCCAATTTAATGAAACTTTAAATTGGTGTTAAAAGACAAATATTTGAGGGAATGAACACTAAAAGGTTTTAAATTTGGTTTTATTGATGTGGAAAGACTGTTTCCTTCCTACTTCAAATTAAATAATCATTACAATACAGGTTTTAGTTACAATTTTTTATGCAATTTTTATTTTAGAATACACTTTTTATATGTACTTTTGTATATCATATTTTCATTTCTAGAATCTCTATCATTTTTCTTTTTCATTCTTTTCTTCTTGCTATTCAGGTTTTTTTTTTTTTTTTCAAATTTCAAAATTTTTAGCTTGCTTTTTATCATCTATATATAAAATTAAACAAATATACACATACTACATCATCTTTTACTGTTTTCAATATACAGAATATCAAAATACAATATTCACTTAATTCCATGCAGTGGGAAAAAAATGGGTAGTTAACAAATAGCTCAAATACATTCATGAGAATTTTGTATGATTACAGCATATTAACTTTTGACTATACTTATAGAATCTGAATATTATTGTTTTTTATAACTTTGTTATGATGAATATCAAATATATTCATTTGAATTTTATTTAATTTATCCCTCATCATGAACTTTTGAATTTCATAATCCTTTTAATATGTACTTAACAGTTTTAATCAATTTAATGATATTTATATGATTTAATTTTTATGAAACATTTCACATATAGCCAATGAAACTACTCCACGTAGATACACACTATTAATAGATATAAAAGTAATGAAATACATTGTTACATTTTTTGTTAAACAAAATATATATTTTAAATATTTGCAGTAAATAAATATAAAAATATTAAATATTATATTACTACTTTAAGTTGATGTAACAATAAATTAAGTAAGACGGTATTAAATAAATATGGGAGTAATTAACAAAGTACGTTAATTTTACTTTTTGTTACATTATAAAACAAATCAAGTAATTTTACCATATATAATTGCTATGGGATAATAAATAATAGCCATATTGGCATCGTAAGTGTTGGGTACCTAACTTTTTTCCACCTTGGCGTACCTTGTAGTCTTAGGTACTGGTGTGCATCCTAATTAGGGGTATCATTCAATCATAAAACGTTTACTAAAAAATTAAAAATATTTTCCAAAAGATGGAATTTCGATTTTTAGGTTTGGTTTTCAAATTCCTTTGAGTCTTTGTTTTGCCTTTCCCTAATTTAATTGGGAACAGCATTTGATTTAATAAGATAAAAGGGTTTAGAAAATCATTTCTCAAGCCTTTCAATGGCATCTCATTTGTTTAACAGTTTTCATAATTTTATGATTATTTGTTTTATAATTCCAAAGTAAACTTTTTTGAAACCAAAGTAAACAATTTTAAACATAAAAGCAATGAAATGTTTACAATAAAATTACCTGATAGACTATTGTTCGAAAGTTCAATTCTTTTCAAAGAAGAAATGTTGAAGATGGCATGTGGAATCAATCCATTTAAACGCATGAATGGTGCATATAATATCTCCAATGAAATAAGATTCCCAATCTCCCGTGGAATTTCACCTACAAAGGAACAACAACTTACTATTATAAAACTTTCCACTTTCTAAACATTCCAATAATATTGAGGTTATTTAAAATGCAATAAAAGTCAATTACACAATAAATTCTTAATTTTTTCAATGTTTAAAATATGAAGGAATAATTAATTTTTTCAATACCAAAAGTTTTAGTCAAAATGAGAAAAGAACAAAAGAAAACCAAGATATGACTATTTTTATGTTGGCCATTCTATTAATTTTTATTTTTTAGTTATTTTTTTATACCTTTTTTCAGTATAAATAGTAATAAATATCAATCAATTGAAATCTAAATAATCATATGCAAAAGCTTACCTTCTATATCATTATAACCTAGATATATCTCCTCAAGTTTGGTTAAATTTCCTATACTTCTTGGAATGTGCCCATTGAATCGATTAAAAGATAATGATAAATTTCGAAGATTGTCGCAGTCACCAATATTTGATGGAAGGTAACCAGAAAATTCATTGTAGGATATGTGAAGCACCTCAAGTTTGAAAAGAGAGTAACATATATGATCTGGAATACTACCAGAGAGATTATTGCTATAGAGATAAATTTCTTTCAAAGAAGTAAGGTTAAAGATGGAAGACGGTATTGGACCAATTAGCCTCATATTTCTGACAGAAAATATCTCCAAGCTTAGAAGATTTCCAATTTCTGAAGGGATCTCACCTGTGAAAATAACAAAAACCAAGTTGTAAGAGCTCGGTCAAGTAGATAATTAAATTAGATAATGAAACCATTTTTTCCAAATTTTATGAGATTATTGATTAAATTAGTTAATTGTATTCTCATTCTAAATATTATCTCAAAAGAGATTAAATACCAAAATTTTGAGTCATAATGGGGAAAACATAAAAGAAACTTAAGTTCATATGGTTGATTTTTTTTATTTGTCTTTTACTCTCTGTTCATTTTTGAGTAAAATATACCCCAATTATCCGTAACTTTCGTATAATATTTCATTTTCAAACACAAAACGTAATTTACATCCATAACCTTCTAAAAATGTTTCAAATTCACATATTTCATCAACCATGAATGAAAAATCAATGATACATGCCATGCGACTGAAATTTCAACTCAAAAACCAAAATGATTCATTTTTTTTTGCTATGTAACTAAAAAATATTTCATTTACAGTATTTATTATGGTTAAGAGTTAAATTTATTTTTTTAATTTAAAAATGGATTATTTCCAAAAAAAATATAAATTAGTTTTCAAAAAATACAAAAAATTATTTTTATCAAAATTTTTGTTTGTTTGAAAAAATGGAAAGAAGGAAATATTAAAAAATAAAGAAAGAAAAGGGGAAAACAAAAAAGAGAAAAAAATAAAAGAAGGAAAAATGAAAAAGTAGTTTGGTTAACTAATTTAATAATGACATTTATCAGCCTATTAAATGTTTATTTCAAATTTTAAATGTAAGTTCTAGGAAGAAAATAGTTCATTTAAAACTCAATTACACAAGAAATTCCTAATTTCTTCAATGTTTAAAATATGAAGGAATAATTAATTTTTTCAATACCAAAAGTATGAGTCAAAATGAGAAAAGTATAAAAGAAAACCAAAATATGACTGTTTTCGTGTTGGTCATTCTATTAATTTTTATTTTTTAGTTATTTAGTTTTATTCTTTTTCTAATATATATAGTAATAAATATCAATCAATTGAAATCTAAATAATCAAATGCAAAAGCTTACCTTCTACATCATTATCACCTAGATACATCTCCTCAAGTTTGGTTAAATTTCCTATACTTCTTGGAATGAATCCATTGAATCGATTAAAAGATAATACTAACTTTTTAAGATTGCTGCAAGCACCAATATTTGAGGGAATACTGCTAGAGACACTATTGTTATAGAAAGAAATTTCTTTCAAGGAAGAAAGGTTAAAAATGGAAGCTGGCATTGGACCAACAAGGCTCATATTTGGGGCAGAAAATATTTCCAAGCTCAAAAGATTTCCAATTTCGGAAGGGATCTCACCTGTGAACATAACAAAAACCAAGTTGCAAGAGCTTAATAAATAAATAAATATATATATATATTATGGTTAAGAGTTAAATTTATTTTTTTAATTTAAAAATGGATTATTTCCCAAAAAAATACAAAAAAATTATTATTTTTATCAAATTTGTTGTTTATTTGAAAAAATGGAAAAAAGGAAATATTACAAAATAAAGAAAGAAAAAGGGAAAAAGAAAAAAGAGAAAAAGAAAAGAAAAGAAGGAAAAATAAAAAAGTAGTTTGGTTAACTAATTTAATAGTGACATTTATTAGACTATTAAATGTTAATTTCAAATTTTAAATGTAAGTTTTAGGAGGAAAATAGTTCATTTAAAAGTCAATTACACAAGAAATTCTTAATTTTTTCAAAGTTTAAAATATGAAGGAATAATTAATTTTTTCAATACCAAAAGTTTTAGTCAAAATGAGAAAAGAATAAAAGAAAACCAAGATATGACTATTTTCACGTTGGCCATTCTATTAATTTTTATTTTTTAGTTATTTCTTTTTATTCTTTTTTAATATAAATAGTAATAAATATCAATCAATTGAAATATAAATAATCAAATGCAAAAGCTTACCTTCTACATCATTATGACCTAGATATATCTCCTCAAGTTTGGTTAAATTTCCTATACTTTTTGGAATGAATCCATTGAACCAATTAAAAGATAATGATAACTTTTGAAGATTGCTGCAAGTATCAATATTTGAGGGAATACTGCCAGAGACACTATTGTTAGAGAGATTAATTTCTTTCAAGGAAGAAAGGTTCAGGATGGAAGCTGGCATTGGACCAACAAGGCTCATATTTGGGGCAGAAAATATTTCCAAGCTCAAAAGATTTCCAATTTCAGAAGGGATCTCACCTGTGAAAATAACAGAAACCGAATTGCAAAAGCTGGGTCAAGCAGCATGAGGCATTTTTTTGCTTCACATCACTATTCATTATGAAATCATTTTCTCCTAATTTTATGAGATTATTGATTAAATTAGATAATTAAATTCTCATTCTAAACATTATCTCAAAAGAGATTAAGTACCAAAATTTTTAGTCATAATGGAGAAAACATAAAAGAAACTTAAAAGTTCATTTGGTTGAATTTTTTTTATTTGTCCTTAATTTACTTTCTTTTCGTTTTTTAGTAAAATATACCAATTATCCATAACTTTTGTGCAATATTTCATTGTCATCTACAAATTTTAAAATGTAGTTTATATCCATAACCTTCTAAAATTGTTTCAAAATAATATATTTCATCAACCATCAATGAAAAATCAATGAAACATGTCATGCGACAAATTTCAACTCAAAATTCAAAAGGATTCACCTTTTTATGCCATGTAACTAAAGAATATTTAATTTACAATATTTTTTATGGTTAAGAGTTAAATTTATTTTTTTAATTTAAAAACTGAATATTTCCAAAAATTAAATTAATTTTTCAAAAAAATACAAAAAATTATTTTCAGCCAAGAAATTTTACCTGAGAAAATAACATGAGTTTCATGGTCACTGTTAATATTTAGGAGTTTTAACATGATATCAATAATTAAATTAATTTTGGCACTTACTTTCCAAATTATAAAAGTAATTCGTTTACAGTAATTTCAAATTATCAAATAAAGTTTATTTTGACAAAAACTTCAATGTTGATAAGAAAATAAATAAAACTAGTCATATTTTAATTTAATAGGAAAATAATTACTTATAAATAAAGTAGCTAATTTAATAAATTATCAAATTATCGAAGGAAAATAATAATAAAAAAAAGCTTACCTTCCAAATTATTTCCACCCAAGTATAGCATTCTGAGCCTCGTTAAATTTCCCATACTCCTTGGAATGTTGCCACTGAATCTATTGATACTTAACGACAAATTTTGAAGACACCTGCATTCATCTATACTAGATGGAATTTGACCAAAAAAGTCATTTGAGGTCAAGTAAAGTACCTCAAGATTGGGAAAATGGCGACACATATCTTCTGGTAAGCTACCAGATAGACTATTGAATGCAAGAGAAATCATATGCAGGGAGGAAATGTTATAAATAGCTGAAGGTACAGAGCCAGAAAGTTGATTAAATGCCAGACGAAGTATCTTTAGATTTCGAAGATCACTTATCTCGGGTGGAATGTGTCCTTGAACGAGATTGTACTTCAAATCCAAGATCTGCAAGTTGGACATTTTAGCTAGTGATTGAGGGATTGTACCTGTCAAATTATTGTTCTGGAGACTCAAGTATAAAACTTTATTTAATCTCCCAAACCATGAAGGAATTTCCCCACTAAGAAAATTGGAACTTAATTCGATGAGTTTCAGACGACTTAATTGCCCCAACTCTCTCGGCAAATGGCCATGGAAATTGTTGTGACTCAAATCAAGAGATACTAAAAACGAGAGATTTCCCAATTGTGGAGGGACAGTTCCTGTAAAATTCATGTTGGTAAGATTCAAAGTGTTGACTCTCCTATGCTTAGATGCGCAAGAGACACCAACCCAATTGCAAACAGAAGTATTGATGGTCCAGTTGTTGGCTAAGATGTTGTGAGGATCAATGATTTGGTGCTTAAATTCGAGAAGAGCATGTTGGTCTGTGGTAAGGTTCCTCACAATCATGGCGTAGCAAACCATGAAACAATGAATGAACACTAAAGCTAGCGAAAGAAAATGGAATATTCTCATGTTCGTGGCTGTGGAGGGAAAGCAAATCAATGACATTGCAGGATGGTTAACGAAGTTTGCTCAAAGCAATTCTTAAATAGGAATCAACTCGCCATTATGACTGAGCCTTCAAAAGGAAAGTCCTGGGATGGACTTGGTCTTCACAACAAATAAAATGAGTCAAGCTTTTGATTTTGGGCCCTCTATTTTTTTTTTCTCTCCTTTTACAAGCATTGGTGAAACTAATTTATCTTTTCGCATTCTTTCTTTTTCTTTTTCTGTTTCTTTCTTTTAATTTTTTGTCTTGTACACTTTATAAGGCCCCATGACTCCTCGTTTTACACGAGAGAGTTGCAAAATAGTAAGGGCTCTATCTTTTTTTGTTAAAAAAAAAAAAATTTATAATATTCGTAAAACTTCTGAGTTAGTTATTTTACAAATCAAAGTAATTTAAATTTAATTAGTAAAGTTACTTAAAAGTCAAAATGAAATAATAATAAAATATGTTAGTAAAGATATTAAGTTTTTTTTTATTTAAAAATTTATGGTGAAGGAAAGCTTTCCTATTTCAAAATAAGAACAAACCGTAGACCTCAAAGAAGATTTACACTAGATTTACATTTCGTCCATCAAGAAAACTGTTGGTAGTGAGATTCGAATCTAAATCTTACAAACAAAGTATTCGAATTATTACTCAACCAACCTCTATAGGCATTTACATTTTTATTTTGTTTAAGATGTATTTAAAAAAAAAAAAAAACTATACACTTAACTCATCAAGTAAGTTTTTTATTAGGTAACGTCCCTTGTTTTCAAAACATTTTTTCTTTTTCACCCACACAATGAATGTGTAAAAATCAAATAGAAATACAAATAACTAAAAAATTTAACTATTTTTATAAAATAAAATATTACTATATATGGTGTATTTGCATTGTGAAATATTTTAGTATTCACTAATAATATGTCAAGTGAAAATTGCTTCTACATCATAGTACATGAGATTCATTAAAAGTAAGCTTATACAAGTTCAAACTTGAGATCCCTGTTTTTTTTTTCTTAACCAATAATTAATATAGCCTTTATTATTATTGTTTATGCCTTTGAAATTCTCTCAAAGTTAGTGCCTTTTTTAATAAAATTAGGTGGATACCCACGAGTTATTCCTAGTTAAAAAATTTTTTTTGCCACCTTTATTCATCGTTTTTACTCCAAAATTTACCTAATTGAAAAAATAAAAGATGAAAGTTAAAAAAAAAAAAGCCAAATGGGTTGACATGTAAATACATCAATTGATATCATTTTCTCACAAAATTTATCTAATAAAAAAATAAAAAATTTTGAAAAAATTGAAACACAACAAAAAGAAAAAAAAGAAAAACAAAAAATAAAAAATAACTCATGTAGACATCTAATTTGATCTAGGCTCGGATCAATTGGGCCTGGTCCAAATGGGTAATATGGGCTCATTTTTCTTTTTAATTTTAATGTAATTTAATTTAATTTAATTTAATTATTTTTCATTATTATTATTATTATTATTTATCTATTAATATTTTTATTTATTTATTTATCTATTAATATATTTTATTATTTATCTATTATTTTTATTTTTATCTTTTTCTTGATCAATTTTCGGCTGGGATTAGGATTAGGATAAAAAAAATTGGAATGAATTTGGCCATGAATTTAGGGACTGGTAGAGTGGGAATTGGATTCAAAGTTTGAATCCCAATCCCAGATGAAATTGGGATTGATCAGAAACTCTTCTGATCAATCTCTATAAATAGATGTTGAAATAGAATCTAAGGACACTGAAAGAATACACAGGAAGAAAAGAAAAGCATAAAGGTGTTTAGAAAAGTCAGAAGCAATCTTAAGGATTTTAGGAATTTTTTTAAGGAATTTTTGGTGATGTTTTTTTCTAGGAATTTCCAGAAATTCTAGATTTCGGTTGATTTTTCTGGCAATATTTGAATTTTTTGGTGACCTTTTCGACACTGGTTGAATTTTTCAGCCAGTTACCCAGTTTTCGACATACCATTTCCAGAAACTGACCAACCTTCTAACGAACTTCTGACGAACAACCTAGATTCCGACAAGAATTTTTAGAATTCGATTAAATTCAAACCAGTGTTCTTAAAGGGGATAGAGAGAGAGAGAGAAAATGGGAGTAGAGAGAGAGGGAGGAAGAGAATTCTGATGAAGAAAGGCTGAAATTTTCCTTTTATAGTACTAAAAAATGATGCCATTTTGAGTTTAAAGAAAACCCGAGATCCGCGTGTTTTCCATTCAAACGACCTGACCTGCAGCGCAACCCACTTTCGACCAGTGCCTCAGCCATCAAACCAAGTCGAGCCGATTCTACTAGAGCCACATTCTTGAGCCATTTTTTTCTTCTAGCCGAGCGATTCTAACTCCTAGCCGAGCCAATTCAAGGTTTATTTTATTTTATTTATTATTATTATTTTTTTAATTTAGAATTATTTAGTATTCTTTAATTTTATTTTTATTTTTTTCTTTCTTTTCAATAATTTTTTTTCTAAAAAAAATAAAAATTTCCAAAAAAAATATATTTTGAGAAAAAGTTGAAAGTATCAATTTTTTTAAAGATAAATTTTAAAAAAATATATTTTTGAAGGAAAGTTGATTGTATCAATTTCCTTTGAACACAAAAAATATTTTTTTAAGAGAAAGTTGAAAGTATCAATTTCTCTTAAAAATAAAAGGTTTAAAAAATATATATTTTTAGAGAAAAGTTGAAAGTATCAATTTTTCTTAAAAATAAAATTTCTAAAATAAAATTTTCAAAAAGTATTTTGAGGAAAAGTTGAAAGTATCAAATTTTCTCAAAATTAGAATTTTAAAAGTAAAAAAAAAAACATTTTTGGGGAAAAGTTGAAAGTACCAATTTTCCTTAAAAATAAAAATTATCAAGAAAAACATTTTAAAGAAAAGTTAAAAGTATCAAATTTTCTTGTACAAAAGCAATGAGTTCTTTATTTAAAAAAAAAAGGTAAAAAGAAAAGGATTTTATCAAAAAGTTGAATCATTATTCCTTTTTGTTTTGTTTATTTTATTTCTTTCTCTTCTTTTATTTCTTGAATTTTTTTAAAATGTTAAATAATCCGACGATGGAGTCTTTGTAAGTGAAACAGTAGTTTTCTTGCATACTCTTGAGGTGAAGGGATTTTCTTAATTTTTTGCCAAAAGTATTGGAGTTAATTAAGAATAATTTTCAATAATTAATTACTTGGTAAAATTTTTAAGGCTTATTGGTTAACATGAATTTGAGCTGGTACCATCTTTCGATGGGCGTTATGAGGGTGCTATAACATTCTTCACTCATAACCGAACTCTCAAACTTTGTTCTGGTTAATAGACCTGAACCTATTTTTTTAGAGACCCTTAGTCGAGCTTAGGTGTTCCTTGAAATGATAGATTCCTTAGGTGATCAATCGCACCTAAATAAAAAAGATTGGTGGTGACTTCTAAAGTCAATGTCTAGCGATAGATCCTCGGATCTAGACATTATAACAATTTGACAACTCCACTGGGGACATCTGAGAGTCAGGTCAGCAAATAAATTCGTGTTATCCAAAAGCCTAATAAAATTGAACCTTTTGTATAGATTTTATATTCATATTTATTTACTTCGTTAATTCTGTCATTCATATGCATGTGCATAACATGAGTTCTATACTCGAGCTCTGTCCCTCTAGGAAGGAGTAAAGTACCTATTGCTTTCGTGAGGTTTAATGCATCCGTAGTGATTAGCGAAATACTCCCACTCAAATTAAACCTTTTTTGCTTATAACCTGTAATGGGTGAGGATTGGGGTACCTTACTAGTCTGTAATAGACAATGATGTAAGGAACAATTTGGGAACCTTTAGACTTTTAACCTTGAACCACATATAGTGAACTTTCAGAATGCCTAACCTATAGATAGAGCCATCTCCTTCCTTTTAGAATTGACCAAAAGCATAAGGTTCATTCCTCTTATTCTGGGGATGTTTTAATTTACTTAGTTATTTATTTATTTCTCCTTATTTGGTATACTAACCTTTTTTTCTCATTCTTTTGCATTGGTTCATGCTCATATCATAAAGTTGCATAAAGAACATTTGCTTGAAAGATGATCTTCTACAAAAAGTGTTTCATAGACTCTATAGAATGATTAGTTTGCTCATCATCTGTATTAGCTCCTTGTGAGCCACCCAACAAAGTAAAAGTCCAGTAAAAAAAGATTCAACTAAAGATGGGGGATTGTTTACCAATGGTCTATGATTCTACCCTATCTCAAGAAATATCTATCCTTTTTAAACAAAAATAATCTAGAAAATTTGGTTGATATATGGAAGAAGATGAGCCCAACTAGACAAGAGAAGTTTTGCCAAAGACATGGGCATATAGCACACATTCTCGCAGTAAGTGTTGACAATCAACTAATTAGAGCTGCAGTATAATTTTGGGATCCTGCATACAAGTGTTTCATCTTTAATGAAGTTGATATGACGCCAACCATTGAAGAATATTCGACTTTGTTGGGCTTGCACCTTAAGGCTCATAACAAGATATATGTTAAAAAACATAAATCAAGATACTGTAAGGATTTGGCCCATCTCATGAGGATAGACAAAGAGATTATGGATTCACATACAAAGAAGAAACAAGAACAGGTTTACCTACCTTGAAAGTTCTTTCATGATTTTCTAGTGACCATACCGATGAAAAATGGGGGTTAGATGTATTTGCCTTAGCTATATATGGAATGGTGATATTTCTAAAAGGTTTAGGTTATATTGAAATAGCAGTTATTGACTTCTTTGAGAGTGTGATCAATGGTTGTATCCCTTTACGATAATATTAGCAGAAACTGTCAGATCTTTAAGTTCTATCATTAGAATGGAGGGCATTTTATAGGCTGCATACAGTTATTGTACTTATAGATGAAAAGCCATTTCGAGTGGAGAAAATGTGCTTTCTCAAAGCTTTATGTCCATAATCAAGCTCTAATTAAGGAATTCTATGAAAGTGGGTGGTCAGAATAAAAGTCTAAAAAGGAGTGGATAGCTTTCCTACAAAAACTGACAAGTGCCGAAATAAGATGGTTGGTCCCGTGGATGAATCGAAAACCTATGCTATATCAGTGCGAAAATAACACTGTCATCCCATTTTTAGGTTTATAGGGAGTAACAAGTTATGCGTCACTTCTAGTAAGAAGACAGTTTAGGGCAGAACAGTTCATTCCTATGCAGTATGGGCTTCATCAATCGAATTTTTCTTACAGTGAGCTAAAAGTATTTCAGAAGATGAATGAGATGGTTAAAACATGAAAAAATCCTCATAGAGTGAGTCTTGGACCATTCACTGATAAGGTATTCGCTTATGAAAGCTTATGAAAAATGGTATTCACTTATAAAAGCTTCCAATCACCAATAAAAGAAAAGTTTGAAGAGACACCATTAGAATTAGAGCTTGCGACAAAATAATTTGAGTCTAAAAAAGATAAGTTAAAGTAAAAAATCCAAAAGCTTCGAAGGAGAAGGATCAATGGAAAGATAAAGTTGAAAAGCATGAAGTCAAAGTTTGTAAGATTGTTAGGGAACATGACACAGCTATCAAAGACTTATCAGAGTTACACCATGAACATAAGAGGTTGTGTGTGAGGGTACAAGCCAAAGAGATAACAATTGATGAGCTGACTAAAGAGAATGTGTGAGAGAAACAAGAATATGCTGAATTGGTAGAAGAAAGTACCTAAGTACAGATAGAGAATAACATGTTGAATAGCTACCTAAGCAGGTTGAGACAAAAGTTGAATGAATAAGAAGACTATATCGTTGCATTGGTCAGAGGCATAGAGAGTTATCGTACCAAATTTAGTGTGACAAAAGAGAAAACTTATGAAGACAGAAGTACATTGAGCACTTAATGACCCAAATTTGCTATGGGGTATATAAGGTAAGAGAGATGGTAGAAGAGGCAGAGGCATTAAAGTAGGTGGTGGCCCAAGTAGGAGAACATGGGCAGCGTCTCCTTAAACTTTATCGAGAAAGCCAGAGCCCAGTATGAGCAGATCAAACGATTTTATGGTTATAACTCTAGTATGATAAACTCTATGTTAACAAAAGTTTTTTAGAATAAATGAAATCTTTTGGTTGAGCACTGTCCTAAGGCAAATGTTCTTTGCATACATGCATTTTCATTCATTACATCCTCATTCATTACATTTAATAAAGTAACCATGAGATAGTCATATAAACTCACTAATTTTAAAATATGATATTCAAGGTTCAAGGATAGCTCCATCTAGCAAAAACCCACCCACTGATATAACACAAAAGCCAGAGCCAGACAAAATGGAGTAAAAAATTCTCATCAATTTGAAAAATTAGAAAAAGCACAGGAAAAGATTGAGAATGAGTTGAGCAAGATTTTGGATGCTCTCAACAAGCTAAACAAGGGAAAAAGTACAGAAAAAAATACAAGCCAACAAGGCCTCTCACATAAAAAGTGACCGACCCTTTATATCTTTCAGGTTTTGGTCTACAATTAGCTAAGTCCACACAGGATATACCACCACAGTAGTTCACATATCTTGTATACTCTGAAATGCCATTAGTTTTAAACCCAGGGCATTATTATAGCTATATAAATCTTGTCTTTACTGAAAAGACAGTAGAATCGATCTAAGTTCTTGATCTCGATGACTTGAAAGAGAAGAAGAAAAAAAAGGCAAAGGTGGTGGAATCTCAGGAAGATTCGAAGATTAGTATGCTTGAACAAAAGTTATGAGCTATAGAAGGAATTGAGTTTTATGGTTCTGTCGATGCTGCTGGGCTTTGCTTAGTCCTGGATGTAGTCATTCCACCAAAGTTTAAAGTACCAAAATTTGAGAAATATGATGGTACGAAGTGTCCAAAAGTTTATATCACTATGTACTATCAAAAAATGGTAGCCCATGCTCATAATGAAAAGCTACTAATGCATGTCTTCCAAGATAGCCTTATTGGCTCCACTGCTTGGTGGTATGTCCAGTTAGACAGAACCCGCATCCATTCTTAGAGCGATATGGCTCATGATTTTATTAGTCAATATCGGCATATTATGGACTTAGCTCCCGATCATTTATCTTTACGGAACATGAAAAAAAAGGTAAATGAGTTTTTTAAGGAATATGCCCAGAAATGGAGAAATATAGCTTTTTAGGTGCAACCTCCTCTGACTGAGAAAGAGACTACAGTGTTATTTGTCAGCACTTTAAAATCTCTCTATTATGAAAAAATGATAGGGAATGTAACCAAAAATTTCACTGACATGGTGATTTCAAAAGAAATTATTGAAAGTGCCATCAAGAATGACAAGTTAGAAGAAGGTGAAGCATCCAACAAAAGAACCCTAAAGAAGAAAGAGACTAAAGCTCAAGCTGTGAACTTTGATAGATAATAATTCAGAGGCTATCAACTCTACTCACCACTAGGATACCTTCTATATTACCCTTCTATGAATAACACTTCCCCTTACCCATACCAACCAATCCCACAATTCTCTTATCCCCAAACATATCAACCCTCTTTTAGGCCTCAAAATACTACGTATAGTCCTAACACTCAACCTACCTCAAGACTTCAGACCCGTCTAACTAGCCCAATGGATGGTTCACGGGAGCAACGAATTACTCGCGAAAAGTCTGTATTTGACTCAATTCTCATGACTTATATAGAATTATATCGTGAGCTTTACAATAGTCATCTAATTGCTCCTAGCAAATTAGAGCCACTCAAGTCGCCTTACCCTAAGTGGTATGATTCCACAGCCTATTATGACTATCACTATAGGATTGCTAGTCATTTCACTAAAAGTTACACTGCTTTGAAACACAAAGTGCAACGGCTAATCAAGGATTGAATGATTAGCTTTAATATAAGAAGGGTAACTGCACCAAATGTTAGTGGCAATCCTTTGCCTAATCATAATGTAAATGCCCTAAATAACGAACAAAAGTGTCATGTGAAAAGAAAAGTTACAAATATTAAGACTCTTCTCAGTCAGCTATTTGATGTTTTGTGGAAAGCTAACATGATACAACCAATGAGTCTGTAAAGCTATCATGGAGCATATGTAACAGGCACTAGTTGTAAATATCATAATGGGGTAATTGGTCACCCTATTGAAACTTGTGAGCAGTTTCACTAAGAGGTACAAAAGCTTTTGGATTCATACCAACTGGAAGTCTATAAAGAGAGAGAAGTTTTAAAGAGTGTTGAAGTATCCATGACTGACAAGCCTGTCAAATTATTTCCAAAGTTGGTATCAATTTATTGTGGAAACAAGCCAAAATCAGTCATAGACACACTCATTCCTAAGTCGGTAACTTTTAAAGTCTCAGCTTTATTCCCATATAAAGATGATAAAGCTGTATCCTGAAAATATAGCTGTGATACAATAGTTCAAGGGTAAGAGAAGAATGTCTCTAAGACTGATGCCTCTAACATAACAGATGTATGAGGCATCACCCGAAGTGGAAGATGCTATACTCCAAAAATGCTGGAGAAGGCTAAGAAAGAAAAGGCCAAGATAGGTGAAGAGCGAAATAATCTCGAAGTGGAACTTAAGGAGGATCGTCCAAAAGCCAATGTCAGAAAAAAGAGGCATGTGAATTTTTAAAGTTGGTAAAACATAGTGAATATTCAGTTGTTGAACAGTTGAACAAAATGCCAGCTAGAAACTCATTATTATCATTGTTGTTAAACTCAGAACCACATCAAAATGCCTTACTGAAAGTGTTGAACCAGGCATATGTGGCACATAATGTATCTATTGAATATGTGAACCACTTAGCTGGAATCTAATCATGCCAAATTATATTGTATTCAGTGATGATGAGATTTTCTCAGAAGGAAGGGGAAGTGCCAAGGCTCTGCATATCACAGTCAAGTCAAAAGCCATATTATGGCTAAAATTCTTATTGATAATGGCTCCACTATCAATGTCCTACCTATGTCAACTTTGGCAAGGCTACCTATCGATTACTCTCATATGAAGGACAATCAAATGGTCGTGTGAGCTTTTGATGAGACCAGAAGGGAAGTCTTGAGAGATATCAAAATACCTTTGTAAATTAGGCCATGCACTTTTAATGTGAAGTTTAAAGTGATAGATATCTCTCCATCTTATAGCTGTTTGCTAGGAAGGCCATGGATTCACATGACAGGTGCTGTGCCCTCTACCTTACACCAAAAGATCAAGTTTAATATAAAAGGTCGATTGGTAATGGTATTTGGGGAAGAAGATATACTAGTGACTCAGCCATTGAATGCTTAATATGTGGAAGCTGCTGAGGAAACAATTGAATGCTTTTATTGATCTTTCAAGTTAGTCAATTCTGTGGGTGAAAAATTTAAAAATCAACCCTTTTTAAATGTAGTAATGAGCTAAGTCATCAATAAGAGTTGGTATCCATGAGTAGGGCTAGGCAAGAACTTACAGGGAATAAGAGAGCCCCCAACAGTGGTGGATAATAGTGAAAGGCTCGACTTAGGCTATAGAGCAACAAAATGGGAAATCTGGAGAAGACCAGTAGGTAAAACAATAAGATTAATGATCATCCCACATTTATACGAGACTTTCAGGCCTAGAGGATTTATGTACCCAAATAAAAAAGAATAATATGAATAAAGCATCGAATAGGCATTCGCCCAGTTGACTATCCATGCTATTGAAGATGAAATGGGGCTTGAACAAAAAGGGTGGGTCCATCCTTGTCTGCCAAATTATGAGTTGAACAATTGGAATACCATTAAAATGCCTTTTAATCTTGAGATCAATCCAATGTAATTATACATCCCAATAGCTATTGCCCAAGGTATTGAGATGATCTTTCTTGTTTGAGCCATTTATCTTTTATTATTTTAATAAAAATTAGGAAAGATGCATTTTTATTCATTTCTTCTTGTACTTTCATTTTTGCTAAACACATATTGCCAATATATCCTATTTCATTCGATTTCAAGTCTTTAAATGAACAAGAAGATAATTATGATAACAATCAAGAGGTTAATTTTGAGAATTCAATTAATACTAATGAACTTAACAATGAAGATGATTTTGAAGAGTATGTTATACTTCCAGACCTAATGAGATTGATTGAATAAGAAAATAAGTCAATTGAGCTTCATCAGGAGATAACTGACTTAGTAAATCTAGGAGATGAGAAGAATAAGAAAGAGGTCAGAATCAAAACTTCACTTTCATCGAGGGATAGCCAATGTTTGGAAGATCTACTTTGAGAATTCATAGATGTATTTGCTTGGTCTTACCGAGATATGTCAGGACTAAATACGGAGATAGTAGAGCACTGATTATCTCTGAAGTCAGAATGTAAGCCAGTCTAATAGAAACTGAGATGAATGAAGTCTAAAATGCTACTAAAGATCAAAGAAGAGGTGAAGAAGTAGTTTGATACAGGTTTCTTGCAAATGGTTAAGTATCCAGAATGGGTAGCCAATATAGTACTAGTTTTTAAGAAGGATGAAAAGGTACAAATGTGTGTAGACTATCATGATTTGAATAGGGCTAGCCCAAAGGATAACTTTTTTTTGTCTTATATTGACACACTGGTAGATAACACGGTAAAGCATTCAATCTTTTCCTTTATGGATGGGTTTTCAAGATATAATCAGATAAAAATGACTGTAGATGATACGAAAAAGACCATTTTCGTGACCATGTGGAAAACTTTTTACTACAAGGTTATGCCTTTTGGGTTAAAAAATACTAGGGTAACGTACCATAGAGCTATGGTGATGCTGTTTCATGACATGATACACAAAGAAATTAAGGTATATGTAGACGATATGATTACAAAATCTCAAAAGGACGAAGATCATATCACCAACCTCAAAAATCTATTTGAAAGATTGAGGAAATTCCAACTTAAGTTGAACCCAGCTAAGTGCACCTTCGAGGTAAAGTCAGGGAAGTTGCTAGGCTTTATGGTTAGTGAAAGAAGAATTAAAGTTGATCCAAACAAAATACGGGTCATTCAAAGATTGTCGCCTTTAAGTATACTAAAAAAAGTTTAAGGTTTTCTAAGAAGGTTAAACTTCATTTTACGGTTCATATCTCAGCTTACTTATAAATGTGATCTCGCTTTTAAACTTTTTCGCAAGTATAATCCTAGAGAATGGAACGAGGAATGCCATGTGACTTTTGATAAAATTAAGTAATACTTGTCAAATCCTCCAGTATTGATGCCACATGTTTCAAGAAAACCCTTAATTTGATACCTGACAGTGTATAAAAATTTAATAGGATGTGTACTGAGGCAACAAGACGAATATGATCAAAAAGAGAGAGCTATTTATTTTTTGAGTAAAAAATTCATAGAATATGAGTCCAAGTATTCTTTTTTTAAAAAAATGTGTTGTGCATTAGCTTGGACTACTAAAAGACTCAGACAATACATGCTCTATCACATTACTTGGCTTATAGCAAAACTGGGTCCAATTAAATACATCTTTGAGAAGCTTTCTTTGTCTGAAAGAATTGCTAGGTGGCAAGTGATGCTCTCAGAATATGATATCATATATGTAAGCCAAAAAGCAATAAAAGGGAGTGCAATAGCTGAGTTTCTTATAGATCATGCTACTAAAAATTATGAACCAATTAGATTGGATTTTTTTTATGAAGACCTGATGACTGTTTACCAATTAGAAAATGAGAAACATGAAGAAAAGTGTTGGAAGATGTATTTCGATGAAGTTGCTAATGCCTTGGGACATGAAATTGGGGCAATTTTACTCTCTCCAAAAGAACAATACTATTCTATAACAGCGAGATTAAATTTCAATTGCATAAATAATATCACTGAATATAGGGCATGTGTCATGGGTTTACAAGATGCTATAGATAAAAAAGTTAAAGCATTAAAAGTGTTTGAGGACTCAGCTTTAGTTATATATCAATTGAAAGGAGAATGGGAGATGAGAGATTCAAAACTCGTTCCATATCACAAGTATATTTTAGAGTTGATAAAATAGTTTGAAGATGTTCAGTTTGATCATTTACCTCGAGAGAAGAATTTGATAATTGATACCTTGGCTACTCTGGCTGTAATGATTCGAATTAGTGATAATACCGATATTTAGCCTATCAAGTTAGATGTTAAAGTTATGCCAGCTCACTACTCTAATATAAAAGATAAGAAAGATGGGAAGCCTTTGTATTATGATATCTTGTAGTAAATTAAGAACCAGTAATACCAAGTCCAAGCAACGAAGAATGATAAAAGGGTCATTCGAATATTAGCTATGAACTTTTTCCTGGATGGGGATGTTCTGTACAAAAAGAGCCATGATCAAGTATTGCTGAGATGTGTAAGTAAAGTTAAGGTAAAGAAAATTATTGAAGAGGTGCATGATGGAATATGTGGGACACATGCCAATAGACACATGATGGTAAGACAAATCATGAGAGCATGGTACTATTAGTTGACAATGAAGAGTGATTGCATTGACTATGCTCGTAAATGTCATAAATGCTAGATCTATGCTGACAAGATCCATGCTCCGCCATCTGCTCTACATATTTTGGCACGACCCTAGCCATTCTCGATGTGAGGCATGGATGTCATTTGGTCCTATTACCCAAAGGCTTCTAATAGGCATATATTTATTTTCGTGATGATAGATTACTTCATGAAATAGGTGGAGACAGCATCATATGCAAATGTAACACGATCTATGGTTTGTAAATTCATAAAAAAAGAGATCATTTGCAGATATGAACTTTCGAAGAGAATCATTTCAGACAATGCTAAGAATCTAAATAGTAAGATGATGCAAGAAATATATGTCCAATATAAGATCAAGCATCATAACTCAGCACCATATCGTCCGAAAATGAATAGGCCAGTTGAGGCAGCTAACAAAAGTATAAAAACAATTCTTGAAAAGATGATCGAAACCTATAAAGATTGGCATGAGAAGTTACCATTTGCACTGCATGCATATCAAATGACAGTGTACACCTCTACTGAGGTAACTCCATTTTTTTTTTGTTTATGAGATGGAAGCTGTATCACCAATAGAAGTAGAGATCCCATCTTTGAGGGTTCTGAAAAAGTTAAACTAGAAGAGGCTGAATGGGTTTCGGAGCGCTATGAATAGTTAAATTTTATTGAGAAAAAGAGGTTGATTGCATTGTGCCATGGTTAGCTATATCAAAAAAAGATGATGAGAGCACATGATAAAAAAGTTCGACCTCATTGCTTTCGAGAAGAAAAGTTGGTCTTGAAATGAATTCTCTCAAATCAATATGATAATAAAAGAAAATGGACTCCAAATTAGAAAGGGTCATATGTGATGAAACGGGCTTTCTCAGGTGGAGCATTGATACTGGCTAAAATAGTTGAAGATGATTTGTCTCATCCTATAAATTTTGATGCTATGAAGAAGTACTATGCTTGAAAAAAAAGGTAAAAAAAAAGATAAAAAAAAAAGGAATGAAAAAGAAAGACTCAAAGCAAAAACCTTAAAATGGCGGTTTGAGTCATATGGGGTTTATCTAAGTTGAAAACCTGAAAAGGCAACTTAGATAAGGAGAATACAGCATCAAATCTAAAAATTCATTGGCATGAAGGCTAGCAAATTCGGAAGAGCTTTAAGTTGTTAAGTGCATCAGATGGTTGGATTTTTAGAAAAACCTTGATATATGTTATCATGATTGTTCGACTGTTCATTTTTGGGCATTGTCTCCCCATACCTGTCGTTGTAATTCTTTCTTGGCCAAAGTTTGCGAACCTTTTGCTAATAAAAGACATTCATCGTCATTCTTTGTGTGCCTCTTCTATTGATTATTTCCTAACCATTCTTATTTTTTTCTCATTAATACCTTGCAATGAAAGAAATGTGTGAATACATTCTTACTTTTTTATATTGAAATAATGATTGATAAATAAATAATAACATGAAATATTTTTACATTACATTGGAAAGGAGCAGAAGTGATAAAGAGATGTTCAGTTCCTGATAAAGATATTGAATTTGGAAAGAGATTATTTGCAGAAAGGGTATGAGAATTAAATGAAAGAGATAATTGAAAGTTACGCTAACTTGATCTTTGAAGAATAAAGGGTTCGAGGCCCAAGAAAAAGTTTGAGAAACTTGAGTACCATAATTGAATAGGAATTAATTAGCCAGCATTTGCATAGCATGCATTGAATTTCGCACGCATTGCATTTCGCATTGCATTTCGCATTGTATTTCGCATAACATATACTGCATTCAAGAAAGTATAGTGCATAAATTCAAAGAGTAAGGATATTCCAAGATCCTACATGAAGAAGACAGATGTGAAGACTTTTTGATTTTCCAATTCTCGTTTGAGAAAAAGCTTGTGAGGTAAGTTTCTAATCTTTGAAAAAGGATATTTCTTGGTATTAGGATCGATTTGTAAAACCCTTGGGCATGATCTCCTAAAATTTTTTCAAACACGATCTTCGACTCCTCTAGGCATGATTGTCAAGGAGCAATTTATTTTCTCAAAGTTTTGTTGCCTTTATTTAGAGGAGCAATTTATTTTCCCCAATGTTCTATTGCCTCTATTTAGAAGAGCAATTTATTTTCCCCAAAGTTTTGTTGCCTCTATTTAGAGAAGCCATTTATTTTCTCAAAGTTCTGTTGTCTCTATTTAGAGGAGCCATTTATTCTCTCAAAAGTTCTGTTGCATTTGTTTAAAGGAGCTTTGTTTATTTTTCCAAAGTTGTTGAGCCTTTGTTTAGAGGAGCAATTTACTTTTCAAAAGTCGTTGAGCCTCTGTTTAAAGGAGTAATTCACTTTCCAAAAGTCTTTGAGCCTCTATTTAGAGGAGCTTTATTTATTTTAAAAGTCGTTGAGCCTCTGTTTAGAGGAGCTTTGTTTATATTTTCAAAGTCATTGAGCCTCTGTTTAGAGGAGCAATTTACTTTCCAAAAGTCTTTAAGCCTCTGTTTAGAGGAGTTTTGTTTATTTTTCAAAAGTCGTTAAGCCTCTACTTAGAGGAGCTTTGTTTATTTTACTCAAAGTCATGAGCCTCTACTTAAAAGAGCTTTAATCAAAATTTTAACCAAAAAAACAACAAAAAAAGCAAAAAATATGTTGAGTTGAGTCTTGAATGAGTGTCTATGTCTTTGCACAATTCTTGTTTCACAGAAAATGTGCAAAGAGGGGCAGCTGTAGAAACCCAATTTGATCCAGGCCTAGATAAATTGGGCCTGGTCTAAATCAATTGGGCCTGGTCCAAATGGGTAATATGGGCTCATTTTTTTTAATTTTAATTTAATTTAATTATTTTTCATTATTATTATGATTATTATTATTTATCTATTAATATTTTTTATTTATTTATCTATTATTATTATTATTTAGTTATCTATTAATATATTTTATTATTTATCTATTATTTTTATTTTTATCCTTTTTCTTGATCAATTTTCAACTGGGATTAGGATTAGGATTAGAAAAAATTGGAATGAATTTGGCCATGAATTTGGGGACTGACAGAGTTGGGATTGGATTCAAAGATTGAATCTTAATCCTAAATGGAATTGGGATTGATTAGAAACTCTTTTGATCAATCCCTATAAATAAATGTTGAAACAGAACCCAAAGATACGGAAAGAACGCACAGGAAGCAAAGAAAAACATAAAGGCATTTAGAAAGGTCAGAAGCAATCTTAAAGATTTTAGGAATTTTTTTGGGGAATTTTTGGTTTTTTTTTTTAGGAATTTCTGGAAATTCCAGATTTCGGTTGATTTTTCCTACGATATTTGAATTTTTCGGCTACCTTTCTAGCATCGGTTGAATTTTTCGGCCTGTTACCTAGTTTTTGACATGCCATTTCTAGAAACTGACCAACCTTCCGAGGAACTTCCAACGAACAACCCAGATTTTGATGAGAATTCAAAATTCGATTAAATTTTAATCGGTATTCTTGAGGGGGATAGAGAGAGAGTGAAAGAAAATGGGAGTAAAGAGAGAGGGTGGAAGAGAATTCTGCTGAGAAAAGGCTGAAATTTACCTTTTATAATATCAAAAAATGATGCTGTTTTGAGTTTAAAAAAAATCCGGGATCCGCGTGTTTTCTATTCGGGCAACCTGACCCGCAGCGCAACCCGCTTTCGACCTGTGCCTTAGCCATCAAACCGAGCCTAGCCGATTCTGTTGGAATCGCGTTCTTGAGCCATTTTTTTCCTCTAGTCGAGTCGATTCCAACTCCTAGCCGAGCTGATTCAAGGTTTATTTTATTTTATTTTATTTATTATTATTATTATTATTAATTTAAAATTATTTGGTATTCCTTAATTTTAATTTTTTTCTTTCTTTTCAGTAATTTTTTTTAAAAAAAATATTTTGAGAAAAAGTTGAAAGTATCAATTTTCTTAAAGATAAATTTTTTTAAAAAATATTTTTGAAGGAAAGTTGATTGTATCAATTTCCTTTGAACACAAAAAATATTTTTTTTAAGAGAAAGTTGAAAGTATCAATTTCTCTGGAAAATAAATGGTTTAAAAAATATATATTTTTAGAAAAAAGTTGAAAGTATTAATTTTTCTTAAAAATAAAATTTCTCAAATAAAATTTTCAAGAAGTATTTTAAGGAAAAGTTGAAAGTATCAATTTTCCTCAAAATTAGAATTTTAAAATTAAAAAAAAAAACATTTTTGGGAAAAAGTTGGAAGTACCAATTTTCCTTAAAAATAAAAATTATCAAGAAAAACATTTTA
Organism: Durio zibethinus; assembly: GCF_002303985.1. The sequence goes on from NW_019168492.1 coordinate 16,772,729, forward strand.
AGGAAAAGTTGAAAGTATCAAATTTTTTTGTACAAAAGCAATGAGTTCTTTTTTTAAAAAAAAAAGATAAAAAGAAAAGGATTTGTATCAAAAAGTTGAATCATTATTCTTTTTTGTTTTGTTTTATTTATTTTTTTTTCTTGAATTTTTTTTAAATGTTAAATAATCCGACGCAAGTGAAATCATAGTTTTCTTGCATACTCTTGAGGTGAGGGGATTTTCTTAATTTTCTGCCAAAAGTATTGGAGTTAATTAAGAATAATTTTCAATAATTAATTACTTGATAAAATTTTTAAAGCTTATTGGATAACACGAATTTGAGCTGGTACCATCTTTCGATGGGCGTTGTGAGGGGGCTATAACCTTCCTCACTTGTAATCGAACTCCCGAACCCTGTTCTAGTTAATAGACCTGAACCTATTTTTTTAGGGACCCTTAGTCGAGCTTGGGTGTTCCTTGAAAGGAAAGATTCCTTAGGTAGCCAATCGCACCTAAATAAAAAAGATTGGTGATAGCTCCTAAAGTCAATATCTAGCGATAGATCCTTGGATCTAAACGTTATGACAACTCATAGAGGGTGTGACATGGACACCTCTATTGAGATTAAAATATTAATATATTAAATTAAGGTAATAAATAATAACTTTATTAATATAATATATATTTGTAAATATAAAACTAAATTAATAATAAAACATATACTTTTATATATAGCTTGAAATGGGTCAGGAAAGAGAGCACCCTAAACATGTTTTCACTTTAATCTAGTTTTTCTTAAAAAAACTTAACCCATCCCAACTCGATCCTGATTAACAAAAAAATGCCTCATATCGGATCTCGAGATAAATCAAAACCCATCAAATACATATTGTTTTGGTATCTTTATCAATTAACAACGTTTGTTATAAAATTTTCCTAAAAAAAATATAATAAATAGTGAAAAGGAAAATTTCAAATGAGAATGTCACATGTACACTTCCATTAGTCTCATTTTTTTGAAAATTAATTTAATAAAAAAGAATAAAAACAAAAAGGAAAAAAAGTAAAATAACAAAAATAACAAAAATAAAAATAAAAAAGGAAAATGGGGCACATTGAACTATTACATGTACATTCCAATTAGGCTTAAATTGTTAATCTTTTAAATTCAGATATAAAATAATAACTTTATTAAAAAAATGAGAAAATGAAAAGAAACAATAAAAAAAAGAAAAAGAGAGATCATTAAAGTACCGTCAAATGAAAATTCAAATTGAGTTTAAAATATTAATATCATAAATTAAGACATAAAATCATAATTTTATCAATATAATACATATATAATTAAATAAATAATAAAATTTATACCTTTTATATATGGTACAGGGTGGATTGGAGTAGAACACCCTAAATCCACTTTTGACCAGCTTTTGAAAAAACTATTCGATATTACTCTATACTAATTTTTTACAAAAACGCTCTCATTGAATCAAGAGGATTCAAACCCATCAGATACTGATTGTTTTGTCATCCTTGCCAACTGGCTTATTTTGTTGTAAAAATTATCTAATTAAAAAATATAAAAAATAAAAACAAAAGAACATATGGAAGAAAATAAATAAATAAAAGTACTATGTGGCATCTCCATTGGTATTATTTTCTTACAAATTTTATCTAATTAAACAATAAACAAAAATGAAAATGAAAAAAGTAAAAAAAAAAAAACCACCTCATTGTCTGATCGAGTCAGATTGAAACCCATCGGACATGAATTATTTTGCTATCTTTATTCATCAACACTTTTTGTTCAAAAACTTATGTAATTAAAAAAATTAAAAAAACAAAAGGAAAAAAAAAAACAAATTGAGGATTTACGTGAACACCTTCATTTATTTTTTTTCAAAAAATTTATCTAAATTAAAAAAATAAAAAAGCTAAAAAAAATAAAAAAAAAACCTAAGGTGCCGGATCAACACCTTGAATGAGAGTGTAACAAAAGTCAAAATAAGTAAAATTTAGGCTAAAAGGTTAAATGCCCTTGAACTATAATTCAATAATCATTTAAGCCCTTAACATTTTATTACAATCAATCAAGCTCTTAATATTTTATTTCTACCCAATTGAATACTTAAATGGATGAAATCTAATCACGTGACAAATTTAATCAATTAATCCTCAAACTATAGTTAATTAAATACTTATAGGAATCTTAGAAAGAGAAAGACAAAGAAAATAAGGAAGAAAAAAAGAAAAATAAAAGAAGAAAGGTTTATTTTATCTTATTTAATTTTCACATATATTAATTATGTCACATGGTAAAGTTTCATCTATTTTATTGATATCACATGGAATTTTATCTTAGTTAGCAAAAAAATTAATGTTGTTAAATTTTCATTCAAATAAGGATTAAATTGGATGCAAATAAATGTTTAAGGGGGATTACAATAAAAAATAAGAGTTTAGATTATTTTTTAATTATAGTTTAAGGACATTTATACCATTTAGCCTAAAATTTATATAATGGATTGATCGATAGATGGACAGGTTACATCTTGATTATGTACACATCTAATTTTTTATTTAATTAAAATATCAAACAATAATTTTATTAATATAATATATATAAATATAAAATTAAATAATTAATTAAAAATGTAATTATATATATATATATACTTGAAGAAAAACAAAATAACTTAAATTTGCCTCCAACATGTCTTCGATTTTAAAAAGAAAAAATTTCAACCAGATTTTGAATAATTTAAAAATTGACACATATCGGATCTGACAAATCAAAACCTATAAGATATGGATTGTTTTGCCTATCTTAACGATTTTTTGATCGCTAGACCCAAAAGCAAAAGTTGTTACCAATATTTTTTGTTTAGGTGCAACTAAACGCCCAAAAGTCTATCATTTAATTAACTTAAAATTAATTAAGTTTTACTAAAAATCTTTTGGTATACAAATCAAAGTTGAGTTCTAGAGTACAGTTATTTATAAGGAAGGTTATAGCACTCTCATAACCCTCATTCGAAGATAGTATCAATTGATTTTATGTTATCCATTAAGCTTAGCCAAATTTCTTTAAAATATTTTCAGAAAAAGTTAAAATTAGAAATCATTCTTAAATTGCTCTAATATTTTAGTGAAAAATTAAGAATATGCCCTCACATTAAAAGTACTCAAGATATCTATTATCACTCTTGAATAGGCTCCGACATTGGATTCAAAACATTTTTTATATGAATTTTTTATATGAAAAAATCTTCCAAAGACTCTAATATTTTAACAGCATTCAAAAAATAGTATCTTACTTAGGGATTTACATAAAAATTGCTATTGCAATTTTTTAGTAATTTCATCATTGGAATATTCAAGGCAAAAATTTTTATTTTTTAATTAAAAAAATTAATATTTCAACTTTTTCCTAAACATTTTCAAAATTTTATTATAAAAAATTGATATTTTAACTTTTTTCTTAATTTATTTTTTTATTTTAGTTCATTTTTATGTTCAAAGAATTCAAGAAAATTTGATATTTCAATTTTTTGCTAAATATTTTCAAAAATTTATTCTAAGAAAAATTGATATTTTAACTTTTTTTTAACACTTTTCAAATTTTATATTATATTATATTATTTTTATGGTTAAAATTTTTAAAAAAACTAATATTTCAATTTTTTCATAAATATTTTTGACATTTATTTTTATTCTCAAGGGATTTAGGAAAATTTTATATTTTACCAAATATTTCTTACCTTTTCTTTAAATAAATTTTAAACCAAAACATTTTTATTTTCCACACAAATTAAAAATATGTCTAATGCCTTGTCAAAGACTACACAAATATAATAAAATAAACAATCACAAAAATAGGAATGAAGATAATAAAAAATAGAAAAAAAAAAGATAAATAAAAAAGATAAAATTACCAAAAAGGTCCTTAATCAAGTTGGTCAAAGGTCTAAGAAGCGACTCAGGCAGTTTAGAGCTATTCTTGGAGGTTTGGAATTGTTCATTAGCGGTTTAGCTTGGCTCTTTTTAGTTTAGAGCAATTCAGTTGAACCAGTCCCAATTTTGAAAGTGTGCCCAATGGTTTTGTAGCGATTTAGTGATGGTTCAGTTGAATCGATCTAGGGCTATCAATAAAACTGAGTGCAAATTGAATGTGTGAACCTTATGTCGAATCTAGGTCCACATGCAGGTCAAAGCTTTCTTTTTAATAGGTATAAAAACAAACTTTTTTTTAGATTCATTTTATCTTTTCTTTTTTAAAAAATCTCTCAAAACTTTTTCAACTTTCTAAACAAAAACCCAATAACCACCCATATTCTTAAAATCCGACCGGGTGCTATTGTTGCCTCTATCAGTCATTGCTAGCTGGCTTTCTTTTGAGTCCAAATTTCAACATATTTTCCTTTTGATCTCCTTTTTCACCTTATCGAGATGGATTTCCCAAAATTCAACTCAAAATTCCTAGATCTAAGCGTACAACTCACGACCAGAATACCCAAAACACCCTTTTTTCATTGCTCAAATAGCCCCCTCTTTTAAGTATGTTCATCTTTTTATGGCTGCTCTCCTTATTAAGTTTAAAGCCTTGAAACCTTTTGAAAAACTTAGAACCGAAAAGCCTCTCTAACCAAACTCACTTTTTTGGTTTTTTTTTATTCTTTATTTTTTTATGCTGTTGTTCTTGTATTTTTTGTGCTTTTTTTTTTTTTTTTGCTTTTAACGCTATGGCTTCCTCTGAAAAGAACATGGATTTTTTTTATTATTTTACTTACTTTCTTTTGGGTCTCAATCAAATGGGATTTTAGGTAGTTTAGGTTATTGGTTGTGGTTAATGGGCGACAATAGCTACCTTTTGGGTTTATGTTCTTTGCAATGGGTTGTTGGTTTCAGCTGTTGGAGGGGCATTGGTAGGTGATGGCATTTGTGTGTTGTTGGTGTTGGCAATGAATATTGTGAGTGGTGGTGAGTTAGGTGTGTTTTTGGGTAAGTGGTCAATAGTTGTTGGTGGAATTGGTGATCAATTTTTTTGTCTCCATTTTTTCAATGTTTGAATCTTAATTTATAGAATGAATTAGAGGCTCAAATCCCAAATTTTCTAGGATTACTTAAGACTTTTAAAGGTGCCATTGACTATTGTTGCTGAAAATTATACTAAAAAGAGTGGTGGTGACAAAGTGGCTGGCAGCTCGAATTCGGACTTTAAACTCCTACCAATTCTGCCAACTCCATAGCGATTCCTTCTTTTTTCTGACTTTTTTCTTTCTTGCTTTTTTTAATTTTTATTCAAAAAAAGAAATGAAAAACAATTAAGGCCTTAATATTTTGATTTCATTATAGGGATTTGGGCTTTTAGGCTCGAACCTGCCTTTTAATTAAAATTAAGTGCAATTGAACTTAGAAAATAAATAACAATTAGCTTAAAACTCATTTCTAAATCTGAACAAAATTAAGTGTTTATATTATATCCTTACATCCATTGACTTTTATCTTACAAAATTTATCTAATTTTCAAAAAATTAAAAACTTAAAAAGAAGGAAATTGCAGGAAAAACATAATAGAAAGCCAAATGGGATACCAAGTAAATTTATTAAATTAAAATATAAATTTATAATTATTAATAAAGTACATATATATAAATATAAAATTAAATAATTAATAAAATATATATTTAAATATACTCAAGAAGGATAAAACACCATAAACTCACATTCATCCTAAATTCCATTTTGAGGAAAAAACTCAATTCGATCCTATATTTAAAAGAAATGCACCTAATAGATATAGATGAATCAAAATCCATCGAATATGAGTTATCTTGTCTCCATAGCTCCATTTAGATTTTTTTAAAATTTATTAATCGATTTCTTTTTATTGTAAAATTTATTTAATTAAAATTTTAAAAAGTAAAAAAGAAAAAAAGCAAAATAAAAAAAAAAGTGAAATAGGCTTTCCTGAAAAAATGATCTAATTAAAAAAAAAGAAAGGAAAAAAGAACAGACAAAAAGTGAAAAATAATAAAAAAAATTGACGTGGCATGCGACATTCATAATATTTAGTTTTTCTTGAAAAATTTATATTACACATTTAAGAAAACAAAAAAAAAAGATTAAAAAAGGAAAATACTAAAAAAGAGAAGAAAATAAAATCTAGATGTGACATCGACACCACAACTAAATTATTTTCTTTAAAAATTATTGAATTAAAAAATTAACAAAAGAAAGAAAAATATATATTATAATAGTAATATCATAAAAACCCATATTAAAGAAATTTTAAAATACTTTAAAATAGTTATTAAATATTTAAAAGGAAAAAAGAAAAAAATAAATGGAGAAAAAGATTAAAAAAGTAAAAAAAAAAAGTTAAATGGCTTAACACATGGCAAATGAGTTTCACAAAAAAAAGTATAATCTGAAAAATTATTTATTAACTATATAAAAAAGGAAAAGGTAAAAAAAGAAAAAATATTTATTAGATCATTTATTAAATATAAAAATTATACCCTCCGTATCAAGTGGATCCTACAAAAAAAATAAAATCTAAAATATATTTATTAAATATTTAAAAAGAGAAAATAAGTAAAAAGGCAAAAAAAAAAAACAATAAAAGAATAAAAGCTTGGTATCAGTGAATCACACATGCAATAAATGAAATCTAAAATATATTTATTAAATATTTAAAAGAAGAAAATAAGTAAAAAAGGCAAAAAAAGAAAAACAATAAAAAAATAAAGGCTTGATATAAGTGAATCACACATGCAAAAAATGAAATCTTTAAAATATATATTTTATTAATTTAAAAAATCTTTATTAAATTTTAAAAGATAGAAAAAATCGAAAAGGAGAAAAGTTAAAAACAAAAAAAAAAACCAAAAAACAAAAAAGAAAACTTTAGTATGACATGTGGCACTCTTAATGCTAACCATACATGAGCAAAATTAATATATAAGACTAGTTGGATAACCAAGCATTGCCACAGGTCTAAATATTTTTTGCCATTTTTATTTACTATTTTTTTGTAAAATTTATCTAATTAAAAAAAAGACAAAAAGTTCAAAAAAAAAAAAACAAATAAGGTAGACACACGGATACCTCATATACTCACAAAATATATAGTAAAAAATAATAAAAATAACATAAAAGAAAAATTTTTTTTAAAATGAAATAAAATAACTTATAGAGGTGGCATAAAGACACCCACATTGAGTTTAAAATATTAATTTCTTAAATTAAAATATTAAATAATAACTTTTTAAATATTATTCATATATAAATATGAAATTAAATTAATAATAAAATATATTTTTTTATATATAAACCAAAATGAGTTGGGATAAAGCATCCCAAACATGCTTCCACTCTAATATCATATCTTATAAAAAACACTTAACCTATCCAAACTCGATACCAATTTAAACTCATTGAATACGAATTGTTTTGGTATCTCTATCAGACTTGATTAGTTGTGTCATTGTGTCATGTTTCATGTCAGATACAATTTCAAACACGATACAAATAATCTTAACATGAGCACGACATGAATACATGAATAACACGAATAACTTAAACACAAGTACGATATATTTATTATACGTATTACACATAACATGACACAATTAATATATTTAAAATTAATTTATACCTAACTAATACATCACTACATGACACGACACGATAACACGATTATATATGAATAACATGATTAGACACAAGTAATTATCAAAATAATATGACACGATATGACATGATTAACATGATTATATTCAAATAACAAGATTAGACATGATTAATCTATTTATTTAAACAAAAAATATTATTTAAATTAGTATTTAAACAAAAAATTATTTAAAAATTAAAAATTTATAATCTATTAAAATACCAAAATGATATGATAAATATTATTATTAAATTATTTTTAAAAAATTAAAAATACTTTTTTTATTTTTTTATGTTATGAACAGTACTATATCTTAAGCGTGTTATTATTATTTGACACGAACACGACATGAATAAAATTTTTAACATTGAACAAAAAAGAACAAAAGAAAAAAAAACCAATTTGATGTATTGCATAGACACTTTTCATTTGGTTTATTTTTAACTAATTTATATAAATAATTTTTTTAAAAAATTAAAGGTGTCACGTCAACACCTTAAATGAAAGTTAAAATAAATAAAATTTATATAGTGGATGGATGGATAAATCTTAATTATATATAAGTAAATTATTTTTATTAAATTAAGATATTAAATATTAACTTTATTAATATAATAATATATAAATATAATATAAATTTAAAATTAAATAAATAATTAAAAGTATAATTTTATATATATATACTCGAGATAAGACAAAAGATCCTAAACCCTGTCTCTGACCCGACTTCAATTTTAGAAAAATAAAAACCTTGACCTAATCTAAAATTTTTTAAAAACTAGCACATATCAAAACTAGATGAATATATACGAATGGGATATAATTTGTTTTGTCATCACTATATCCATTTACCTTTTCTTACAAAATTTATCAAATGTTAAAAAGTAAAAAACTTTAAAAAAAAGAAATGACACAGAAAAAAGAAAAGAAAAATAAGCCAAATGGATATGGCACATGGATGTATTATATTAAAGTATTAAATAATAATTTTATTATTATAATACATATATAAATATAAAATTAAATTAATGATAAAATATGTAATATATATACCTAGGTGGGATAAAACACCACAAACTTGTATCTGACTTTACCTTAATTTTTGAAAAAAAAATTTTAATCCAATCCCAAATTTTAAAAAAAAAATCACCTGTTGGATCCAAATGAATTGAAATATACCAAATATGGGTTGTTTTATCATATGTACTTTTATTCACATTTTTCTTTAAAAATTTATTTACCAATTTCTCTTAGTGTAAAATTTATCTAATTAAAAAATATAAACAAAAAAGGTGAAAGGCAAAAAACGAAATAGGGTGCCACGTGTACATACTTATTGACTTTTTTTTTCTAAAAAATAATCTAATTTAGAATAAAAAAGGAAGAAAAAACTAAAAAAAATAAAAGAAAAGATGAAAAGATGAAAAAAAGAAGAAAAAAAGAAAAGAGTTGAATTACCATTTGACATTAGCAATGATGACTATTTCTTGAAAATTTTATATCATGGATTTAAAAAAAATTAAAAAAAATCAAATCTGGGAATGATATCGATTCCTTCATTAATATTCTTTTTCCTTAAAAATAATCAAATTAAAAAAATGCTGAATAAAAAAGTAAAATATATATTTTAAATAATAATATCAATTGAGCCCCATATTAAAAAATTTTAAAATATTTATTAAATATAAAAAATTTTAAAAAAGTATATAGAAAAAATGAAAAAGTGAAAAAAAGTAATCAAATATCTAGTACATAATCAATCATTGATATCAAATGGGTATAAAAAAAATTAAAATCTAAAAAAGTTATGTACTAAATATATTAAAAAATAAAAAAGTAAAAAGTAAAAAAGAAAAACAAGCGGCACTCTTAGTATCAAGTGGGTTCCATATAAAAAAATAAAAATTTTAAAATATCTATTAAATATTTATAGATATATAAATAGAGAAAAGCAAAAAAAGTTAAAAAAAGAAAAGCAAAAAAAGAAAATTTTTTATATAAATGGATTCCATATAAAAAAGAATAAAATCTAAAAAACTATATTTTTTAGCATTTAAAAATTATTAAATATTTAATAAAAAAGATAAAGTAAAAAAAATAAAAAAAAGGACAAAATAAGCATGTGACACGTGACACACCCAAAGGTGATCGATATGAGTAAAATTAACTATATAGATAGATAGATAGATTATTGGTTCAATGGTTAATGCTATTGAAATTCTTTACAAATAATGGAAAGACTTCAAGTTTGAATCAAGAGTTTAGCATATTTTTAAGATGTGGTATCCAATAATTTTGAGATTCAAAATATAAAAAATTTTAAAAAATATTTAAAAATATTTATTAAATATAAAAAATTTAAAAAATTAAATAGAAAAAAAATAGAAAAAATGAAAAAATAATCAAATAACTTGACACATGAAATACTATTGATATAAAGTGGGTCTAAAAAATTAAATTATAAAAACATTATTTATTAAATATATTAAAAAACATGTAAAAGGTGAAAAAAATGTGGCACTCTTGGTATCAACTGGTTCCATACAAAAAAATAAAATCTAAAAAAATATATATTAAATATTTATAGAAATATAAAAAGAGAAAAGCAAAAAAGGTTAAAAAAGAAAAGTGAAAAAAGAAAACTTTTTATATAAATGGATCCCATATATAAAAGAATAAAATCTTAAAAACTAAATTTTTTAGATTTTAAAGAATTTATTAAATATTTTTTAAAAACAGATAAAATAAAAAAAATAAAATAAAAAGGATGAGCGTGTGACATGTGATACACCCAAAAGTGATAGTACATGAGTAAAATTAATTATATTAATAGATAGATGATTAGCCCAATAGTTAATGCTGTTGAAATTTTTTACAAATAATGAAAAGACTTCAAGTTTGAATTAAGGGTTTAACTTATTTTTAGGAGATGATATTTAATAATTTTGAAATTTGAATCTCAACATATTAAATTCTTTGTTTCTTCTTAAATTGCAGCTTGATCCTTTATAAAATACAAGATTTCAATTTTGAAAACTTATTAGCTATCGGTTTTTATTTTTTATTTTTTTACTTTTTTTATCACTTAAACACTCAATATATAAATGCCAATTACATGTAATGATGATAATTTTAATCATTTTTATAGATAATTAAAACATAAATAAATTAACAAACACAATCTATTTATAATACTAATAATCTCAAATTAATATTTAATTAATATCAAAGCACCCTAAAGGGTCAACAAATGAATTACTTAAATAAACATACGAAGAGATAAATTAAATTATAAAAATTTAAAATTAACACATCAAATAAATAAAAAAATAATGGATGATTTTATATTTATAAAATTAAAAAAAAAACATAATAAGACCTTAAATATAAAGCCAAATAAAAAATTTATCCAACGTCTTAAAATGAGTCCAATACAACTCTCAATTTTCCTAACAAGATGTCAAAGAGTACCCATCAAATTGGACAAATTCAATTTATGATAGATGATAGATTATGATGTTTTAGAAATTTTTTTCAAAGGTAATAATAATGTTACCAGAATACAATAGAATCTTTCATTTTTTATTGCTAATAAAATCTTAAATTTATTTTTAAGCAAAATTGTGAATATAATATATATATTATTTACACTAATATTAAAGGGATTGATTGAGTCGGTGTCATAACTTAATCAATACTAATTTATTTTTTATCAGAATCAAAAACCAAGTTGATAAATTTACTTTAAATCCAAAGTTAAATTACAATAATAATTATATTTAGGAATATCTATGTATTTATATTTTTAAACTAAAACAAATTTTTTAACATCATTTTTATTTCTTAATTAATAATTTTTATCCACATAGTGGATGTGTCAACAATTTAATAACATTTATAAATCTTTAGCTGAGTTTCGTATCATAAGTCAAGTGGGCATCATTTTAATCGGGATAGTTAAAAAAAAAAAAAACCCTATGCTATTTCCCTATTTCAAATAACAATTTCAATGAGTTTTCTATTTTTTTCTCAAAACAGCTTTAATTAAGTTATCTTTTATTTTTTTCCTCATCATATTTCAGAAAACCATCAGTTAATATTATTTTAACCTTTTTAAGTTATAAAACTATTTCTTATTCCATTCACATATTGGCATGTGTATAAGATTGGTATTTATAAACGCCTACTAAAATGACGTCCAGTAACAGCAACAAATAGGAGAATTGAAAAGATAAACTTCATTAATGCAATAATAAAGATATAAATTAACCAAGGATATTTTAGTGTTTACAATTTTTGAAATCTGATTTAAGTCCAGTTCTGTTAAACTTACATTTCTCTCTATTTTTTCTCTATTACAAAACTATACACGAGTTACTTCCACTTTTTTTCCTTTATTTTACAATTTTGAAATAACCTATATTATTTTTTCCTCTTTTAGCATTTATCTAAAAGGTATAATTATTGTTTACAACTTCATCTGAATAATGGGTGCGTCAAATATTAGTATATATATAACGCAAAACCATTTCCTATAAGATGCTTAACATTTGGCAAATATATTTAACTTTTCACCAATGTACAAATATAATTTTCATAGTTGTGTTGGGAATATTGACTCAAATCTCATAAGAGATTTGTTAGAGATTTGTTTGGGATTTATCAGATATTGCTTGATGGACAAGAAGACTTGCAAAAGAAGAATTCCAAGAGAAAGAGGATTCTTAATAGGCAAGTTTGACTTACAGGAGAAGAATTCTAAGAGGAGAGAGATTCTTAATGGCAAGTTTGTATGGTTATAAATAGGTGAAGTCTCCACAAGGTTAGGTATGAAAAAAAGATGTAAGAGAGTT
>NW_019168492.1:16786235-16884570 GCF_002303985.1 Durio zibethinus
ATCAGCTTCATTAAAGATGAAACACCTATATGTAGGATCCCAAAATTATGTTGCAGCTCTGATTAGTTGATCATCAATAGCCACTGCTAGGAGGTGTGCTATATGCCCATGTTTCTGACAAAACTGCTCTTGTCTTGACGAACTCATCTTCTTCCAGATGTCAACCAAATCTTCTAAATGATTCTGTTTGAGGAGGATAGATGTTTCTTGAGATAGAGTAGACTCATATCCAATTGGCAAGCAATCTCCCATCTTCAGTTGAGTCTTTTCTGACAGGGCCCTTACTTCATTGGGCGTCCCACAAGGTGCTAATACTGATGAAGAACAAACTAGGCGTTCATTGGTGTCCATGAAAAAAATTTGTTGAAGATCGTTTTTCAGGCAAATGTTCTTTATGCAACTTTATGATATGCACATGAACCAATGCAAAAGAAAAAAAAAGGTTAGTATACCCAGAAAAAGAATAAATAACAAAATAAATTTAAACATCACACAAAGTAAAAGGATGGATCCTAGCTTTTGGTCAATTCTAACAGGGAAGAGTGATGGCTCTATCTATGGGTTAGGCATTCTTAAGGTTCACTACATGCGGTTTTAGGGTTAAAGTCTAAAGGTCCTCAAATTGTTCCTTACATCCTTGTCCATCACAGACTAGTAAGGCACCATAATCCTCACCCATTACAGGCTACAAGCGGAAAAGGTTCAATTTGAGTGGGAGTATTTCGTTAGCCACTGCGGAGGTATTAGACCTCACGAAAGCAATAGGTACTTTACTCCCTCCTAGAGGGACAGAGCTCGGGTGTAGAGCTCATGTTATGCACATGCACATGAATGACATGATTAACAAGGTAAATAAAACATGAATGAATAATACACATATATACAAAAATGGTTCAATTTTATTAGGCTTTTGGATAACACAAATTATTTACTGGCCTGACTCTCAAAGTCCCCAGTGGAGTCGCCAAGCTGTCATAACGTCTAGATCCGGGGATCTATCGCTAGACATTGACTTTTGGGAGTCGCCACCAATCTTTTCTATCTAGGTGTGATTGGCCACCTAAAGAATCTGTCCTTTTAGGGAACACCTAAATTTGAGGGTCCCTAAAAGAATAGGTTCAGGTCTACTAACCAGAACAGGGTTCGGAAGTTCGATTACGTGTGAGGAAGGTTATAGCACCCTCACAACGCCCATCAAAAGATGGTACCAGCTTAAATTTGTGTTATCCAAAAAGCCTTAAAATTTTATCGAGTAATTAATTATTGAAAATCATTCTCAATTGACTCTAATACTTTTAGCAGAAAATTGAAAAAATTCCCTCACTTCAAGAGTATGCAAGAAAAACTACTGTTTCACTTGCAGAGGCTCCGTCGTCGGATTATTTAGAGAAAAATCAAAATCAAAATCAAAATAGAAAAAGAAGGAAAGAAGAATTTTTCTTGTGCAGGGAAAATTGATACTTTCAACTTTTCCCCAAAAATTTATTTTTGAAAATTTTATTAAGGAAAATTGATACTTTCAACTTTTCCCCAACAATCTTTTTTTTTGAAAATTTATTTCTAAGGAAAATTGATACTTTCAACTTTTCCCCAAAAATATTTTTTGGAAATTTTATTTTTAAGAAAAATTGATGCTTTCAACTTTTCCCCAAAAATATTTTTTTGAAATTTTAATTTCGAAGGAAAATTGATACTTTCAACTTTTCCCCAAAAATCTTTTTTTTGGAATTTATTTTTAAGGAAAATTGATACTTTCAACTTTTCCCTAAAAATATTTTTTTTGAAAATTTTGATTTTCAAGGAAAATTGATACTTTCAACTTTTCCTCAAAAACCCTTTTTTTGAAATTTATTTTCAAGGAAAATTGATACTTTCAACTTTTCCCTAAAAATTTCTTTAGAAATTTTGATTTTTTATTTAAAGAAAATAGAATAATAAAAAAAAGTGAAAATGAATAAAGATAAAAAAAAAAATAAAGGAAAGTAAAACCAAAATAAAGATAGAAAGAATATTAAATAAACCTAATCTAATAAATAAAAAAATAAAAAAAATAAATAAATGAAAATAAAAGAAATTTAAAAAAAAAAAAAAAACCTAGAGCGGCTCGGCTCGCGGCTCGGATCGGCTCGGCTCAAGGAAGAGAAAACGGCTCGGAGAAGCGGCTCGGGGAGAACGGCTCGGCTCGGCTCGGCTCGGAGGGGGCAAGCACGCGCGGGTCAGAATCGGGTTGACGCTCGGGTCGGGTCGGGTTTTCGGCAAAACGCGCGGATCCTCTGATTAACTTAAAGCCAAAACGACGTCGTTTTGGGAGGGTATAAAAGGCACTATCCTCTGTTTTTCGGCAGACCGCCCCTCCCCTCTCTCTCTCTTCTTCCTTCTTTTCTCTGCCTTCTCTCTAAAGACTGAAGAACACCGGTGGGGTTTCGTCGGATTCTGGAAATTCTCGCCGGAATCTGGAAAATTTCGTCGGAAGTTCACCGGAAGTTGCCGAAAGATCACCGATTTCTGGGATTCTTCGCCGGAAACTGGGCTGGTCGCCGAAAACTTCAAGGTCGGCCGGAATTATCGTCGGAAAATTCAAACTTCGCCGGAATTGTTGCCGGAATCTGGAAATTTCCCAGAAATTTCCAGAAAATCTTTTCGCCAAAAATTTCTAAAATTTTTTTCTCACTCCCAGAACACTCCTAAACTTTTCTTAGCTTCCTATACGCCTCCTTTTCTCTCAAATCAGTAGCTTTGCTTACTGTTTTCTGTGTGTTTGCATCTGTTCCAGGAGGTGCTTTATATAGGGATTGATCAGGAGTTCCTGATCAATCCCAATTCCTCCTTGGACGGGGATTCAGTCTTTGAATCCAATTGGACTCTCTTGATTGAATTCCCATTCCCAGTAGGATTCTTCAGCTTCAATCTTAGCCCTCCAAAATCAAAAATAAAAAAAATACTAGATAATAATCAGATAAATCAAAAGATATTAAAAAAAAATATCTGATAATCAGGAAAAATCAGAACAGATAATTAAAAAAAAAATAATAATAAAATAAGATAAACCCAAAAATATATTAAAAAAAATAATAATAATAATAATAAATATATAACTATATACATATAAATCTAATCTAATAAAAAAAATAAATAAATATATACATAATAATAATAATAAAATACATAAAATACAAAAGAAGAAAAAGAAAAGAAAAAAAATACAGGATTGAAATGGGCCTTACCCATTTGGGCCAGGCCCAATTGATCTGGGCCCGGACCCAATTGGGTGTCTACAAACCCAAAATGGAGAAATATTTTGTAAAATTTTGCCTAAATATTTAAGAATTTTAGAAATATTTTTCAAAACTAAAGATTTTCATTTTATTCCTAAACAAAATGTCTTAAAAAAGTTTGCAAAAATAAATAAAATTAAAAAATTATTTTAAATATTAAAATTAAGACCAATTTTTTTATCAATATCAAAGGATAACATGTGATTAATTGATATCTTTTTTAAACCGGATGCTATGAGATGCTAATTTTTTTCACGCATAATCTAACTTTCAAATCCATCTCTAATTTCAATGATCAAAATTATTTTTTATAAACTTTAAACTAGTTTTTTTAGGTTTTAAATAGTGGTGACGATTCTCTATTTTGATTTTAAAATTTTGTCCAAGTAGTTGGATTTCGTGACCTGTATGTTACGACAACTATAATAAAATAAATGATCAATCAAATAAAACCTAAAAAATACTTTGTTAACTTAATTTGGAGTTTTAATTATGATCACATGTAAAGCAGGATCTTGAACACTAGTGTTTTATTAAAAGAAACTATTAAAACTTTGAAAAATTATTTTAAAAACACATACACATGCGCATGCACACACACATATATATAACTATAGATTAAAAGAATCCCCTAAAGATTATCATGTTGACACCTGTTTACTATTAAAAAGATTATTTTACCCTTAATTAATAATAATTTATATTATTATGTTATTAAAACTAATCCTATTTTTTGTGATCCAAAAATTAAAAAAAAAACAAATCCAAAATAATCATTAAAAAAACAGCTTTCATAATCTCAAAAGAAAAAAAATGCAAATATAAATACAAAATAAAAAATAAAATAAAATATTTAAAAAACAAAGTAAATTCAAACAAACACAAAAAATCATTAGAAAATTTTCTCAGCCTCCATTGCTTCAAATCACAACACCAAAAAATTCAAATAAAAAAAAAGATAGCAACAAAAATCATCAATAAAAAATAGAAAATGAGGCTTTTAGGCTTAGAGAGATTTAAAAAAAAAAAAAAGGGAAAGTCAGTTGCAACAAAAATAATAACGAAAAACACCACAAGCTACCATATCATGAAAGCAAATTTGAACTTTAAAAAAATTAAAAATTTTCAAGGACTTTCACTCAGATCTACATTTTTGTAAAGATTTTGAAAATTCTAAACTGATTAAAATAATAAAAGGCTTGATAGATAAAGGGAAAATATAAAGAGAGAAACGTAAATAGCAATGGTAACAGCATCCTCATATCAAAATCTAGATAGATGAAAAATATAAAGAGAAAGATAAAAGATAAAAAGAGAAGAAAAAGAGCAAAATGAAACCAAGAACCCTAAGTTTAGGAATTTACATACAAACCAAAATATCAATAGCAACAGGCAAAAAAAGAGATGTAAAGGAAAGTTGGGCTAATTTAAGTGAACCTAACTTGAATTAGCTTTGAGCCTATCAAATTTGGGCTAGGCAATAATAATTTAAACATTTGTTAGCCCATTTTTTTTATTTTTTGTTTATTTAATTTTAATTTTGTGCATAAGTTAAATTTATCAAATTATTTAAAAATGACATAAAAATAAACTTGTTTGAAAATAGTAAATAATAAAATAATTATTTTTTGGTCAAGAATAATAAAATAATTATTTCAATAATAAAAACAATAATTTTTGTATAATTAAATAAATATTATAATAAGTTTTATTAAATAAAATTTGATTTTAAAATAATTAAAAAACAATAAAAAATACAGATATTATCAATTGATAATATTCAAAAAATTTAAATTTAAATTATCTAATGAATTAATTATATATACTTTTTATTAAAATAAAAACTTAAATAATTTATATTTTAAAATAAAAAATAACTCTAAACAAAGCTAGAGGCGAACACTAGTGTTTGTATTTATTATATCTATATAAATACATATATATATATATATATATGTATGTATTAGTAAAGAAGTGTTTGGCCTAGTTTATTCCAGAGTTTTTGTCTGCAAAAATATAAATAAAATGTTTGATTTTCAAAATTTTAAAGTTATTAATTGAAGCTTATTTGGCTTTTTTAAACGATGTTATAAATTAAAACTTTTTAAAAAATATTGTTGTATGGTAACAAATACTTTTCTAAGTTTTTTTTTACATTCTCATTTGTAAATAATTTATAAAATAATAAGAAAGCATTATTTCACATACATATTTTTTCCTTGATCCAAATCTTTTATTAATTGCATTTATTTTTTTAATTTCTTATTAATAAAATATATCTTTATTTTATTTATTTGTTTGCCTTATAAAGTTAAAACTTTTAATTTTTATTTAATAAAATCTATAAAAATATTATTAAATAGGTTTCTTAGGTTTTAGAGATTTTTGGCATTATGTTTATCAAATACTATTTTAACAGTTCTTACAAAAAACTTCAATCAAACCAAACAAACTTTAGATATAGTTTTGAAAAATAAGTGATATTGTAAAGCAAGGACCAAAAATCTAGAATTACATGCGACAAAATTCTCAATGTGGCTGTGGAGATTTTTTTTTTCTTTTTCCAATTTTCATAATTTTTTTATGTTTAAAATTTTTCTCAAATTAACATTAATTATTAATTTTTCAAATAGTATAATAAAATTATTAAATTAAATACATTAAAAAAAGAAAAGAAAAGAAAATAAACTTAACTGTCATATTGGCAAATTAGTTGTGCGAACACATAATACTAGTAATTAGACTTGTCTATAGGTTGAATTGGGTCAGAATCGAGCCTAACCTATATAAAGTATTAACAAGTTTCAAGCTTGCCTAGACTAGATCCGACCCAAAATATGACTTCATTTTGTTGCTTAGGCCCAACTCATTTTTAAAAGATGCTTATGACCACCTATATTTTATTTTTTAAATAAAAAATAAAAATAATTTTTGTAATAAATATTAACTATGATAAAATAAATAATCAACAAATTAAAGCTTAAAAAATATTTTGTTAACTTAATTTGGTGATAATTTTTGTAATAAATATTAACTATGATAAAATAAATAATCAACAAAGTAAAGCCTAAAAAATATTTTGTTAACTTAATTTGGTGTTTGAATGTATTTAGTGTATATAGGCATGGGATATTAATGTATAGATATATGTTATTTAATTATTTATTTATTTTTATGTAATATAAATACAAAAATTATATAATAATTATTTGGGTTAGTAGGGTTCAGGCCTCAAACTTTACGTCCAAGGCATGGCACATTTTTTAAATAAGCCTAAAATTTAGGTTTAAACTTCATTTAATGAGTTTAAAATTCATTTTGAATCCCTCTCAAATTTTGAGTAGACTTTTAGACTCAAGCAGGTAACTTGACAATGTAATTTAAAAGTTTAACTCATTTAATTCATGCAGCTACCTTAAAATGTGGCATCCAATAGGTCTAAAATTTAAATCTCAATGCTTACATATCGTTAAAAATTTAAATCTCAATACTTGCATTTCATTTCCAATCTCTATGTGCAAAATTTTTTATATATAAAAAAGCATCTTTTTAAGAAAAAAATTAAAAGTACTATCTTTTTTATAATAAAGATTTTAATTTGCCTTACCTTAAGAAAAAAATTGTTAGAAATTAGAAGCTTTTACACCCAACCTCAACTACTTAATTACCTATCTAATGTATGATAACAGAATGATTTGCGTTGATGCAGGAGAAAAGCGAGAAGATTGATTGATCCTTGCATTTGGTAGCTTTAATTCTTCACTAAAATTTCTTGGTCTGCTTTGACTTTGACATGTATGAAACCAAGACCACTTGATTGATCCTTGCGTTTAGAAAACGATCATTAGCTTTCCTGACTTCAAATTTTCTAAGTTTGCTTTGATGTTTGTGGAAAGCAAGATGACTTGGATTGATCCAAGGCCTAGCACTTAGAACACTGCCGCTTTTGATGAATTAAAAAGACAAAAGTTTCATCGTTATGCACATTTCGACCGAGTAGGTTTATAATTTATCCTTCTTTGGTCTCTCTCATGGTGAAAGAATTGCTTGCACAGTTTTGGATTACACCAATCACTTCTTTGATATGTGGTATTATCAAAAACTTGTCTTAGGATTGAATTGAAACTAATACTCCATATGTCCCAAAATCTCTATATCCTTATTTGAATTTGTGTAGATATTAAGAAAAAAAATTGTGGTAAAAATAAGTGAGCCTAAACAATGTTCATATGGCACAAAAAAAAGATTTTATTGTATTTTAAAATTTTAAAATTATTTTTTAAAATATTTAATATTATCGATGATCAATTATCCTAGAGGCAAACAATAGTGTGTATATTTAAGTAAAGAACTGTTTGGCCTAGTTTATTCGAGAGTTTTTTGCTGTAAAAATATCAATAAAATGTTTGACTTTCAAAATTTTTTTAAACGATGTTATAAATTAAAATTTTTTCAAAAGTGTTATTATACAATAACAAATATTTTTTAAAGTTTTTTTACATTCTCATTTGTAAATAATTCATAAAATAATAAGAACACATTATTTCACATACATATTTTTCTTTGATCCAAAATTTTCATTAATTTCATTTATTTTTTAATTTCTAATTAACAAAATATAGCTTTGTTTTATTTATTTGTTCACCTTATAAAGTTAAACCTTTTAATTTTTATTTAATAAAAATCTATAAAAATATTATTAAATATGTTTTTTTATGTTTTAGAGATTTTTTGCGTTATGTTTATCAAATACTATTTTAACACTTCTTACCAAAAAAATAAAAAAAAAGCTTCAATCAAAACAAACAAATTTTAAATATTGTTTTGAAAAATAAGTGATATTGTAAAGCAAGGACGAAAAATCTAGTATTACATGTGACAAAATTCTCAATGGGGCAATGGAGATTTTTTTTTTCGTTTTTCAATTTTAATAATTTTTTTAATGTTTAATTTTTTTTGCAAATTAACATTAATATTAATTTTTCAAATAGTATAATAAAATTATTAAATTAAATACATTAAGTACATTAGAAAGAGAAAAAGAAATATAGACTTAACTGCCATTTTGGCAAATTAACTGTGCAAATACATAATACTAATAATTAAATCCGTCCATAGATCAAGTCGGGTAAGATTTGGGTCTGGTCTAGATAAAGTATTAACAAGTTTGAAGCTTGCCTAGACTCAAACCGGCCCAAAATATGATCTCATTTTGTGCTCAGGCCTAATTCATTTTTAAAAGATGCCTAGGATTGCCTATATTTTATTTTGTAAAATAAAAAATAAAAATAAGTTTTGTAATAAATATTAACTATGATCAAATAAATAATCAACAAAGTAAAGCCTCAAAAATATTTTGTTAACCTAATTTGGTGTTTAAATGTAATTAGTATATATAGGCATGGGATATTAATATACACATATATATTATTTAATTATTTGTTATTTTTATGTAGTACAAATATAAAAAATATATAATAATTATTTAGGCTAAGGATGGCTTGAGACTTAAACTTCATATCTAAGGCATATCACATTTTTTAAATAGGCTTAAAATTTAGATCCAAGCTCATTTAACAACCTTAAAATTCATGTCAAAACCCTTCCAAATTTCAAGTAGATTTTCAGGCTCAAGCAGGTAGCTTGATCAATATAACTTAAAAGTTTAACTCATTTAATTCATATAATTATTTTTAAGAAGTGACATTCAATAAGTCTGAAGTTTAAATTTCAATACTTGCATGCCATTTTCCAATCTCTGGGCTATGAAATTTTGTATAAATAAAAAAACATTCTTTTAAAGTAAAAATTAAAAGTACTATCTTTTTATAATAAAGATATTAATTTGCCTTACCTTAGAAAAAAAATTATTAGAAATTATAAGCTTTTTACACCCAACCTCAACTACTTAATTACCTATCTAATGTATGATAACAAAAATGATTTGCTTTGATCCAGGAGAAAAGCGAGAAGACTGATTGATTCTTGCATTTGGTAGCTTTAATTCTTCACCTAATATTTCTTAGTCTGCTTTGACGTGTATGAAACCAAGACCACTTGATTGATCCTTGCGTTTAGAAAACGATCATTAGCTTTCCTGACTTAAAATTTCTTAGTTTGCTTTAATGTTTGTGGAAAGCAAGATGACTTGGATTGATCCAAGGCCTAGCACTTAGAACACTGCTGCTTTTGATGAATTAAAAAGGCAAAAGTTTCATCGTTATGCACATTTCGACCGAGTAGTTTTATAATTTATCCTTCTTTTGTCTCTTTCATGGTGAAAGAATTGTTTGCACAGTTTTGGATTACACCAATACGGTTTTGACATGTGGTATTATCATAAACTAATACTCCATATGTCCCAAAATCACTCTATCCTTGTTTTAATTTGTGTAGATATTAAGACAAAAAATTGTGGTAAAAATAAGTGAGCCTAAACAATGTTCATAAAAAAAAAGAATTTATTGTATTTTAAAAATTTAGAATTATTTTTTAAATATCTAATATTGTCGATGATCAATTATCCTAATATAATCTATATAAATATAAATACAAAAGAATGACTGACTGCATATCTGTTACAAACGAGATAGGGCTCTGTGGTGTAAAACGTGGAGTGAAGGAATATTAGTTAGGTCTCAAAAAGTATACAAGTCCAATGAATACAAGAAAAAGAGAAAAAGATACATTAGTTTTAGCTATGCTTTGTAAAAGGAGATCAAAATCAAATTAAAGGGCCCAAAATCAAAAGCTTGACTCATTTTATTTATTGTGAAGACCAAGACCATCCCAGAACGACATTGCTCTTGAAATTTAATCCTGCAATTTCATCAATTCCCACAGCCATGAATATGATGCAAATGAGTTAATTTTTCTCAACTTAATTTCCTCACAAATTAGTTTATGAATATTTTCGTAATTATTTTAAAAAATCTTCATTTCTGAAAATAAGTTTTTGACTCTCCTCATAAACCAATTTCACTTCGAGAATTTTCAGAAAAATTGGCACTCCAACTTTCCTTAAAATTCCCTTTTACAAAAGGTTTCATATATTAAATTAATTTAACTTTTAATTAAAAATTCCAAATAATTATATTTATTCATCAAAGTGCAATTTTGTATAAAATTCAAAAAATGATAAATTACGTTCGTCCAACTTGTTGGGCTAAAAGCCTCCAATCCAATCGCACCAGCGGAAGCGAAATCAAACAATAAATCAAACACACAAGAGACAACAATTTAATGTGGTTCGGTCCAACTGACCTACATCCACGGATGAGAAAAAAGATCCACTAGTTGTAGAGAATTACAAACATACATCATATCATCAACCCCACTCAACAATCAATACTCATAAGACACTCTCAATCTCCTCTAGTCCTATGAAGTATTATCTACCCAAATAAACACAAACCCAAACTCTTGTGCACCTTTTCAATACAACCAAACACATACCCATATGTTCCCATACATCATACTTATGTGGACCCTCTCAATCTCCTCTAGTCCACTCACAAACAAACATACACACCCATAAGACGTAGAGCCCCAATACTCCTATGGGGTGTCTATCCCACAAAACCCTACAACTCTCTTACATCTTTTTTTCATACCTAACCTTGTGGAGACTTCACCTATTTATAACCATACAAACTTGCCCATTAAGAATCTCTCTCCTCTTAGAATTCTTCTCCTGTAAGTCAAACTTGCCTATTAAGAATCCTCTTTCTCTTGGAATTCTTCTTTTGCAAGTCTTCTTGTCCATCAAGCAATATCTGATAAATCCCAAACAAATCTCTAACAAATCTCTTATGAGATTTGAGTCAATATTCCCAACACAACTATGAAAATTATATTTGTACATTGGTGAAAAGTTAAATATATTTGCCAAATGTTAAGCATCTTATAGGAAATGGTTTTGCGTTATATATATACTAATATTTGACGCACCCATTATTCAGATGAAGTAATAAACAATAATTATACCTTTTAGATAAATGCAAAAAGAGAAAAAATATATAGTTATTTCAAAATGTAAAATAAAGAAAAAAATAGGAAGGTAACTCGTGTATAGTTTTGTAATAGAGAAAAAAATAGAGAGAAATGTAAGTTTAAAAAGAATTGGACTTAAATCAGATTTCAAAAAATGTAAACACTAAAATATCCTTGTTAATTTATATTTTATTATTGCATTATGAAGTTTATCTTTTTCAATTCTCCTATTTGTTGCTGTTACTGGAGTCATGTTTAGTAGGAGTTTTATAAATACCAATCTTATACACATGCAATATGTGAATGGAATAAGAAATAATTTTATAACTTAAAAAAGGTTAAAATAATATTATATCTATGGTTTTCTGAAAATATGAATGAGGAAAAAAATAAAAATAACTTATTAAAGCTGTTATTGAGAAAAAAAATAGAACAACTCATTGAAATTGTTATTGAAATAGGGAAAAGCATAGGTTTTTTTTTTTTAACTACCCCGATAAAATTGATGCCACTTGATTTATGATACGAAACTCAGCTAAAGATTTTATAAATGTACTAAATTTTGACACATCCACTATGTGGATAAAAATTATTAATTAAGAAATAAAAATGATGGTAAAAAATTTTGTTTTAGTTTAAAAATATAAATACATAGATATTCCTAAATATAGATTATTATTGTAATTTAACTTTGGATTTAAAGTAAATTTATCAACTTGGTTTTTGATTCTTGATAAAAAATAAATTAGTATTTGATTAAGTCATGACACCGACTCAATCAATCCCTTTAATATTAGTGTAAATATATATATATATATATTCACAATTTTGCTTAAAAAATAAATTTAAGATTTTATTTAGCATAAAAAATTAAAGATTCTATTGTATTCTGGTAACATTATTATTACCTTTGAAAAAAATTTCTAAAACATCATAATCTATCATCTATCATAAATTGAAATTTTGTCCAATTTGATGGGTACTCTTTGACATCTTGTTAGGAAAATTGAGAGTTGTATTGGACTCATTTTAAGACGTTGGATAAATTTTTTATTTGGCTTTATATTTAAGGTCTTATTATGTTTTTTTTTAATTTTATAAATATAAAATCATCCATTATTTTTTTATTTATTTGATGTGTTAATTTTAAATTTTTATAATTTAATTTATCTCTTCGTTATGTTTATTTAAGTAATTCATTTGTTGACCTTTTAGGGTGCTTTGATATTAATTAAATATTAATTTGAGATTATTAGTATTATAAATAGATTGTGTTTGTTAATTTATTTATGTTTTAATTATCTATAAAAATGATTAAAATTATCATCATTACATGTAATTGGCATTTATATATTGAGTGTTTAAGTGATAAAAAAAGTAAAAAAATAAAAAATAAAAACCGATATCTAATAAGTTTTCAAAATTGAAATCTTGTATTTTATAAAGGATCAAGCTGCAATTTAAGAAGAAGCAAAGAATTTAATATGTTGAGATTCAAATTTCAAAATTATTAAATATCATCTCCTAAAATTAAGTTAAACCCTTAATTCAAACTTGAAGTCTTTTCATTATTTGTAAAAAATTTCAACAGCATTAACTATTGGGCTAATCATCTATCTATTAATATAATTAATTTTACTCATGTACTATCACTTTTGGGTGTGTCACATGTCACACGCTCATCTTTTTTTTATTTTTTTTATTTTATCTGTTTTTAAAAATATTTAATAAATTTTTTAAAATCTAAAAAATTTAGTTTTTAAGATTTTATTCTTTTATATATGGGATCCATTTATATAAAAAGTTTTCTTTTTTCACTTTTCTTTTTTAACCTTTTTTGCTTTTCTCTTTTTATATTTCTATAAATATTTAATAAATATTTTTTTAGATTTTATTTTTTTGTATGGAACCCAGTTGATACCAAGAGTGCCACGTATTTTTTGGACCTTTTACATTTTTTATTTTTTAATATATTTAATAAATAATGTTTTTATAATTTAATTTTTTTAGACCCACTTTATATCAATAGTATTTCATGTGTCAAGTTATTTGATTATTTTTTCACTTTTTCTATTTTTTTCTATTTAATTTTTTAAATTTTTTATATTTAATAAATATTTTTTAATGTTTTTTAAAATTTTTTATATTTTGAATCTCAAAATTATTGGATACCACATCTTAAGAATATGCTAAACTCTTGATTCAAACTTGAAGTCTTTCCATTATTTGTAAAGAATTTCAATAGCATTAACCATTGAACTAATAATCTATCTATCTATATAGTTAATTTTACTCATATCGATCACCTTGGGTGTGTCACGTGTCACATGCTTATTTTGTCCTTTTTTTTTATTTTTTTTACTTTATCTTCTTTATTAAATATTTAATAATTTTTAAATGCTAAAAAATATAGTTTTTTAGATTTTATTCTTTTTTATATGGAATCCATTTATATAAAAACTTTTCTTTTTTTGCTTTTCTTTTTTTAACTTTTTTTGCTTTTCTCTATTTATATATCTATAAATATTTAATAGATATTTTTAAATTTTTATTTTTTTATATGGAACCCACTTGATACTAAGAGTGCCGCTTGTTTTTTTTTTTACTTTTTACTTTTTTATTTTTTAATATATTTAGTACATAACTTTTTTAGATTTTAATTTTTTTATACCCATTTGATATCAATGATTGATTATATATTAGATATTTGATTACTTTTTTTCACTTTTTCATTTTTTCTATATACTTTTTTAAAATTTTTATATTTAATAAATATTTTAAAATTTTTTAATATAGGGCTCAATTGATATTATTATTTAAAATATATATTTTACTTTTTTATTCAGCATTTTTTTAATTTGATTATTTTTAAGGAAAAAGAATATTAATGAAGGAATCGATATCATTCCCAGATTTGATTTTTTTTAATTTTTTTTTAAATCCATGATATAAAATTTTCAAGAAATAGTCATCATTGCTAATGTCAAATGGTAATTCAACTCTTTTCTTTTTTTCTTCTTTTTTGTTCATCTTTCATCTTTTCTTTTATTTTTTTAGTTTTTCTTCCTTTTTTTATTCTAAATTAGATCATTTTTTAGAAAAAAAAAGTCAATAAGTATGTACACGTGGCACCCTATTTCGTTTTTTGCCTTTCACCTTTTTTGTTTATATTTTTTAATTAGATAAATTTTACACTAAGAGAAATTGGTAAATAAATTTTTGAAGAAAAATGTCAATAAAAGTACATATGATAAAACAACCCATATTTGGTAGATTTCAATTCATTTGGATCCAACAGGTGATTTTTTTTTTAAATTTGGGATTGGATTAAAATTTTTTTTTCAAAAATTAAGGTAAAGTCAGATACAAGTTTGTGGTGTTTTATCCCACCTAGGTATATATATTACATATTTTATCATTAATTTAATTTTATATTTATATATGTATTATAATAATAAAATTATTATTTAATACTTTAATATAATACATCCATGTGCCATATCCATTTGGCTTATTTTTCTTTTCTTTTTTCTGTGTCATTTCTTTTTTTTTTTTTTAAGTTTTTTACTTTTTAACATTTGATAAATTTTGTAAGAAAAGGTAAATGGATATAGTGATGACAAAACAAATTATATCCCATTCGTATATATTCATCTAGTTCTGATATGTGCCAGTTTTTAAAAAATTTTAGATTAGGTCAAGGTTTTTATTTTTCTAAAATTGAGGTCGGGTCAGAGACAGGTTTAGGATCTTTTGTCTTATCTCGAGTATATATATATATAAATTATATTTTTAATTATTTATTTAATTTTAAATTTATATTATATTTATATATTATTATATTAATAAAGTTAATATTTAATATCTTAATTTAATAAAAATAATTTACTTATATATAATTAAGATTTATCCATCCATCCACTATATAAATTTTATTTATTTTAACTTTCATTTAAGGTGTTGACGTGACACCTTTAATTTTTTTAAAAAATTATTTATATAAATTAGTTAAAAATAAACCAAATGAAAGTGTCCATGCAATACTTCAAATTGGTTTTTTTTTTCTTTTGTTCTTTTTTGTTCAATGTTAAAAATTTTATTCATGTCGTGTTCGTGTCAAATAATAATAACACTCTTAAGATATAGTACTGTTCATAACATAAAAAAAGTATTTTAATTTTTTAAAAATAATTTAATAATCATATTTATCATATCATTTTGGTATTTTAATAGATTATAAATATTTAATTTTTAAATAATTTTTTGTTTAAATACTAATTTAAATAATATTTTTTGTTTAAATAAATAGATTAATCGTGTCTAATCTTGTTATTTGAATATAATCATGTTAATCATATCACATTGTGTCATATTATTTTGATAATTACTTGTGTCTAATCGTGTTATTCATATATAATCGTATTATCGTGTCGTGTCATGTAGTGATGTATTAGTTAGGTATAAATTAATTTTAAATATATTAATTGTGTCATATTATGTGTAATACGTGTAATAAATATATCGTGTTTGTGTTTAAGTTATTCGTGTTATTCATGTATTCATGTTGTGCTCATGTTAAGATTATTCGTGTCGTGTCTGAAATTGTATCTGACATGAAACATGACACAATGACATAAATAATCAAGTCTAATAGAGATACCAAAACAATTCGTATTCAATGAGTTTAAATTGGTATCGAGTTTGGATAGGTTAAGTGTTTTTTATAAGATATGATATTGGAGTGGAAGCATGTTTGGGATGCTTTATCCCAACTCATTTTGGTTTATATAAAAAAATATATATTTTATTATTAATTTAATTTCATATTTATATATGAATAATATTAAAAAAGTTATTATTTAATATTTTAATTTAAGAAATTAATATTTTAAACTCAATGTGGGTGTCCTTATGGCCCCCTCTATAAGTTATTTTATTTCATTTTTAAAAAAATTTTTCTTTTATGTTATTTTTATTATTTTTTTATTATATATTTTGTGAGTATATGAGGTATCCATGTGTCTACCTTATTTGTTTTTTTTTTTTGAACTTTTTGTCTTTTTTTTAATTAGATAAATTTTACAAAAAAATAGTAAATAAAAATGGCAAAAAAAATTTAGACCTGTGGCAATGCTTGGTTATCCAACTAGTCTTATATATTAATTTTGCTCATGTATGGTTAGCATTAAGAGTGCCACACATCATACTAAAGTTTTCTTTTTTCTTTTTTGTTTTTTTTTTGTTTTTTACTTTTCTCCTTTTCGATTTTTTTCTATCTTTTAAAATTTAATAAAGATTTTTTAAATTAATAAAATATATATTTTAAAGATTTCATTTTTTGCATGTGTGATTCACTTATATCAAGCCTTTATTTTTTTATTGTTTTTCTTTTTTTGCCTTTTTTACTTATTTTCTTTTTTTAAATATTTAATAAATATATTTTAGATTTCATTTATTGCATGTGTGATTCACTGATACCAAGCTTTTATTTTTTATTGTTTTTGTTTTTTTGCCTTTTTTACTTATTTTCTCTTTTTAAATATTTAATAAATATATTTTAGATTTTATTTTTTTGTAGGATCCACTTGATACGGAGGGTATAATTTTTATATTTAATAAATGATCTAATAAATTTTTTTTCTTTTTTACCTTTTCCTTTTTTTATATAGTTAATAAATAATTTTTCAGATTATACTTTTTTTTGTGAAACTCACTTGCCATGTGTTAAGCCATTTAACTTTTTTTTTTTACTTTTTTAATCTTTTTCTCCATTTATTTTTTCTTTTTTCCTTTTAAATATTTAATAACTATTTTTAAGTATTTTAAAATTTCTTAATATGGGTTTTTATGATATTACTATTATAATATATATTTTTCTTTCTTTTGTTAATTTTTTAATTCAATAATTTTTAAAGAAAATAATTTAGTTGTGGTGTCGATGTCACATCTAGATTTTATTTTATTTTCTCTTTTTTAGTACTTTCCTTTTTTAATCTTTTTTTTTTGTTTTCTTAAATGTGTAATATAAATTTTTCAAGAAAAACTAAATATTATGAATGTCGCATGGCACGTCAACTTTTTTTTATTATTTTTTACTTTTTGTCTGTTCTTTTTTCCTTTTTTTTTTATTTAATTAGATCATTTTTTCAGGAAAGCCCTATTTCACTTTTTTTTTATTTTGCTTTTTGTCTTTTTTACTTTTAATTTTTTAATTAAATAAATTTTACAATAAAAAGAAATCGATTAATAAATTTTAAAAAAATCTAAATGGAGCTATGGAGACAAAATAACTCATATTCGATGGATTTTGATTCATCTGTATCTATTAGGTGCATTTCTTTTAAATATAGGATTGAATTGAGTTTTTTCCTCAAAATGGAATTTAGGACGAATGTGAGTTTATGGTGTTTTATCCTTCTTGAGTATATTTAAATATATATTTTATTAATTATTTAATTTTATAGTTATATATATGTACTTTATTAATAATTATAAATTTATATCTTAATTTAATAAATTTACTTGGTATCCCATTTGGCTTTCTATTATGTTTTTCCTGCTATTTCCTTTTTTTTAAGTTTTTAGTTTTTTGAAAATTAGATAAATTTTGTAAGATAAAAGTCAATGGATGTAAGGATATAATGTAAACACTTAATTTTGTTCAGATTTAGAAATGAGTTTTAAGCTAATTGTTATTTATTTTCTAAGTTCAATTGCACTTAATTTTAATTAAAAGGCAGGTTCGGGCCTAAAAGCCCAAATCCCTATAATGAAATCAAAATATTAAGGCCTTAATTGTTTTTTATTTTTTTTTGAATAAAAATTAAAAAAAGCAAAAAAGAAAAAAGTCAAAAAAAAGAAGGAATCGCTATGGAGTTGGTAGAATTGGTAGGAGTTTAAAGTCCGAATTCGAACTGCCAGCCACTTTGTCACCACCACTCTTTTTAGCATAATTTTTAGCAACAACAGTCAATGGCACCTTTAAAAGTCTTAAGTAATCCTAGAAAATTTGGGATTTGAGTCTCTAATTCATTCTATAAATTAAGATTCAAACATTGAAAAAATGGAGACAAAAAAATTGATCACCAATTCCACCAACAACTGTTGACCACTTATCCAAAAACACACCTAACTCACCACCACTCACAATATTCATTGCCAACACCAACAACACACAAATGCCATCACCTACCAATGCCCCTCCAACAGCTGAAACCAACAACCCATTGCAAAGAACATAAACCCAAAAGGTAGCTATTGTCGCCCACTAACCACAACCAATAACCTAAACTACCTAAAATCCCATTTGATTGAGACCCAAAAGAAAGTAAGCAAAATAATAAAAAAATCCATGTTCTTTTCAGAGGAAGCCATAGCGTTAAAAGCAAAAAAAAAAGCACAAAAAATACAAGAACAACAGCATAAAAAATAAAGAATAAAAAAAAACAAAAACTAAAAAAGTGAGTTTGGTTAGAGAGGCTTTTCAGTTCTAAGTTTTTCAAAAGGTTTCAAGGCTTTAAACTTAATAAGGAGAGGAGCCATAAAAGATGAACATACTTAAAAAGGGGGCTATTTGAGCAATGAGAAAAAAGGTGTTTTAGGTATTCTGGTCGTGAGTTGTATGCTTAGATCTAGGAATTTTGAGTTGATTTTTGGGAAATCCATCTCGATAAGGTGAAAAAGGAGATCAAAAGGAAAATATGTTGAAATTTGGACTCAAAAGAAAGTCGGCTAGCAATGACTGACAGAGGCAACAATAGCACCCGGTCGGATTTTAGGAATAGAGGTGGTTGTTGGGTTTTTGTTTAGAAAGTTGAAAGAGTTTTGAGAGATTTTTTTAAAAAGAAAAGATAAAATGAATCTAAAAAAAAGTTTGTTTTTATACCTATTAAAAAGAAAGCTTTGACCTGTATGTGGACCTAGATTCGACATAAGGTTCACACATTCAATTTGCACTCAGTTCTATTGATAGCCCTAAACCGATTCAACTGAACCATCACTAAACCGCTATAAAACCATTGGGCACACTCTCAAAATTGAGACTGGTTCAACTGAACCGCTCTAAACTAAAAAGAGCCAAGCTAAACCGCCAATGAACTATTCCAAACCTCCAAGAATCGCTCCAAACCGCCTGAGTCGCTTTTGACTTTGACCAACTTGATCAAGGACATTTTTGGTAATTTTTTATCTTTTTTATTTATCTTTTTTTTTCTATTTTTTATTATCTTCATTCCTATTTTTGTGATTGTTTATTTTATTATATTTGTGTAGTCTTTGACAAGGCATTAGAGATATTTTTAATTTGTGTGGAAAATAAAAATGTTTTGGTTTAAAATTTATTTAAAGAAAAGGTAAGAAATATTTGGTAAAATATAAAAATTTCCTAAATTCCTTGAGAATAAAAACAAATGTGAAAAAGATTTATGAAAAAATTGAAATATTAATTTTTTTAAAAAATTTTAAGCATAAAAATAAAATAAATAATATAAAATTTGAAAAGTGTTAAAAAAAAGTTAAAATATCAATTTTTTCTTAGAATAAATTTTTGAAAATATTTAGCAAAAAATTGAAATATCAAATTTTCTTGAATTCTTTGAAAATAAAAATGAACTAAAATAAACAAAATAAATTGAGAAAAAAGTTAAAATATCAATTTTTTAGAATAAAATTTTGAAAATGTTTAGGAAAAAGTTGAAATATTAATTTTTTAATTAAAAAATAAAAATTTTTGCCTTGAATATTCCAATGATGAAATTACTAGAAAATTGCAATAGCAATTTCTATGTAAATCCCTAAATGAGATAT
Organism: Durio zibethinus; assembly: GCF_002303985.1. Next base: position 16,806,308 of record NW_019168492.1, read on the forward strand.
TATTTTTCGAATGCTATTAAAATATTAGAGTATTTGGAAGATTTTTTCATATAAAAAATTCTAATAAAAAATGTTTTGAATCCAATGTCGGAGCCTATTCAAGAGTGATAATAGATATCTTGAGTACTTTTAATGTGAGGGCATATTCTTAATTTTTCACTAAAATATTAGAGCAATTTAAGAATAATTTCTAATTTTAAATTTTTTTGAAAATATTTTAAAGAAATTTTGCTAAGCTTAATGGATAACATAAAATCAATTGATACCGTCTTCGAACGAGGGTTATGAGGGTGCTATAACCTTCCCTATAAATAACTGTACTCTAGAACTCAACTTTGATTTGTATACCAAAAGATTTTTAGTAAAACTTAATTAATTTTAAGTTAATTAAATGATAGATTTTTGGGCGTTTAGTTGCACATAAACAAAAAAGATTGGTAACAACTTTTGTTTTTGGGTCTAGCGATCAAAAAATCGTTAAGATAGGCAAAAAAATCCATATCTTATAGGTTTTGATTTGTCAGATCCGATATGTGTCAATTTTTAAATTATTCAAAATCTGGTTGAAATTTTTTCTTTTTAAAATTGAAGACATGTCGGAGGCAGATTTAAGGTATTTTGTTTTTCTTCAAGTATATATAATTACATTTTTAATTAATTATTTAATTTTATATTTATATATATTATATTAATAGAATTATTGTTTGATATTTTAATTAAATAAAAAAATTAGATGTATACATAATCAAGATGTAACCTGTCCATCTATCAATCAATCCATTATATAAATTTTAGGCTAAATGGTATAAATGTCCTTAAACTATAATTAAAAAATAATCTAAACTCTTATTTTTTATTGTAATCAATTAACCCCTTAAACATTTATTTGCATCCAATTTAATCCTTATTTGAATGAAAATTTAACACCATTAATTTTTTTGCTAACTAAGATAAAATTCTATGTGATATCAATAAAATAGATGAAACTTTACCATGTGACATAATTAATATATGTGAAAATTAAATAAGATAAAATAAACCTTTCTTTTTTTTTTTCTTTTTTTCTTCTTTTTCTTTGTCTTTGTCTTTCTAAGATTCCTATAAGTATTTAATTGACTATAGTTTGAGGATTAATTGATTAAAATTTGTCACGTGATTAGATTTCATCCATTTAAGTATTCAATTGGGTTGAAATAAAATATTAAGAGCTTGATTGATTGTAATAAAATGTTAAGGGCTTAAATGATTATTGAATTATAGTTCAAGGGCATTTAACCTTTTAGCCTAAATTTTACTTATTTTGACTTTTGTTACACTCTCATTCAAGGTGTTGATCTGGCACCTTAGGTTTTTTTTTCCTTTTTTTTAGCTTTTTATTTTTTTAATTTAGATAAATTTTTTGAAAAAAAATAAATGAAGGTGTTCACGTAAATCCTCAATTTGTTTTTTTTTCCTTTTTTTTTTAATTTTTTTAATTACATAAGTTTTTGAACAAAAAATGTTGATGAATAAAGATAGCAAAATAATTCATGTCCGATGGGTTTCAATCTAACTCGATCAGACAAGGAGGTGATTTTTTTTTTACTTTTTTCATTTTCATTTTTGTTTATTGTTTAATTAGATAAAATTTGTAAGAAAATAATACCAATGGAGATGCCACATAGTACTCTTATTTATTTATTTTCTTCCATATGTTCTTTTGTTTTTATTTTTTATGTTTTTTAATTAGATAATTTTTACAACAAAATAAGCCAGTTGGCAAGGATGGCAAAACAATCAGTATTTGATGGGTTTGAATCCTCTTGATTCAATGAGAGCGTTTTTGTAAAAAATTAGTATAGAGTAATATCGAATAGTTTTTTCAAGAGCTGGTCAAAAGTGGATTTAGGGTGTTCTACTCCAATCCACCATGTACCATATATAAAGGTATAAATTTTATTATTTATTTAATTATATATGTATTATATTGATAAAATTATGATTTTATGTATTATGTTAAACTCAATTTGAATTTCCATTTGACGGTACTCCAATGATCTCTCTTTTTCTTTTTTTATTGTTTCTTTTCATTTTCTCATTTTTTTAATAAAGTTATTATTTTATATCTGAATTTAAAAGATTAACAATTTAAGCCTAATTGGAATGTACACGTAATAGTCCAATGTGCCCCATTTTCCTTTTCTATTTTTATTTTTGTTTTTTTTCTTTCTTTACTTTTTTTCCTTTTTGTTTTTATTCTTTTTTATTAAATTAATTTTCAAAAAAATGAGACTAATGGAAGTGTACATGTGACATTCTCATTTGGAATTTTCCTTTTCACTGTTTATTATATTTTTTTAGAGAAATTTTATAACAAATGTTGTTAATTGATAAAGATACCAAAACAATATGTATTTGATGAGTTTTGATTTATCCTGAGATCCGATATGAGGCATTTTTTTGTTAATCAGGATCGAGTTGGGATGGGTTAAGTTTTTTTAAGAAAAACTAGATTAAAGTGAAAACATGTTTAGGGTGCTCTCTTTCCTGACCCATTTCGAGCTATATATAAAAATATATATTTTATTATTAATTTAGTTTTATATTTACAAATATATATTATATTAATAAAGTTATTATTTATTACCTTAATTTAATATATTAATATTTTAATCTCAATAGAGGTGTCCATGTCACACCCTCTATGAGTTGTCATAACGTTTAGATTCAGGGATCTATCGCTAGATATTACTTTAGGAGTCGCCACCAATCTTTTTTATTTAGGTGCGATTGGCCACCTAAAGAATCTATCCTTTCAAGGAACATCTAAGCTCGACTAAGGGTCCCTAAAAAAATAGGTTCAGGTCTATTAACTAGAACAGGGTTCGGGAGTTCGATTACGAGTGAGGAAGGTTATAGCACCCTCACAATGCCCATCGAAAGATGGTACCAGCTCAAATTCGTGTTATCCAATAAGCCTTAAAAATTTTACCAAGTAATTAATTATTGAAAATTATTCTTAATTAACTCCACTACTTTTGACAGAAAATTAAGAAAATCCCCTCACCTCAAGAGTATGCAAGAAAACTACTATTTCACTTACAAATATTCCATCGTCGGATTATTTAACATTTAAAAAAAATTCAAGAAAGAAAAAAAAAGAAATAAAATAAAACAAAACAAAAAGGAATAATGACTCAACTTTTTGATACAAATCCTTTTCTTTTTATCTTTTTTTTTTAAAAAGAACTCATTGCTTTTGTACAAGAAAAATTGATACTTTCAACTTTTCCTTAAAATGTTTTTCTTGATAATTTTTATTTTTAAGAAAATTGGTACTTCCAACTTTTTCCCAAAAATATTTTTTTTTAATTTTGAAATTCTAATTTTGAGAAAATTGATACTTTCAACTTTTCTTTAAAATACTTTTTTAAAATTTTATTTGAAAAATTTTATTTTTAAGAAAAATTGATACTTTCAACTTTTTCCTAAAAATATATTTTTTTAAACATTTTATTTTTCAGAGAAATTGATACTTTTAACTTTCTCTTAAAAAAATATTTTTTGTGTTCAAAGAAAATTGATACAATCAACTTTTCTTCAAAAATATTTTTTAAAAAATTTATCTTTAAGAAAAATTGATACTTTCAACTTTTCTTCAAAATATTTTTTTTTGGAAATTTTTATTTTTTTAAAAATAATTATTGAAAGAAAGAAAAAAATTAAAATTAAAATTAAGGAATACCAAATAATTTTAAATTAATAATAATAATAATAAATAAAATAAAATAAAAATAAAATAAACCTTTAATCAGCTCGACTAGGAGTTGAAATCGACTCGACTAGAGGAAGAAAAACGGCTCAAGAATGCGGCTCCAATAGAATCGGCTAGGCTCAGTTTGATGGTTGAGGCACGGGTTGAAAGCGGGTTGCACTGCGGGTCGGGTCGCTCGAATGAAAAACACGCGGATCCTGGGTTTTCTTTAAACTCAAATAGCATCATTTTTCGGTATTATAAAAGGCAAATTTCAGCCTTTTTTCAGCAGAATTCTCTTCCACCCTCTCTCTCTACTCCCCTTTTCTCTCACTCTCTCTATCCCCTTCAAGAACATCGGTTAAAATTTAACCGAATTCTGAATTCTCATCGAAATCTGGGTTGTTCCTTGGAAGTTCCTCGGAAGGTTGGTCGATTTCTAGAAATGGCAAGCCGAAAACTGGGTAACAGGTTGAAAAATTCAACAGGTGCCAGAAAGGTAGCCGAAAAATTCAAATATCGCAGGAAAAATCAACCGAAATCTGGAATTTTCAAAAATTCCCAAAAAAAAATCACCAAAAATTCCCCAAAATTTTTTTTAAAATCTTTAAGATTGCTTCTAACCTTTCTAAATGCCTTTATGCTTTTCTTTGCTTCTTGTGTGTTCTTTCCATGTCCTTGGTTCTGTTTCAACATTTGTTTATAGGGATTGATCAGAAGAGTTTCTGATCAATCCCAATTTCATCTAGGATTGGGATTCAAACTTTGAATCCAATCTCAACTCTGCCAGTCCCCAAATTCATGGCCAAATTCATCCAATTTTTCCTAATCCTAATCCCAGTTGAAAATTGATCAAGAAAAAGGATAGAAATAAAAATAATAGATAAATAATAAAATATATTAATAGATAACTAAAACATAATAATAATAGATAAATAAATAAAAAATATTAATAGATAAATAATAATAATCATAATAATAATGAAAAATAATTAAATTAAATTAAAATTAAAAAAAATGAGCCCATATTACCCATTTGGACCAGGCCTAATTGATCTGGGCCTATATCAAATTGGGTGTCTACAGCTGCCCTTCTTTGCACATTTTCTGTGAAACAAGAATTGTGCAAAGACATAGACACTCATTCAAGACTTAACTCGACACTTTTTTTTCCTTTTTTTTGTTGTTTTTTTGGTTAAAATTTTGATCAAAGCTCCTTTAAGTAGAGGCTCACGACTTTGAGTAAAATAAACAAAGCTCCTCTAAGTAGAGGCTCAACGACTTTTGAAAAATAAACAAAGCTCCTCTAAACAGAGGCTTAAAGACTTTTGGAAAGTAAATTGCTCCTCTAAACAGAGGCTCAATAACTTTGGAAAAATAAACAAAGCTCCTCTAAACAGAGGCTCAATGACTTTTAAAATAAATAAAGCTCCTCTAAACAAAGGCTCAAGACTTTTGGAAAGTGAATTGCTCTTTTAAACAGAGGCTCAATGACTTTTGAAAAGTAAATTGCTCCTCTAAATAAAAGCTCAACAACTTTGAAAAAATAAACAAAGCTCCTCTAAACAAAGGCAACAGAACTTTTGAGAGAATAAATGGCTCCTCTGAATAGAGGCAACAGAACTTTGAGAAAATAAATGGCTTCTTTAAATAGAGGCAACAGAACTTTGGGAAAAATAAATTGCTCTTCTAAATAAAGGCAACAGAACTTTGGGGAAAATAAATTGCTCCTCTAAATAGAGGTAATAGAACTTTGAGAAAATAAATTGCTCCTTGACAATCATGCCTAGAGGAGTCAAAGATCATGTTTAAAAAAATTTTAGGAGATCATGCCCAAGGGTTTTACAAATCGATCATGATACTAAGAGATATCTTTTTCCAAGGATTAGAAACTTACCTCACAAGCTTTTTCTCAAACGAGAATTGGAAAATAAAAAAGTCTTCACATCTGTCTTCTTCATGTGGGATCTTGGAATATCCCTACTCTTTGAATTTATACACTATACTTTCTTGAATGCAGTATATGTTATGCGAAATGCAATGCGTGTGAAATTCAATGCATGCTATGCAAATGCTGGCTAATTAATTCCTATCCAATTATGGTACTCAAGTTTTTCAAGCTTTTCTTGGGCCTCGAACCTTTTGTTCTTCAAAGACCAAGTCAGCGTAACTTTCAATCATCTCTTTCATTTAATTCTCATATCCTTTCTACAAATAATCTCTTTCTAAATTTAATGTCCTTATTAGGAATTGAACATCTCTTTATCACTTCTACTCCTTTCCAATGTAATGTAAAAATATTTCATGTTATTATTTATTTATCAATCATTATTTCAATATCAAAAAGTAAGAATGTATTCACACATTTCTTCCATTGCAAGGTATTAATGAGAAAAGAATAAGAATGGTTAGGAAATAATCAATAGAAGAGGCACACAAAGAATGAAGAAAATGTCTTTTATTAGCAAAAAGTTGGCAAACTTTGGCCAAGAAAGAATTACAATGATATGTATGGGGAGACAATGCTTAAAAATGAACAGTCGAACAATCAAGATAACACATATCAAGGTTCTTCTGAAAACCCAACCATCTGATGCACTTAACAACTTAAAGCTCCTCCGAATTTGCTAGCCTCCATGCCAATGAATTTTTAGATTTGATGCTGTATTCTCCTTATCTAAGTTGCCTTTTCAGGTTTTTTAACTTATATAAATCTCTTATGACTCAAACCGCCCTTTTAGGGTTTTCGCTTTGAGTCATTCTTTTTCATTCCCTTTTTTTCTTTTTTTTTCTTTTTTTTTTGTCTTTTTTTATCTTTTTTTTTTTAAAGCATAGTACTTCTTCATAGCATCGAAATTTATAAGATGAGACAAATCAATTTCATCTATCTTAGCCAGTATCAATGCTCCACCTGAGAAAACCCGTTTCACCATATATGACCCTTTTTAATTTGGAGTCCATTTTCTTTTATTATCGTATTGATTTGAGAGAATTCATTTCAAGATCAACTTTTCTTCTTGAAAGCAATGGGGTCAAACTTTTTTGTCATGTGCTCTTATCATCCTTCTTTGATATAGCTAACCATGGCATAATGCAATCAACCTCTTTTCCTCAATAAAATTTAACTGTTCATAGTATTTTCGAACCAATTTAGCCTATTCTAGTTTAACTTCCTTCAGAACCCTCAAGGATAGGATCTCTACTTCTATTGGTAATATAGCCTCCATCTCATAAACTAAAGAAAATGAAGTTACCTCAGTAAAGGTATGCACTATCATTCGATATGCATGCAGTGCAAATGGCAACTTCTCATGCCAATCTTTATAGGTTTCGATCATCTTCTCAAATTTTTTTTTATATTTTGTTAGTTACCTCAACTGCCCTATTCATTTTCGAACGATATGGTGCTGAGTTATGCTGCTTGATCTTGTATTGGACACATATTTCTTGCATCATCTTACTGTTCAGATTCTTAGCATTGTCTGAAATGATTCTCTTCAAAAGTTCATATATGCAGATGATCTCTTTTTTTATGAACTTACAAACCACAGATCATGTTACATTTGTATATGATGCTACCTCAACCTATTTCGTGAAGTAATCTTTCATCACGAAAATAAATGTATGCCCATTAGAAGCCTTTGGGATAATAAGACCAATGACATCCATGCCTCATATCGAGAATGACTAGGGTGGTGCCAAAATATGTAGAGCAGATGGCGGAGCATGGATCTTGTCAGCATAGATCTAGCATTTATGACATTTACGAGCATAGTCAATGCAATCACTCTCCATTGTCAACTAATAGTACCCTGTTCTCATGATTTGTCTTACCATCATATGTCCATTGGCATGTGTCCCACATATTTCATCATGCACCTCTTCAATAATTTTTTTTGCCTCAACTTTACTTACGTATCTCAGCAATACTTGATCATGGCGCTTTTTGTACAGAACATCTCCATCCAGAAAAAGTTCATAGCTAATCTTCGGATGACCCTTTTATCATTCTTCATTGCTTGGACTATGTATTGCTGGTTCTTAATATACTACAAGATATCATAATACCAAGGCTTTCTATCTTTCTTATCTTTTATATTAGAGCAATGAGCTGGCATAACTTTGACATCTAACTTGATAGGCTGAATATCGATATTATCACTAATTCGAATCATTACAGCCAGAATAGCCAAGGCATCAGCTATTAGATTCTTCTCTCGAGCTAAATGATCAAACTGGACATCTTCAAACTGTTTTATCAACTCTAAAATATACTTGTGATATGAAACGAGTTTTGAATCTCTCGTCTCCCATTCTCCTTTCAATTGATATATAACTAAAGCTGAGTCTTTAAACACTTTTAATGCTTTAACTTTTTTATCTATAGCATCTTGTAAACCCATGACACATGCCTTATATTCAGCGATATTATTTGTGTAATTGAAATTTAATCTCACTGTTATAGGATAGTATTGTTCTTTTGGAGAAATTAGAATTGCCCCAATTTCATGTCCCAAGGCATTAGCAGCTCCATCGAAATACATTTTCTAACACTTTTCTTCATGTTTCTCTTTTTCTAACTAGGAAACAGTCATCAGGTCTTCATAAAAAAAACTCTAATCTTATTGGTTCATATTTTTCAGTAGCACGATCTATAAAAAAACTCAGCTATTGCACTCTCTTTTATTACCATTTGGCTTACATATATGATATCATATTCTGAGAGCATCACTTGCCACCTAGCAATTTTTTCAGACAAAGAAAGCTTCTCAAAGATGTATTTAATTGGATCCAATTTTGCTATAAGCCAAGTAGTGTGATAGAGCATGTATTGTCTGAGTCTTTTAGCAGTCCAAGCTAATGCACAACACATTTTTTCTAAAGAAGAATACTTGGACTCATATTCTGTGAATTTTTTACTCAAATAATAAATAGCTCTCTCTTTTTGATCATATTCATCTTGCTGCCTTAGTACACATCTCATTAAATTTTTGTACACTGTCAGGTATAAAATTAAGGGTTTTCCTAGAATATGTGGCACCAATACTGGAGGATTTGACAAGTATTACTTAATTTTATCAAAAGTCACTTGGCATTCCTCATTCCATTCTCTAGGATTATTCTTGCGGAGAAGCTTAAAAATGGGATCACATTTATAAATAAGCTGAGATATGAACTGCAAAATGTAGTTTAACCTTCCTAGAAAACCTCAAACTTTTTTTAGTGTACTTAGAGGTGACAAACTTCGAATGACCCGTATTTTATCTGGATCAACTTTAATTCCTCTTTCACTAACCATAAAGCCTAGCAACTTCTCTGACTTTGCCCCGAAGGTGCACTTAGCTGGGTTCAACTTAAGTTGGAATTTTTTCAATCTTTCAAATAGATTTTTGAGGTTGGTGACATGATCTTCATCCTTTTGAGATTTTGCAATCATATCGTCCACATATACCTTAATTTCTTTGTGCATCATGTCATAAAATAGCATCACCATAGCTCTTTGATACGTTGCCCCAACATTTTTTAACCCAAAAGGCATGACTTTATAGCAAAAAGTTTCCCACATGGTCACGAAAATGGTCTTTTCCATATCATCTATAGCCATTTTTATCTGATTATATCTTAGAAAACCATCAATAAAGGAGAAGATTGAATGCTTTGCCATGTTATCTACCAGTGTGTCAATATAAGGTAAAAAAAAGTTATCCTTTGGGCTAGCCCTATTCAAATCATGATAGTCTACACACATTCGTACCATTTCATCCTTCTTAAGAACTGGTACTATATTGGCTACCCATTCTGGATACTTAACCATTTGCAAAAAACCTACATCAAACTACTTTTTCATTTCTTCTTTGATCTTTAGTAGTATTTTAGGCTTCATTCGTCTCAGTTTATGCTGGACTGACTTACATTCTGACTTCAAAGGTAATCTGTGCTTTATTATCTTCGTATTTAGCCTTGACATATTCTGGTAAGACCAAGCAAATACATCTATGAATTCTCAAAGTAGATTTCCAAATGTTGCCTATCCCTCGATGAAAGTGAAGTTTTGATTCTGACCTCTTTCTTATTCTCCTAATCTCTTAGATTCACCAAGTAAGTTATCTCCTGATGAGGCTTAATTGGCTTATTTTCTTATTCAATCAATCTCATTAGGTTTGGAGGTATAACATACTATTCAAAATCATCTTCATTATTAAGTTTATCAGTATTAATTGAATTCTCAAAATTAACCTCTTGATTGTTATCATAATCATCTTCTTGTTCATTTAAAGACTTGAAATTGAATGAAATAAGATATATTAGCAATATGTGTTTGGTAAAAATGAAAGTACAAGAAGAAATGAATAAAAATGCATCTTTCTTAATTTTTTTTAAAACAATAAAAGATAAATGGCTCAAACAAGAAAGATCATCCTAATGCCTTGGGCAATAGTTATTGGGATGTACAATTACATTGGATTGATCTCAAAATTAAAAGGCATTTCAATGGTATTCCAATTGTTCAACTCATAATTTGGCAGACAAGGATGGACCCACCCTTTTTGTTCAAGCCCCATTTCATATTCAATAGCATGGATAGTCAATTGGGCGAATGCCTTTTCCATGCTTTGTTCACAATATTCTTTTTTATTTGCGTACATAAATCCTTTAGGCCTAAAAGTATCATATAAGTGTGGGATAATCATTAATCTTACTGTTTTACCTGCTGGTCTTCTTCAGATTTCCCATTTTGTTGCTTCATAGCCTAAGCCGAGCCTTTCACTGTTATCCACCATTGTTAAGGGCTCTCTTATTCCCTGTAAGTTCTTACCCAGCCCTACTCCTAGATACCAACCCTTATTGATGACTTAGCTCATTACTACATTTGAAAAGGGTTGATTTTTAAATTTTTCACCCACAGAATTGACTAACTTGAAAGATCGATAAGAGTATTTAATTGTTTTCTCAGTAGTTTCCACATATAGGGCATTCAATGGCTGAGTCACTAGCATATCTTTCTTCTCAAATACCACTACCAATCGATCTTTTATATTAAACTTGATCTTTTGGTGTAAAGTAGAGGGTACAGTACCTGCCATGTGAATCTATGGCCTTCTTAACATACAGTTATAAGATGGAGAGATATCTATCACTTGAAACTTCACATTAAAAGTGCATGGCCTAATTTACAAAAGCATTTCAATATCTCCCAAGACTTCCCTTTTAGTCTCATCAAAAGCTCGCATGACCATTTGACTGTCCTTCATATGAGAGTAATCGATAGGTAGCCTTGCCAAAGTTGACATAGGTAAGACATTGATAGTGGAGTCGTTATCAATAAAGACTTTAGCTATGATATGGCTCTTACACTTGACTGTGATATACAGAGCCTTGGCACTTCCCTTTCCTTCTAGGAAAATCTCATTATCACTGAATAAAATATAATTTGGCATAACTAGATTTTCAACTAAGTGGTTCACATATTCAACAGATACATTATGTGCCACATATGCTTGGTTCAACACTTTTAGCAAGGCATTTCGATGTGGTTCTGAGTTTAACAACAATGATAATAATGAGTTTCTTACTGGCATTTTGTTCAATTGTTCAACAACTGAATATTCATTATGTTTTACTAGCTTTAAAAATTCACATGCCTTTTTTTCTGACACTAGCTTTTGGACGATCCTCCTCATGTTCCACTTCGGGATTATTTCGCTCTTCACCTATCTTGGCCTTTTATTTCTTAGCCTTCTTCAGCATTTCTGGAGTATAGCATCTTCCACTTCGGGTGATGCCTCCTAAACCTATTATGTTAGAGGCATCAGTCTTAGAGGCATTCTCCTCTTACACTTGAACTATTGTATCACAGTCATATTTTCAAGGTACAACTTTATCATCTTTATATGGGAATGAAGTCGGGAATTTAAAAGTTACCGGCCTAGAAATGAGTTTGTCTATGATTGATTTTGGCTTGTTCCCATAATGAATTGATACCGACTTTGGAAATAATTTTACAGGCTTGTCAATCATGGATACTTCAACACTCTTTAAAATTTTTCTCTCTTCATAGACTTCCAGTTGGTATGAATCCAAAAGCTTTTGTACCTCTTGGTGAAACTGCTTACAAGTTTCGATAGGGTGACCAATTACCCCATTATGATATTTACAACTAGTGCCTGTTACATATGCTCCATGATAGCTTTACGGACTCATTGGTTGTATCATGTTAGCTTTCCATAAAACATCAAACAGTTGACTAAGAGGAGTCTTAATATCTGTAACTTTTCTCTTCACATGACACTCTTGTTCGTTATTTAGGGCATTTAAATTATGATTAGGTAAAAGATTGCCACAAAAATTTGGTGCAGTTACCCTTCCTGTATTAAAACTAATCATTCCATCCTTGATTAGTCGTTGCACTTTGTGTTTCAAGTTAGTGCAACTTTCAGTGCAATGACCAATAATCCCATAGTGATAGTCACAATGGGTTGTGGGATCATACCACTTAGGGTAAGGCGACGTGAATGGCTCTAATTTGCTAAGAGCAATTAGATGACTATTGTAAAGCTCATGATATAATTCTATATAAGTTATGAGAATTGGGTCAAATACAAACTTTTCACGAGTAATTCATTGCTCCCATGAACCACCCATTAGGCTAGTTAGACGGGTCTGAGGTCTTGAGGTAGGTTGAGTGTTAGGACTGTATGTAGTATTTTGAGACTTAAAAAAGGGTTGATATGTTTGGGGATAAGAGAATTGTGGGATTGGTTGGTATGGGTAAGGGGAAGTGTTATTCACAGAAGGGTAATATAGAGGGCAGCCTTATGGTGAGTAGAGTTGATAGCCTCTGAATTATTGTCTATCAAAGCTCACAGCTTGAGCTTTAATCTTTTTCTTTTTTAGGGTTCTTTTGTTGGATGCTTCACCTCCTTCTAACTTGTCATTCTTGATGGCACTTTCAATAATTTCTTTTGAAATCACCATGTTAGTGAAATTTTTGGTTACATTCCCTATCATCTTTTCATAATAGAGAGATTTTAAAATGCTGACAAATAGCACTGTAGTCTTTTTCTCAGTCAGAGGAGGTTGCACCTGAAAAGCTATATCTCTTCATTTCTGGGCGTATTCCTTAAAAGACTTATTTGCCTTTTTTTTCATGTTCTATAAAGACAAACGATCGAGAGCTAAGTTCATGATATGTCAGTATTGACTAATGAAATCATAAGCCATATCACTCCAAGAATGGATGCAGGTTTTGTCTAACTGGACATACCACTTAGCAGCGGAGCCAATAAGGTTATCTTGGAAGACATACATTAGTAGCTTTTCATTATGAGCATGGGTTGCTATTTTTTGACAGTACATAGTGATATGAGTTTTTGGGCACTTCGTACCATCATATTTCTCAAATTTTGATACTTTGAACTTTGGTGGAATGACTACATCCAGGACTAAGCAAAGCCCAGTAGCGTCGATAGAACCATAAAACTCAATTCCTTCTATAGCTCATAACTTTTGTTCAAGCATACTAATCTTCGAATCTTTCTAAGATTCCACCACCTTTGCCTTTTCTTTCTCCTTCTCTTTCAAGTCATCGAGATCAGGAACTTAGATCGGTTCTATAGCCTTTTTCAGTAAAGACAAGATTTACATTGCTATAGTAATGCCCTGGGTTTGAAACTGATGACATTCAAGAGTATACAAGATATATGAACTACTGTGGTGGTATATCCTTTGTGGACTGGGCTTGTTATGGATCAAAACCTGAAGGATATAGAGGGTCAGCCACTTCTTGTGATGGGAGGCCTTGTTGGCTTGTATTTTTTTCTATTCCTTTTCCCTTGTTTAGCTTGTTGAGAGCATCCAAAATCTTGCTCAACTTATTTTCAATCTTTTTTTGTGCTTTTTCCAATTTTTCAAATTGATGAGAGTTTTCTTACTCTATTTGTCTAGCTTTGGCTTTTGTGTTATATCAGTGGACGGGATTCTTGCTAGATGGAGCTATCCTTGAGCCTTGAATACCATATCTTAAAATTAGTGAGTTTATATGACTATTTCATGGTTACTTTATTAAATGTAATGAATAAGGATGCAATGAATGAAAATGCATGTATGCAAAGAACATTTGCCTTAGGACAGTGCTCAACCAAAAGATTTCATTTATTCTAAAAAACTTTCGTTAACATAAAGTTTATCATCCTAGAGTTATAACCATAAAATCATTTGATCTGCTCATACTGAGCTCTGGCTTTCTCGATGAAGTTTAGGAGACGCTGTCCATGTTCTCTTACTTAGGCCACCACTTGCTTCAATGCCTCTGCCCTTCTACCATCTCTTTTACCTTACATACCCCTTTGCAAATTTGGATCGTTAAGTGCTCAATGTACTTCTATCTTCCTAAGTTCTCTCTTTTACCACACCAAACTTGGTACAATAACTCTCTATGCTCTCTGACCAATGCAGCGATGTAGTCTTCTTGTTCATTCAACTTTTGTCTCAACCTGCTTAGGTAGCTATTCAACATGTTATTCTCTATCTGTACTTGGGTACTTTCTTCTTCCAATTCAACATATTCTTGTTTTAATCAGCCATTCTCTTCAGTCAGCTCATCAATTGTTATCTATTTGGCTTGTACCCTCACACACAACCTCTTATGTTCATAGTGTAACTCTGATAAGTCTTTGATAGTCATGTCATGTTCCCTAACAATCTTGCAAACTTTGACTTCATGCTTTTCAACTTTATCTTTCCATTGATCCTTCTCCTTCGAAGCTTTTGGATTTCTTGCTTTAACTTATCTTTTTTAGACTCAAATTATTTTGCCGCAAGCTTCAATTCTGATGGTGTCTCTTTAAACTTTTCTTTTATTGGCGATTGGAAGCTTTCATAAATGAATACCATTTCCTGTTTTTGTCTTGCTCTCTAAACCAAGTACCCCTAAGTGACCTTATCAGTGAATGGTCCAGGACTCACTCTACGAGGATTTTTTCATGCTTTAATCATCTCATTCATCCTTTAAAATGCTTTTGACTCACTGTAAGAAAAATTCGATTGATGAAGCCCATGCGTTATAGGAATAAACTATTCTACCCCAAACTATTTTCTTACTAGAAGTGACGCATAACTTGTTACTCCCCATAAATCTAAAAGTGGGATGACAGTGTTATTTCTATACTGATATAGCATAGGTTCTCGATTCATCCACGGGACCAACCATCTTATTTCGGCACTTGTCAATTTTTGTAGGAAAGCTAACCACTCTTTTTTAGACTTTTGTTTTGACCACTCACTTTCGTAAAATTCCTTAATTGGAGCTCGATTACGGACATAAAGCTTTGAGAAAGCACCTTTTCTCCACTCGAAATAGCTTTTCATCTATAAGTGCAATAACTATATACAGCCTATAAAATGTTCTCCATTCTGACGATAAAACTCAAAAATCTGACAGTCTCTGCTAATATTACCGTTGAAGGGTTACAGCTATTGATCACACTTTCGAAGAAGTCAATAACTGCTATTTCAATATAACCCAAAACCTTTGGAAATATCACAATTCCATATATAGCATAGGCAAATACATCTAACCCCCATTTTTCATCAGTATGTTGCACTAAAAAATCATGAAAGAACTTTCAAGGTAGGCAAACTTGTTCTTGTTTCTTCTTTGTATGTGAATCCACAATCTCTTTGTCTATCCCCATGAGATGGGCCAAATCCTTACGGAATCTTGATTTGTGTTTTTTACATATATCTTGTTATGAGCGTTAAGGTGCAAGCCCAACAAAATCGAATATTCTTCGATGGTTGGCGTCATATCAACTTCATTAAAGATGAAACACTTGTATGCAGGATCCCAAAATTACGCTGCAGCTCTAATTAGTTGATTGTCAACACTTATTGCGAAAAGGTGTGCTATATACCCATGTCTTTGGCAAAACTTCTCTTGTCTAGTTGGGCTCATTTTTTTCCATATATCAATTAAATCCTCTAGATTATTTTTGTTTAAGAAGTATAGATATTTCTTGAGATAGGGTAGAATCATAGTCGATTGGTAAACAATCCCCCATCTTTAGTTGAATCTTTTCTGACTGGACTTTTACTTTGTTGGGTGGCTCACAAAGAGCTAATACAGATGAGGAGCAAACTAATTGTTCTATAAAGTCCATGAAACACTTTTTGTAGAAGATCATCTTTCAAACAAATGTTCTTTATGCAACTTTATGATATGAGCATGAACCAATGCAAAAGAATGAGAAAAAAAGGTTAGTATACCAAATAAGGAGAAATAAATAAATAACTAAGTAAATTAAAACATCCCTCAGAATAAGAGGAATGAACCTTATGCTTTTGGTCAATTCTAAGGGAAGGAGATGGCTCTATCTATAGGTTAGGCATTCTGAAAGTTCACTATATGTGGTTCAAGGTTAAAAGTCTAAAGGTTCCCAAATTGTTCCTTACATCATTGTCTATTACAGACTAGTAAGGCACCCCAATCCTCACCCATTACAGGTTACAAGCGAAAAAAGTTTTAATTTGAGTGGGAGTATTTCGCTAGCCACTACGAATGCATTAAACTTCACAAAAGCAATAGGTACTTTACTCTTTCTAGAGGGACGGAGCTCGGGTATAGAGCTACTGTTATGCACATGCATATGAATGACAGAATTAACAAAGTAAATAAATATGAATATAAAATCTATACAAAAGGTTCAATTTCATTAGGCTTTTGGATAACACGAATTTATTTGCTGACCTGACTCTCAGATGTCCCTAGTGGAGTTGTCAAACTGTCATAATGTCTAGATCCGGGGATCTATTGCTAGACATTGACTTTAGAAGTCGCCACCAATCTTTTTTATTTAGGTGTGATTGGCCACCTAAGGAATCTATCATTTCAAGGAACACCTAAGCTTGACTAAGAGTCTCTAAAAAAATAGGTTCAGGTCTATTAATCAGAACAAAGTTCGAGAGTTCGGTTATGAGTGAGGAATGTTATAGCACCCTCACAACGCCCATCGAAAGATGGTACCAGCTCAAATTCGTGTTATCCAATAAGCTTTAAAAATTTTACTAAGTAATTAATTATTGAAAATTATTCTTAATTAACTCCAATACTTTTGGCAAAAAATTAAGAAAATCCCTTTATCTCAAGAGTATGCAAGAAAACTACTGTTTCACTTACAAAGACTCCATTGTCGGATTATTTAACATTTTAAAAAAATTCAAGAAATAAAAGAAGAAAAAAAATAAAATAAACAAAACAAAAAGGAATAATGATTCAACTTTTTGATATAAATCCTTTTCTTTTTACCTTTTTTTTTTTAAAAAAAAAGAACTCATTGCTTTTGTACAAGAAAATTTGATACTTTTAACTTTTCCTTAAAATGTTTTTCTTGATAATTTTTATTTTTAAGAAAAATTGGTACTTCCAACTTTTCCCCAAAAATATATTTTTTTTACTTTTGAAATTCTAATTTTGAGAAAAATTGATACTTTCAACTTTTCCTCAAAATACTTTTTGAAAATTTTATTTTAGAAATTTTATTTTTAAAAAAAATTGATACTTTCAACTTTTCCCTAAAAATATATATTTTTTAAACTTTTTATTTTTAAGAGAAATTGATACTTTCAACTTTCTCTTAAAAAAATATTTTTTGTGTTCAAAGGAAATTGATACAATCAACTTTCCTTCAAAAATATATATTTTTTAAATTTATCTTTAAAAAAAATTGATACTTTCAATTTTTCCTCAAAATATTTTTTTTTGGAAATTTTTATTTTTTTTAGAAAAAAAATTATTGAAAAGAAAGAAAAAATAAAAATAAAAATAAAATTAAGGAATACCAAATAATTTTAAATTAAAAAATAATAATACTAATAAATAAATAAATAAAATAAAATAAACCTTGAATCGGCTTGGCTAGGAGTTAGAATCGCTCGCCTAGAAGAAGAAAAATGGCTCAAGAACGCGACTCCAAAAGAATCGGCTCGGCTCGGTTTGATGGCTGAGGTGCTGGTCGAAATCGGGTCGAAAGTGGGTTGCACTGCGGGTCGGGTCGCTCGAATGGAAAACATGCGGATCTCGAGTTTTCTTTAAACTCAAAACGACATCGTTTTTCAGTACTATAAAAGGAAAATTTTAGCCATTCTTCAGTAGAATTCTCTTCCTCCCTCTTTCTCTACTCCCCTTTTCTCTCTCTCTCTATCCCTCTCAAGAACACTGGTTGAAATTTAACCGAATTTTAAAAATTTTTGTCGGAATCTGGGTTGTTCATCGGAAGTTCATCAGAAGGTTGGTTGGTTTCTGGAAATGGTATGCCGAAAACTGGGTAACTTGTTGAAAAATTCAACCAGTGTCGAAAAGGTCGCCAAAAAATTCAAATATTGCCGAAAAAATCAACCAGAATCTAGAATTTCTAGAAATTCCTAGAAAAAACTTCACCAAAAATTCCCTAAAAAAATTACTAATGTCGTAACGGTTTTGTGTCCGCCCGACGAATTTGGAAACGAAATAAAAAATAACGGAGTCGCCACCAATCTTTTTTGGCTAGGTGCGATTGGCCACCTATTAAAACATACCTTTTTAATGAAATCTTAAAATTAATTAAAATTTATTAAAAAGATAATTTTACGGTCTGCGAAACAGTCTGAGTTCGGGAGTCGGTTACGCGTGAGGAAGGATTAGCACCCCCACAACGCCCGTTAAAAACGGTACCAATTAACAACGTGTTATCCTTTGATTTTAATACAAACAGTCTTATTTTCAATATTAAAAAAAATAATTTTCTTGATTTTTATTTATTAAAAATTATTCTCGAGAAAATAAATCAAAACCTTTTTATTGAAATAATTCTTAAAATGTTCCAGTACGTTGGTAACATTAAAAGAACTCTTTCTCACCTAGAGATTTCTTAAAGCATCTCTACTCGGAATACTTTTAGAATCTCATCTTTGGAGGCTCGAATTTATTTTTCGTAAGAAAATGTCATGTTAAAAAAATTTATTCTCGAGAAAAATAAATTAAAACCTTTTTATTGAAATAATTCTTAAAATGTTCCAGTACGTTGGTAACATTAAAAGAATTCTTTCTCACCTAGAGATTTCTTAAAGCATCTCTACTCGGAATACTTTTAGAATCTCATCTTTGGAGGTCTAAATTTACTTTTCGTAAGAAATTATGTCATGCATGCCATGCAAAATATTTTCATGTTTATGCACACATTTTATTCTCATTCAAAAATTTATTAATTATTTTATTAATTTTAATTAAAATTTTGAAGAAAAAAAGGAATTTAATCATATTGAAAATTTTCTATAAATATTCCAATACGCTGGTAATATTTTAAAAAAAATCTTCTCACCTAGAGATTTCTTAAAGCATCTCTACTCGGAATACTTTTAGAATCTCATCATTGGATTAAATTTTTTTCTTCCTATTTTATTACTTATATTTTTTATTATATTCATTAATTTTTATTTATTATTTTAAAAAAGAAAATCTTTACTGTATTGAAAATATTTTTATAAATACTCCAATACGCTGGTAGTACTTAAAAAAAATCTTCTCACCTAGAGATTTCGTAGGCATCACTACTCGGAATACCTTTGAATTCTCATCATCGGATAAAAATTTCCTCTTCTCTTATTTTATTAGTTATATTTTAATTTATTAATCAATTTTATTTATTATTTTTTTAAAAAAAGAAAATCTTTACTATATTGAAAATTTTTTTATAAATACTCCAATACGCTGGTAGTATTTTAAAAAAAATCTTCTCACCTAGAGATTTCGTAGGCATCACTACTCGGAATAACCTTTGAATCTCATCGTCGGATAAAAATTTCCTTTTCTTTCATTTTTTTACTACTTTAGTATTATTATTAAATTTATTTTTTATGTTATTGTTTTTAAAGTTTATTCTAAAAAAATAACATAAATTATATAAAAAATTATTTAACCACAATTTCATTAATTAGTCTAACAAATATAGATATTTTAATATGCATAAATATTAATAAAATAATACTTAAAAAATAAGAAAAATTCAAAAAAAAAAATTTTTTTTTACCTGAACCGGACCGGTCAACGGACCGGTCAACTCCTGGTTCGGTTCGGCGGTTCGGTTCGGTCTGGTTGGTTCGGTCCGGCGGTTCAGTTCGATCTGGTTGGTTTGGTCCGGCGGTTCGGTTCGGTCCAGTCAGACCGGTCAGAGATGATAAAGGCAGCGGGTCGCGGGTCGGGTGCGCGGACCCCGGGTCGGGTTGCGGGTTGACGCGCGGATCCTCCTTGGCTGAAACGGCGTCGTTTTGGGTCTTTATCTAAACGACGTCGTTTTGAGATTTTGCTTTACTATATATAGCTGAAGATTTTTTTTTTTGGTTCATTTGGCTTCTGTTTCAGAAAAAAAAGGGAGAGACGGAGAGAGAGAGCTCTGGGGGAGAGGTCGTCGGTCGGTTGCCGGAGCACCGTGCCGGCCGCCGTCTGGCTCGCCGTCGGCAGTCTTGGACGGTGGTTTCCGATGACCGGGAAAGGTGAAAATTCTTCTGGAAGTTCTCTTCGACGCGATCTTTCCAGATCCGGTGTCCTTTTTACCGGAAACAGCCCTGATCGACGTAGATCGGGGCTCAAAGTTTCGGTCTCTCTTTTTTTCTTTTTTTTTTTTTTCTTTGAATCTGCTGATCTCTCTCTTTTTTTTTTCAGGTGGCTTTCTGGCGCTGGGTTCCCCGTTCCAGGGGACTGTTGTTTTTTTTTTTTTTTTTTTGTGTTTTTGCAGAATTTTTTTTTTACAGAAGCTGCCTTCTTCTTTTCTTTTTTTTTCGTTCCCCCCTTTAGTCTAGTTTACAAGCTCTATTTATAGAGCTTGTTGGGATTCAAATCTCAGATTTTCTAGGATTCGAATCTCATTTTTCAACTGAAAAATCATACCTACCGTCCGTGATTGGTGGCTTGTCGGGAGGTTGATCGGGTAGTTGGTCGGACCAGTTCGGCGCCGTACCAACCCCTTGACTTTTGTTTTATTTCTGTTTCTTTTGTTTGTTTATTTTTTGTTTTTTTGTTTGTTTTGTTAAATATTATTATTATTAAAATAAAACAGTAGATCCGGACAAAACCGGTGTCTACAACTAAAATCCTTAAGATTGCTTTTGACCTTTCTAAACGCCTTTATGCTTTTCTTTTCTTCCTATGTTATCTTCCGTTGTCTTTGCGGTCTGTTTAAACATTTATTTATAGAGATTGATGAGAAGAGTTTCTGATCAATCCCAATTCCATCTGGATTGGGATTTCAAACTTTGAATCCAATTCCCACTCTACCGGGTCTCTAAATTCGACGACCAAATTCATTTCCAATTTTTACTATCTAATCCCAACGAAAATGATCAAGGAAAGAGTAAAAAAAAAATAATATAATAAATAATAAAATATATTAATAGATAACTAAAAATAGATAAATAAATAAATAAAAATTAATAGATAAATAAAATAATATAATAATGAAAATAATTAAATTAAATTAAATTAAATTAAAATTAAAAAAAAATGAGCCCATATTACCCATTTGGACCAGACCCATTGACCGGCTAGACCAATTAGATGCTACATGAGTTATTTTTTATTTTGTGTTTTTTTGTTGTTTGTTTGTGTTTCAATTTTTCAAAAATTTATTTTTTTATTAGATAAATTTTGTTGGAAAATGATATCAATTGATGTATTTACATGTCAACCCATTTGGCTTTTTTTTTTTTTTTTAACTTTTCACCTTTATTTTTCCAAATAGGTAAATTTTGGAGTAAAAACGATTGATAAGATGGCAAAAATTTTTTAACTAGGATAACTCATGGGTATCCACCCTAATTTTATTTAAAAAAGGCACTAACTTGAGAGAATTTCAAAAGGCATAAACAATAATAATTAAATGCTAATTAATATATTGGTTAAGAAAAAAAAAAAAACAGGGATTCTCAAGTTTGAACTTTGTATAGTTACTTTGAATGAATCTCATGTACTGATGATTGTAGAAGCAATTTTCACTTGACATATTATTAGTGAATACTAAAATATTTCACAATGCAAATACACCATATATAGTAATATTTTATTTTATAAAAATAGTTAAATTTTTTAATTATTTGTATTTCTATTTGATTTTTACACATTCATTGTGTGGGTGAAAAAGAAAAAATGTTTTGAAAACAACTGACGTTACCTAATAAAAACTTACTTGATGAGTTAAGTGTATAGTTTTTTTTTTTTTTTAATACATCTTAAACAAAGTAAAAATGTAAATGCCTACAGAGGTTGGTTGAGTAATAAGATTCGAATACTTCGTTTGTAAGATTTAGATTCGAATCTCACTACCAACAGTTTTCTTGACGGACGATATGTAAATCTAGTGTAAATCTTCTTTCAGGTCTACGGTCTGTTCTTATTTTGAAATAGGAAAGCTTTCCTTCACCATAAATTTTTAAATAAAAAAAAACTTAATATCTTTACTAACATATTTCTATTATTATTTCATTTTGACTTTTAAGTAACTTTACTAATTAAATTTAAATTACTTTGATTTGTAAAATAACTAACTCAGAAGTTTTAAGAATATTATAAATTACTTTTTTTTTAACAAAAAAAGATAGAGCCCTTACTATTTTGCAACTCTCTCGTGTAAAACGTGGAGTCATGGGGCCTTATAAAGTGTACAAGACAAAAAATTAAAAGAAAGAAACAGAAAAAGAAAAAGAAAGAATGTGAAAAGATAAATTAGTTTCACCAGTGCTTGTAAAAGGAGAGAAAAAAAAAAATAATAGAGGGCCCAAAATCAAAAGCTTGACTCATTTTATTTGTTGTGAAGACCAAGTCCATCCCAGGACTTTCCTCTTGAAGGCTCAGTCATAATGGCGAGTTGATTCCTATTTAAGAATTGCTTCGAGCAAACTTCGTTAACCATCCTGCAATTTCATTGATTTGCTTTCCCTCCACAGCCATGAACATGAGAATATTCCATTTTCTTTCGCTAGCTTTAGTGTTCATTCATTGTTTCATGGTTTGCTACGCCATGATTGTGAGGAACCTTACCACAGACCAACATGCTCTTCTCAAATTTAAGCACCAAATCATAGATCCTCACAACATCTTAGCCAACAACTGGACCATCAATACTCCTGTTTGCAATTGGGTTGGTGTCTCTTGCGCATCTAAGCATAGGAGAGTCAACACTTTGAATCTTACCAACATGAATCTTACAGGAACTGTCCCTCCACAATTGGGAAATCTCTCGTTTTTAGTATCTCTTGATTTGAGTCACAACAATTTCCAGGGCCATTTGCCGAGAGAGTTGGGGCAATTAAGTCGTCTGAAACTCATCGAATTAAGTTCCAATTTTCTTAGTGGGGAAATTCCTTCATGGTTTGGGAGATTAAATAAAGTTTTATACTTGAGTCTCCAGAACAATAATTTGACAGGTACAATCCCTCAATCACTAGCTAAAATGTCCAACTTGGAGATCTTGGATTTGAAGTACAATCTCGTTCAAGGACACATTCCACCCGAGATAAGTGATCTTCGAAATCTAAAGATACTTCGTCTGGCATTTAATCAACTTTCTGGCTCTGTACCTTCAGCTATTTATAACATTTCCTCCCTGCATATGATTTCTCTTGCATTCAATAGTCTATCTGGTAGCTTACCAGAAGATATATGTCGCCATTTTCCCAATCTTGAGGCACTTTACTTGACCTCAAATGAGTTTTTTGGTCAAATTCCATCTAGTATAGATGAATGCAGGTGTCTTCAAAATTTGTCATTAAGTATCAATAGATTCAGTGGCAACATTCCAAGGAGTATTGGAAATTTAACGAGGCTCAGAATGCTATACTTGGGTGGAAATAATTTGGAAGGTAAGCTTCTTTTTTTTTTTTTAATTTTCCTTTGATAATTTGATAAATTATTAAATTAGCTACTTTATTTATAATTAATTATTTTCCTATTAAATTAAAACATGACTAGTTTTATTTATTTTCTTATCAACATTGAAGTTTTTGTCAAAATAAACTTTATTTGATAATTTGAAATTACCGTAAAAGAATTACTTTTATAATTTGGAAAGTAAGTGCTAAAATTAATTTAATTATTGATATCATGTTAAAACTCCTAAATATTAACAGTGACCATGAAACTCATGTTATTTTCTTAGGTAAAATTTCTTGGCTGAAAATAATTTTTTGTATTTTTTTGAAAAATTAATTTAATTTTTGGAAATATTCAGTTTTTAAATTTAAAAAATAAATTTAACTCTTAACCATAAAAAAATATTGTAAATTAAATATTCTTTAGTTACATGGCATAAAAAGGTGAATCCTTTTGAATTTTGAGTTGAAATTTGTCGCATGACATGTTTCATTGATTTTTCATTGATGGTTGATGAAATATATGATTTTGAAACAATTTTAGAAGGTTATGGATATAAACTACATTTTAAAATTTGTGGATGACAATGAAATATTGCACAAAAGTTATATATAATTGGTATAGTTTGCTAAAAAATGAAAAGAAGGTAAAGGACAAATAGAAAAAATTCAACCAAATGAACTTAAGTTTCTTTTATGTTTTCCCCATTATGACTAAAAATTTTGGTATTTAATCTCTTTTGAGATAATGTTTAGAATGAGAATTTAATTATCTAATTTAATCAATAATCTCATAAAATTAGGAGAAAATGATTTCATAATGAATAGTGATGCGAAGCAAAAAAATGCCTCGTGCTGCTTGACCCAGCTTTTACAATTCGGTTTCTGTTATTTTCACAGGTGAGATCCCTTCTGAAATTGGAAATCTTTTGAGCTTGGAGATATTTGCTGCCCAAAATATGAGCCTTGTTGGTCCAATGCCAGCTTCCATCCTGAACCTTTCTTCCTTGAAAGAAATTTATCTCTATAACAATAGTATCTCTGACAGTATTCCCTCAAATATTGGTGTTTGTAGCAATCTTCAAAAGTTATAATTATCTTTTAATCGGTTCAATGGATTCATTCCAAGAAGTATAGGAAATTTAACCAAACTTGAGGAGATATATCTAGGTGATAATGATGTAGAAGGTAAGCTTTTGCATTTGATTATTTAGATTTCAATTGATTGATATTTATTACTATTTATATTAGAAAAAGAATAAAAAGAAATAACTAAAAAATAAAAATTAATAGAGTGACCAACACGGAAATAGTCATATTTTGGTTTTCTTTTATACTTTTCTCATTTTGACTCAAACTTTTGGTATTGAAAAAATTAATTATTCCTTTATATTTTAAACATTGAAGAAATTAGCAATTTTCTTGTGTAATTGAGTTTTAAATGAACTATTTTCTTCCTAAAACTTACATTTAAAATTTGAAATAAACATTTAATAGGCTGATAAATGTCATTATTAAATTAGTTAACCAAACTACTTTTTTATTTTTCCTTCTTTTATTTTTTTCTCTTTTTTGTTTTCTCCTTTTCTTTCTTTATATTTTAATATTTCCTTTTTTTCCATTTTTTTCAAATAAACAAAAATTTTGATAAAAATAATTTTTTGTACTTTTTGAAAACTAATTTATATATTTTTTCTTGGAAATAATCCATTTTTAAATTAAAAAAAAATTTAACTCTTAACCATAATAAATATTGTAAATTAAATATTTTTTAGTTACATAGCAAAAAGAAAAAGAATCATTTTGGTTTTTGAGTTGAAATTTCAGTCACATGGCATGTTTCATTGATTTTTCATTCATAGTTGATGAAATATGTGAATTTGAAACATTTTTAGAAGGTTATGGATATAAATTACGTTTTGTGTTTCAAAATGAAATATTATACAAAAGTTACGGATAATTGGTATATTTTACTCAAAAATGAACAGAGAGTAAAAGACAAATAAAAAAAAATAAACCATATGAACTTAAGTTTCTTTTATGTTTTCCCCATTATGACTCAAAATTTTGGTATTTAATCTCTTTTGAGATAATATTTAGAATGAGAATATAATTAACTAATTTAATCAATAATATCATAAAATTTGGAAAAAATGGTTTCATATCTAATTTAATTATCTACTTGACCGAGCTCTTACAACTTGGTTTTTGTTATTTTCACAGGTGAGATCCCTTCAGAAATTGGAAATCTTCTAAGCTTGGAGATATTTTCTGTCAGAAATATGAGGCTAATTGGTCCAATACCGGCTTCCATCTTTAACCTTACTTCTTTGAAAGAAATTTATCTCTATAGCAATAATCTCTCTGGTAGTATTCCAGATAATATATGTTACTCTCTTTTCAAACTTGAGGTGCTTCACATATCCCACAACGAATTTTCTGGTTACCTTCCATCAAATATTGGTGACTGCGGCAATCTTCGAAATTTATCATTATCTTTTAATCGATTCAATGGACACATTCCAAGAAGTATAGGAAATTTAACCAAACTTGAGGAGATATATCTAGGTGATAATGATATAGAAGGTAAGCTTTTGCATATGATTATTTAGATTTCAATTGATTGATATTTATTACTATTTATACTGAAAAAAAGAATAAAAAAAATAACTAAAAAATAAAAATTAATAGAATGGCCAACACGAAAATAGTCATATCTTGGTTTTCTTTTGTTCTTTTCTCATTTTGACTAAAACTTTTGGTATTGAAAAAATTAATTATTCCTTCATATTTTAAACATTGAAAAAATTAGGAATTTCTTGTGTAATTGACTTTTATTGCATTTTAAATAACCTCAATATTATTGGAATGTTTAGAAAGTGAATAGTTTTATAATAGTAAGTTGTTGTTTCTTTGTAGGTGAAATTCCATGGGAGATTGGGAATCTTGTTTCATTGGAGATATTATTTGCACCATTCATGCGTTTAAATGGGTTGATTCCACATGTCATCTTCAACATTTCTTCTTTGAAAAAAATTGAACTCTCGAACAATAGTCTATCAGGTAATTTTGTTATAAACATTTCATTGCTTTTTTATTTCAAATTGTTTACTTTAGTTTAAAAAAAGTTTAGTTTAGAATTATAAAAAAAATAATCATAAAATTATGAAAACTGTTAAAACAAATGAGGTGCCATTGAAAGGCTTGAGAAATGATTTTCTAAACCTTTTTATCTTCTTAAAATCAAATGCTGTTTCCAATTAAATTAGGGAAAGGCGAAACAAAGACTCAAAGGAATTTGAAAACCAAACCTAAAAATCGAAATTCCATCTTTTGGAAAATATTTTTAATTTTTTTGAAAACGTTTTATGATTGAATGATACCCCTAATTAGGATGTACACCAGTACCTAAGACTACAAGGTAGGCCAAGGTGGAAAATAGTTACGTACCCGACACTTACGATGCCAATATGGCTATTATTTATTATCCCATTGCCATTATATATGATAAAATTACTTGATTTGTTTTATAATGTAATAAAAAGTAATATCAACATACTTTGTTACTTCCATATTTATTTAATACCTATTTAATACCGACTTACTTAATTTATTGTTACATCTAACTTAAAGTAGTAATATAATATTTAGTATTTTTATATTTATTGATCTGCAAATATTTAAAATCTATATTGTGTAATAAAAAATGTAACAATGTATTTCATTAAGTCCACTCTTCTAGTACAAAAATTAAGGCTCATATGTTTACTTAGCCTATATTATTTTTTACTCTGCCCATTCTTTTAAGACAAATAAGTAAAGTTTATATGGTAATTGAAGACCAAACTTATGATTAATTATATTTAACAAAAATCAATTTCAAAAATATTAAAAATAAAAAAAAAACCATTGTTTTAAAACATAGTATTAATGATTTTTTTTAGTTGTACTCCATTCCTTAAAAAAAAAAAAAATCAACATTCAAAATTAAAAAAAAAAAAAAACATTCTTGACTTATCCAACCACGTGTCAATTTCTAATTCTTCCCCAACTACCATGCTTTTGTCGCAGGATTGTTTTAATATGATGTATAGATTTGTCTAAAGTTATCTGGCTTTTTATCGGGTGTATTTTAATTATAATTCTTTTTATTATAATTATTTTTTAATCATAATAAAATATTACGTAAAAGTTATTATTTATAAATATGGGTTACATGTAAAATTTTGATAAATTTTATATAATTTTAAATTATAATTAATTAATTATATTATAATAATTATGAATTATATACACTCTTTTTATTATTTGCAATAAAAATAAGTGCTACTTTTATTGTTCTTTTACGAAATGAAAAGCAATAATTGTATAATTTTTTTTTAAGCCATATTTTTGTTAGAGATCAAAAGACCATCATCAGTGAGATACAAGAATCTTACCAAAAAACATAATTATAAGCCATACCAGAAACAACAAAAAAACATCCAGCACAATTCCACCAACAAGGGACTTCCCCTAAAAAGAAGCAATCATCACAACCAAACAAAAAGGAAAATAAAAAACACTACCATGGTCGGTAAACAAATAATGAGAGCAAACACCACTATCCCATACAGAACAAAATCACCACCATTTCGTAAAAAAAATAATAATAAAAATAAAAACACCTTCTCTCTATCTACCCACGTTTGCCATGACATCAACTGGATGCACCAATTGATCTCCAAAGCATCACAATTTCAGAAAATATAGACAACAACTTTCATGGTCGATGATTCTTTTTGCTCCAGTTAACAGCCACCATAGAGCCATTTCCTATCTCAAAAGCATACAAATAGCCAAATGCTAAAATTCCCTATATTAACCTCACAACCACTATCATATCCTTCAAACACAACTTTAAATATACCTTTTGCCAAATTCCTTAACTGTAGTATTGAATATTGATAAAGCTTTTAAATAAGACCAAATTCATTAGAACCTTTACATCGACAAGGCCCTTTTGTATCAGTCCCGATTGAGCTTCTCCCAATCTTGTCTTTCTAGATCACAAATACCTTGAATAATGGAACCATCGTTTCATTTATAGATAAACCCAATAATTTACCAACTTCCCAAATCTTCTCAGCCTCTTCTAGGAAAGCTCTATTTCGAGAATGAATATCTTCATCCGATTAGTGCTCTTGAACAATGGAAACTAGAGGTGTCTTTATCTTGCGAGACTTGCGTTTGGATCTTGTCCAATATTTTGCCTTACCTTTTTATCCTTCTTTTACCTGCTCGAATAGTAACAAGGTGAAATTTTTCTTCAACGTTGAAAAGTTACTCATCTCATAAGCTCAATAGAAACTCCTGACGAGGTTCCAAAGATAATAACATGCTTTCCTTGAGTTCAAAAGTCAAAAGAACCATATTCTCACCCATGATAGTGACAGAACAATCATCGAAGTCCTCTGACAAGATTTGATCAATGGCATTTGTAGAATCAGGACATCTAACTATCCCACAGCATTCCGTTGTAATCCCACCAAATCTATATTTTTAGGAATGTATTCAAGGATGTCAACCGATTTTAAAACCTCTTCTTTTTGACCATCTGACACAATGTTATCCTTTAACTGAGTGGATTTGACAGACATATTAACCACCTCTGCATCAGATCGTCCATTTCCAAAGTCTTCTATGCATTTAACACCTTTTTCCACGTAGTGAGTGGTGAGTTTAGAACTAACATAAGACCTTTGATCATACCTTGCCATTTTAACATATAGAGTGGAATACCTTAGGTGCGAACTATTTAGAACTTTGATAGCCCTCAATGCATCCCGTAGATCAAGATAATGGACAAAACCAAATAAGACATTCTTGGCTTTCTTTTGATTTTTGGGACATAAAAATCAACCACCCTCCCACTTCTGACAAAACGTTGCTTAAGATTAAGGAGACTACAACCTGGAAAAATTCCATCAACAAACAGTGTAACAAAAATTTTTTCTCCCTAGGTAATGTTCTTGTGTGGTCTTCATAGCATCCAAGAAGAGCTTTTTGACTTACCTTTGCTTCACCCACTAAATCGGACTAAGGCAAGGCTTTTCATCCTCTAATAATTGTGTAATTAAAAGCATCATTTTAAAATCGTTTTCATTGGTTTCACATTTTTTGTCATCATATTACTAAATTTTGTATTGTAGTAGTAAAATGTATACAATATTACTCCAACAAACCTCAAATGAACCTCCTCTGGTAGAGCACTCTTAAGGTTCTATCAAACCTTAGGGAAGTAAGAGAATGATTTTCAAACTAAAGAGAGTGCATGTACTTTTAACAATCTTTTCATAGAATCTTTGTATTTTCTCTTATATTATGCATATAGTCTAAAATGAAAGAAATTTTATCATATCTCTTGAGTCTTTTTTCCTAAAATGGCATGGATAAAAATTCTATTTATTTCCAAAAATTTACACTTTCAGATTTTTCTTTTCTCAAACAAATTAATGTAAGTATACATTTATTTTTTCATTTTCTTCACTTTTATCTTATTTCTTTTTCTTTCGTGAACAATTTCATCATCCAAATTTTCTTTAATCTTTTTTATCATTAAAGCAATTGAGAAAAGTTAAAGAAAATAAAATTCTCACACAAATGGAAAACATTTTAAGCATATACTAGAAACCTTTTAATATTTTCTTTTCTCCCTTCCTTTCTTCTATCTTCTTTTTTTCTTTTACTTTTCTTTTTCCTCTTTTGTACTTTGTTATACGTAAGAATGGAGCCTTTTAGTCATTATAAATAACAAAAAAATTTATAAATTCTATATATATATATATATATATATTCCAGATCATCAAACAAGAAAAATTTGAGGTTGTTTCATATTTATAATTGTTTAATGTTTCTTCTTACTCACTAAGTGTAAGCATTGCATTCACTTCAGCTTGCATCATAGATTCATGAAAAATACAACAAAGCAAAGGAATTAATTTATTTCTTGTATGGAAAGATGCAAACTTGTTTTTTTTTTTCTTTTTAGGTAAATTACCATACATGAGCTCTGCTTCAAATCTTGAGGAGCTTTACTTATGGGGCAATAATCTTAGTGGAAATATTCCTGGCTCTATCTCCAATGTTTCTAATCTCAGAATCCTAGAATTACAAGAAAACTCATTCTTTGGCCTTATTCCAGATACACTTGGCAATTTGAGGTTCCTTGAAATATTGAAAATTTGGTCGAATCATTTGACCACCAAAACTTCAACTCATGAATGGAGCTTTCTCTATTCCTTGGAAAATTGCAAGTATCTAAGAAATTTACAGCTATCAGTTAAACCATTGAATGGCATTCTTCCAACTTCTATTTGAAATCTTTCCACATCACTTGAACAATTATGGGTCATTGATTGCAAAATTAGAGGCAGCATTCCCATGGAAATTGGTAGCTTAAGCAACGTTATATTGTTAGACCTTTCCTCTAATAGATTGAGTGGACCTATTCCAACAACAATAGGAAGGCTAAAAAATCTCCAACTTTTGAATCTTCATGGAAATAAGTTACAAGGCTCTATCCCACATGATCTTTGTGGTTTGAAGGAATTGTTCAAATTGTCATTGGGTGCTAATGAGCTTGATGGACCTTTACCAACATGTTTGAGTGATTTGACTTCTCTGAGATATCTATACTTGTTCTCCAACAAATTGCATTCGCAAATACCATTAACTTTTTGGAGCCTTAAAGATATCTTAGAAGTAGATTTATCATCAAACAATCTTAGTGGTTCTCTTCCACTTGACATTGGAAATTTGAAGGTACTTATCTCTTTGAATTTGTCAAAGAATTTATTATCAAGTGATATTCCGTCCACAATTGGAAGTCTCCATGATCTACAAGTTTTGATTCTTTCTAGAAATAGATTACAAGGCCCTATTCCAAAATCATTGGGTGACTTGATGAGTTTGAAAAGCTTGGATTTATCTTACAACAATCTCTCTGGAGTCATTCCCAAGTTTTTGGAAAAACTTTATGATCTCAATTATTTTAATGTGTCTTTCAATAGATTGGAAGGAGAAATACCAAGTGAAGGGCCCTTTTTGAACTTCACAGCCAAATCCTTCATGAAAAATTATGCACTATGTGGTTCACCTAGACTACAAGTCTCACCTTGCAAAAAAAAAATCCATCGAAAATTCAAGAAGACCACTCTACATGCTTTGAGGTATGTTTTACCAACATTTTCTTCAATAATAATAGTTGTAGCCGCCATAATTGTCTATAAAAATTGGCAGAGGGGGAATATGAAGTTGGCAATGGATAAAGATTTAATTCCTCTCAGAAAAAGGAGAAGAATTTCGTATAATCAATTATTGCAAGTGACTGGTGGATTTAGTGGGAATAACTTACTTGGGTTCAGGAAGTTTTGTGGCTCTGTATACAAAGAATACTTTCAGATGGAAGCGGAAGTCGGCATAAAGGCTTCAATTTGCAAATAGATGGAGCAGCTAAGAGTTTTGACGTTGAATGTGAAGTTGCTGAGCAATATCCTTCATCGCAATCTTGTCAAGGTCTTTACTTTGTTGTTCAACTATTGATTCACATCGCTTAGTGCTTGGAGGTTTCATGCCTAATGGAACCTTGAAGAAATGGTTATATGCTTACAATTATGTATTGGATATCCTACAAAGAGTCAACATAATGATAGATGTTGCATCGGCATTAGAATACCTCCATTTGGGACATCCGATTCCTATTATCCATTGTGACCTAAAACCAAGTAATGTCTTATTGGATGAGGACATGGTTGCACACGTGGGAGATTTTGGAACTGCCAAGCTATTGGGAGAGGGAGATTCCATCAAACAAACAATGACACTAGCTACTATTGGCTATGTGGCACCAGGTGATTTTTTCATTTTGTATTTTTTCTCTATTTCAAAATCAGTAGATATTAGTATTTTATCATTTTATTGATGATTAATGTTGCTTGAATGGCATAAGATCATTTTAATAATTCAATTATATTTAAATTACAGAATACGGATCGTCGGGAATTATTTCAATAAAGAGTGATGTCTATAGCTATGGTATTCTATTAATAGAAACTTTCACAAGAAAAAAGCCCACGGATGAAATTTTTGTTGGAGAAATGAGTATGAAGCATTGGGTGAAAAGGTCATTATCTAATGAAATAATTGGTTTAATAGATTCTAGTTTAGTGCAAGAAACAGATGAATATTTTGTCATTAAAGCAAATTGTGTATCATCTATTATGAGATTAGCTTTGGATTGTTCAGCTGAATTACCTGAAGATAGATTAGATATGAAGAATGTTGTATCCATGCTGAAGAATATCAAAAGAGAATATCTGAACAACATTGCGCAAGATTAATTAATATGGTAATGACTGCAATTATATATATAGTTTAAGCTTATAGTATATATTTATCTGATTTTCTTTTAAGAAGGTATTCCGTTAAGCTTTATATTTTCTTGCAGGTTATGGGTACTACTACCGTAATACGTATTTTCGTTCAGTAATCAAGGTACTTTCATCACTTTTGAATTTTTACGTATATCTTTATTTATTAACTTTGAAATCTTTATTAAAGTAATTTTTTCTTAATAGCATTTTAAATTTTACAGTAAAAACTAGAGTTTTAATTCCATTGAATCATTAAAGAGTTTAAATAATTATGAGATTCGCATAGCTGGTGAATTTCAATAAGTTCTATATTTAAGTAAGGAGCATGGTAGTTGTAAATATATTAAAAGGATTTTTTAGATTAATAAATAACCTTTTCACCTGGATGTGTGGTTATAGGAAGTTGGGCTTAATTTGTGTATTTATGTTTTCTTTTATTAAATTCATACTATATCTCAATACATATAATTAATTTATACATGTTATGTATGATTAGAAGTAATATATATATATATATATATATATAGATTATAATTCTATATAATTAACCAAAGCATAAATCATCATAAAGAGAGCCAATAAGTTAAATTCATTTTCATTTATTTACGGTATTTATTAATGTGATCATTAATTAGGAATACTTTTTCGTTACAACTCTTTTTTATCTCAATGGTAATTGTCATAACGTCTAGATCCGGGGATCTATCGCCAGACATTGACTTTAGGGAGTCGCCACCAATCTTTTTTTTTATCCAGGTGTGATTGGCCACCTAAGGAATCTGCCCTTTTAGGGAACACCTAAGCTTAAGGGTCCCTAAAAGAATAGGTTCGGGTCTGCTTAACCAGAACAGAGTTCGGGAGTTCGGTTACGTGTGAGGAAGGTTATAGCACCCTCACAACGCCCATCAAAAGATGGTACCAGCTTGAATTTGTGTTATCCAAAAGCCTTAAAATTTTACCAAGTAGTTAGTTGTTGAAAATTATTCTCCATTGACTCTAATACTTTTAGCAGAAAATTGAGAAAATTCCCTCACCTCAAGAGTATGCAAGAAAAACTACTGTTTCACTTGCAGAGGCTCCGTCGTCGGATTATTTAAAGAAAAATCAAGATCAACCAATTAATTAATTATCGAAAATTATTCTCAATTGACTCTAATACTTTTAGCAGAAAATTGAGAAAATTCCCTCACCTCAGGAGTATGCAAGAAAAACTACTGTTTCACTTGCAGATGCTCCGTCGTCGGATTAATTAAAGAAAAATCAAGATCAACCAATTAATTAATTATCGAAAATTATTCTCAATTGACTCTAATACTTTTAGCAGAAAATTGAGAAAATTCCCTCACCTCAGGAGTATGCAAGAAAAACTACTGTTTTTACTTGTAGAGGCTCCGTCGTCGGATTAATTAAAGAAAAAAGAAAAAAAAAATCAAGATCAAAATCAAAGTCAAATAAAAAAAAAAAAAAAAAAAAAAAAAAAAAAACCTGGAGCGGCTCGGATCGCGGCTCGGCTTGGTGCGGCTCGGCTCGGCTCGGCTCGGCTCGGAGGGGCTGAAACGCGCGGGTCAGAAAGCGGGTCGACGCTTCGGGTCGGGTCGGGTTCGGCAAAACGCGCGGATCCTCTTATTAACTTAAAGCCAAAACGACGTCGTTTTGGGGGGTATAAAAGGCACCTTCCTCCGTTTTTCAGCAGACCGTTCCTCCCCTCTCTCTCTCTTCTTCCCTTCTTCTCTGCCTTCTCTCTAGAATTTGAAGAACGCCGGTGCCGGATTCTGGAAATTTCGCCGGAAAATGGCCGGAAGTTGGCCGGATGGTCGCCGGTTTCTGGGATTCTCCGCCGGAAACTGGGTTGTCGCCGGAAACTTCCAAAGTTCCACCGGAATTGTGTCGGAAAATCCAAAAGTCGCCAGAATTTTCGCCGGAATCTGGAAATTTCCCAGAAATTTTCCAGAAAATTTTTTCGCCAAATTTTTCTAAAAATTTTTCTCACTGCCAGAACACTCCTAAACTTTTCCTTAGCTCTCTAAACACCCCTATTCTCTCAATCAGTAGCTTTTGCTTCTGTTTTTTTCTGTGTCTGAACTGTTCCAGGAGGTGCTTTATATAAGGATTGATCAGGAGTTTCTGATCAATCCCAATTCCTCTTTGGACGGGAATTCAATCTTTGAATCCCACTGGACTCTTCTGATGAATTCCCACTTCCAATGGGATTCTTCAGCCTTCAATCTCAGCCCTCAAAAATCAAATAAAAAAAAACTAGATAATTAGAAAAGAAAATAAAAATTAAAAATAATATCAGATAATTCGGGAAAAGAAGATAGAATTAACAAATGAAAAAAAAAATAATAACAAATAAAATAAGATAAACCCAAAAATATATTACACAAAAAAAATAATAATAATATATAACTGTATAAATAAAATACATATAAATCTAATCTGAATAAAAATAAATAAATAAATAAAGATATACATAATAATAATAATAATAATAATAATAATAATAATAGAATACATAAAATACAAAAGAAGAAAAAAATATACAGGATTGAAATGGGCCTTACCCATTTGGGTCAGGCCCAATTGATCTGGGCCCGGACCCAATTGGGTGTCTACAGCTGCCCCTCTTTGCACATTTTCTGTGAAACAGAAATTGCGCAAAGACGTAGACACCCAATCAAGACTCAACTCAACATTTTTATTTTTGATTTTTTTTTGTTTTTATTTTTTTGATTTTTTTGATTTTTTTGATTTTTTTGTTTTTGTTTTTTTGTTTTTTTTTTGTTTTTTTTTTGGCCGAAGCTCCTCTAAACAGAGACTCAACGACTTTTGAAAGTAAATTGCTCCTCTAAACAGAGGCAACGGACTTTGGAAAGTAAATTGCTCCTCTCAACAGAGGCACCACGACTTTGGAAAAATAAATTGCTCCTCTCAACAGAGGCACCACGACTTTGAAAAGTAAATTGCTCCTCTAAACAGAGGCACCACGACTTTGGAAAAATAAATTGCTCCTCTCAACAGAGGCACCACGACTTTGAAAAGTAAATTGCTCCTCTAAACAGAGGCAACGAACTTTGAAAAGTAAATTGCTCCTCTAAGCAGAGGTACCACGACTTTGAAAAGTAAATTGCTCCTCTAAACAGAGGCAACGAACTTTGAAAAGTAAATTGCTCCTCTAAACAGAGGTACCACGACTTTGAAAAGTAAATTGCTCCTCTAAACAGAGGCAACGAACTTTGAAAAGTAAATTGCTCCTCTAAACAGAGGTACCACGACTTTGGAAAAGTAAATTGCTCCTCTAAACAGAGGCAACGAACTTTGAAAAGTAAATTGCTCCTCTCAACAGAGGCAACGAACTTTGAAAAAATAAATTGCTCCTCTAAACAGAGGTACCACGACTTTGAAAAGTAAATTGCTCCTCTCAACAGAGGTACCACGACTTTGGAAAAATAAATTGCTCCTCTAAACAGAGGTACCACGACTTTGAAAAGTAAATTGCTCCTCTCAACAGAGGCAACGAACTTTGAAAAGTAAATTGCTCCTCTAAACAGAGGCACCACGACTTTGGAAAAATAAATTGCTCCTCTAAACAGAGGCACCACGACTTTTGAAAAGTAAATTGCTCCTCTAAACAGAGGCAACAAACTTGGAAAAGTAAATACTCCTAGACAATCATGTCCGGAGGAGTTGAAAGTTGTGTTTGAAGGGATTTCAAGAGATTATGCCCAAGGTCTTATAAATCAACCCTGATACCAAGAGACATCCTATTTCGAGGATTAGGAACTTACCTGACAAGTTTCTTCTCAAACTTGCAAAGTCTTTTTATATCTGTCTTTTTCATGTGGGATGTTGGAACACCCCTGCTTCTTGAATTTGTACACTATACTTTCCTGAAAGTAGTGTATGCTATGCAAATGCATATGAATTTCAATGCATGCTATGCAAATGTTGGTCAATTAATTCCTGTTCAATGTATGGTACTCAAGTTTCTCAAGCTCTTTTTTCTTTCTTGGGTGTCAAGCCCTTTGATTCCTCAAGGATCCAATTGCACTGCTCTTCTAAGATCGAACCAGTGTAGCTCTTAATTGTCTCTTCCACTCACATTCTTTCCTTGTTCTGTTTTTCAATACTTTGGAATAAACTTCATCAATCGATCATCCCTTGACCATCATTCAATGAATTTCTCAGCACTAGCAAATTTCAAAACAAATTTCATCCACCATCACTGGGTCCTTGTCTCAGCATCAACAATTCCAAAACAGACTTTGTCTACTGATTCAATCATATCTTGCAAGTCATATCAATCAATTCATCACTTTTCAAGATTTGCCCCATCATCTCTTTTAGGTTTCTACCATTTCTTCATCATCTTAGATTTCTTTTCAAATGAATGTAAGATTCTTTTAAGCACATATTCATTCATTCATTATCATTTCAAATTTTGACAAATACAATGCAATCAAGCATTTTCTCAATTCATTCTAAGGGTGTAACAATAAGAGGACAGAAAGTGAATTATGGTAAAGATAATCAATGGAGATCTATTTTGGTAGAAAATAAATGGGAAAAAAATAAATTGGATGTCATTGAGGTAAATGGTATGTCCAAATGATGAATATTCAGACAATTTTCAACATTAATCTAGGATTCTTTTTCAAAAGCTCATTCATTTACTGTTGAAGTCATCTTGGGCTTGGCGAACTCTGTCCCAGTCTTTAAGGGATCTTCAGATGTCTTTGATCTTTCATTCATGTGAGCCATTTGACCTGAATCTTTTTTTTTTTTTTTGGGTACCAAAATCACCCTTTCAGGTTTTCAATTCGGATCTCTTTTTTCATTTTTTCATTTTTTCATCATCTTTTTTTTTTCATTCTTCACCTATTATTGACATCCTTCATACATCAAACTTTTAAGGTAATGTAGCATGATTCCATTGCTTCATCATGAGCATGCCTTCGCTCAACATATGATCATTCAAGTTGGGTATTCACACTTGATCCAAATGGACTTTCCAAGGTTGTAATGTAGGCTAAGGTGAAGGGTCATAAAAAAAATGGATATAATAGGCTCAAAACATGTATTAAAAAGGTTCAAGACCGAAGGATCATTTGATGCAGCTTGGCATTTTGCCCCACATCGTTTCACTATTTTTTCTTTCCTCACACAAAGGATTCTCATTACTTTGCCCCAAGTCATGTGTGGCATTTATTTTTTTCTTTTGCTTTTCTTTCTCTTTTCATCTTTGAGACCTTTTGTGGTTTTTTTTTTTTTTTTTTTTTTTTTTTTTCAAAAATTACCCTCCAGTGTAGAGGGTGATCCTTGGTTGGGGTTCTTCAAAAAAATGATAAGCTCAAAGGGGTAGCAATAAATGGTTTTTCAAATGGTAAAAGAAAGATGGCCATTTTTCATCTCAATTGTGAATACCTTTCTTGAACATCATCTATTGAACAGAGCTCATGAACTTGTATAAAATATTGCACACCTTCAAGATATATCTCTTTCATCTCTGGTGATGGCTTACCCTCTTTATTTTCGCTCAAATCATCTCTTCTGTGAATGAGTTCTCAAAATTAAATTCCAGAATTATTGTTATCATTGTCTAAATATTCATCATCTGAAATTTAAGAATGGGAATGTGAAGTTATGGAAGGTAACAAAGCATGGAGTAATGGTCAAGTGAAAGAGAAAAATGTAATGAAATGCACTGACTTGCCTTTATTAAAATGATAACAAGTGAAGTCATATTGCAAAAAAATCTAACATTGTTTGAAAAAAATCCTAAAATGACAGAAGAAACCTTCAAACAGCCTTATCTCCATTGATATCTTGCCCCTCAATTCATTGTGAATCTTCGGATCCTTTCTGTTCTTGACTTTCGCTCAGTACACTAACATTAGGTGCTGTTGCTTTTCCTTGATCAAAACTTACCATTCCATCATTGATCAACCGTTGCACCTTATACTTTAAAGCAGTGCAATTTTCAGTAGAATGGCCAGTAATTCCATAATGGTAGTCACAACGGGATGTAGGATCATACCACTTTGGATAGGGTGGTTTAAGTGGTTCCACATGGCTGGGGGCAATCAAGTGGTTATTATAGAGTTCTCGATATAACTCTGTATAAGTCATAGGGATTGGATCAAATACAGATTTTTCTCGAGTAGTCCGTTTTTCTCGTGAGCCACTTGTTGGATGAGTAGGACGAATTTGGGTTCTTACAGGAGCTTGAATGTTAAGGCGGTAAGTGGATGAATAAGATGGTTGTGGAGCTAGCTGGTATGGGTAGGATGAGGCATTATTCACAGCAGGATAGCATGGAGAGTAACCTTGGGATGGATAGGGTTGATAACCCCCGAATTGTTGTCTATCAAAGCTCACAGCTTGAGCTTCAGCTTCTTTCTTTTCTGATGTCTTCTTGGTTTCTCCTCCTCTCAACTTGCCATTTTTTATGGCACTTTCAATAATTTCTCCAGAGATTACCATGTCAGCAAAATTCTTTGTTGCATTCCCTATCATCTTTTCATAATAGGGAGGCTTTAAAGTGCTAACAAATAGCACTGTGGTCTCTTTCTCTGTCAGTGGAGGTTGTACCTGTGAAGCAATATCCCTCCATCTCTGGGCGTATTCTTTAAAAGACTCATTTGACTTTTTCTCCAGGTTTTGCAAAGATAAACGATCAGGGGCCAAATCGATGATGTGTCGATATTGGCTGATGAAGTCATGAGCCATATCGCTCCAGGAGCGAATGTGGGTTCTATCCAACTGAACATACCACCTGGCAGCAGAACCAGTAAGACTATCCTGAAAGACATGCATCAAGAGTTTTTCATCATGTGCATGAGCTGCCATCTTCCTGCAATACATGGTGATGTGAGTTTTAGGGCACTTTGTACCGTCATATTTTTCAAATTTCGGTACTTTGAATTTATAGGGGATAACCACATCAGGAACTAAGCAGAGCCCAGCAGCATCGACTGACCCATAACAGCTAAATCCTTCCACAGCCCTTAGCCTCTGCTCTAGCATACTAATCTTGGAACTTTCCTCAGCCTCTACTCTCATCTTTTCCTTCTCCTTCTCTTTTAAATCATCTAGATCAGGAATTGGTTCTGCTGCCTTTTCAGTGAAGACAGGATTTATATAGCTATTATACTGCCCTGGGTTGAAAGCTGATGGCATTCCAGGATAGGCGAAATGTTGTGGCGGGACCTCTTGGGCAGACTGGGCTTGAGATGGGCCAAAACCTGGAGGGTACAAAGGGTCAGCTACCTCTTGTAAATGGGGAACTTGTTGGCTTGTATTTCCTTCAACCCCTTTCCCCTTATTCATGTTATTGAGGGCCTCCAAAATTTTGCTAAGTTCATTTTCAATCTTCTCCTGAGCTTTTTCTAGCTTTTCAAATCTATGAGAACTTTCCTCCTCCATTTGCCTTGCTCTGGATCTTGTGTTGTATGGATGAGCAAGGTTTTCGCTAGATGGAGCTATCCTCGGACCTTGAGTACCATACTCATGATTAGAAATGTTATGCTGTGCCTTATGTATGATGCTTTGATACACAAATGAAATGTACATTTTTTTGAATGAAATCTAGCATGAAATGAATGCAAATGATTGTGTTGAAACATGATCATGAAAAGAATACAGATGCATACAATCAGACAAACAACATAGTTAGTTTCATGAATGAAATGAAAGTAATGCTGATGCATAACATTACAAAAAATAATACACAAAGTTAAGCAATCAAAATGATTAGATAAACACCTTTTTTGTGTCCTAATTTCAGGGTATATCTATCATTGGGTAGAAAGGACTCTATCCTAGGGTTAGGCACTCTTAAGGTTCATTACATGTGGTTTTAAAGTCAGAGTCTAAAGGTCCTCAAATTGTTCCTTACATCCTTGTCCATCACAGACTAGTAAGGCACCCTAATCCTCACCCATTACAGGCTACAAGCGGAAAAGGTTCAATTTGAGTGGGAGTATTTCGCTAGCCACTGCGGAGGCATTAGACCTCACGAAAGCAATAGGTATTTTACTCCCTCCTAGAGGGACGGAGCTCGGGTGTAGAGCTCATGTTATGCATATGCACATGAATGACATAATTAACCAAGCAAATACACATAAATGAATAATAACACATATATACAAGAAGGGTTCAATTTTATTTAGCTTTTAGATAACACAAATTATTTGCTGGCCTGACTCTCAAAGTCCCCAGCGGAGTCGCCAAGCTGTCATAACGTCTAGATCCGGGGAATCTATCGCCAGGACATTGACTTTTAGTAGAGTCGCCACCATATCTTTTTTTTTATCCAGGTGTGCCATTGGCCACCTAAGGAATCTGCCCTTTTAGGGAACACCTAAGCTTAAGGGTCCCTAAAAGAATAGGTTCGGGTCTGCTTAACCAGAACAGAGTTCGGGAGTTCGGTTACGTGTGAGGAAGGTTATAGCACCCTCACAACGCCCATCAAAAGATGGTACCAGCTTGAATTTGTGTTATCCAAAAGCCTTAAAATTTTACCAAGTAGTTAGTTGTTGAAAATTATTCTCCATTGACTCTAATACTTTTAGCAGAAAATTGAGAAAATTCCCTCACCTCAAGAGTATGCAAGAAAAACTACTGTTTCACTTGCAGAGGCTCCGTCGTCGGATTATTTAAAGAAAAATCAAGATCAACCAATTAATTAATTATCGAAAATTATTCTCAATTGACTCTAATACTTTTAGCAGAAAATTGAGAAAATTCCCTCACCTCAGGAGTATGCAAGAAAAACTACTGTTTCACTTGCAGAGGCTCCGTCGTCGGATTAATTAAAGAAAAATCAAGATCAACCAATTAATTAATTATCGAAAATTATTCTCAATTGACTCTAATACTTTTAGCAGAAAATTGAGAAAATTCCCTCACCTCAGGAGTATGCAAGAAAAACTACTGTTTCACTTGCAGATGCTCCGTCGTCGGATTAATTAAAGAAAAATCAAGATCAACCAATTAATTAATTATCGAAAATTATTCTCAATTGACTCTAATACTTTTAGCCAGAAAATTGAGAAAATTCCCTCACCTCAGGAGTATGCAAGAAAAACTACTGTTTTTACTTGTAGAGGCTCCGTCGTCGGATTAATTAAAGAAAAAAGAAAAAAAAATCAAGATCAAAATCAAAGTCAAATAAAAAAAAAAAAAAAAAAAAAACCTGGAGCGGCTCGGATCGCGGCTCGGCTTGGTGCGGCTCGACTCGGCTCGGCTCTGCTCGGAGGGGCTGAAACGCGTGGGTCAGAAAGCGGGTCGACGCTTCGGGTCGGGTCGGGTTCGGCAAAACGCGCGGATCCTCTTATTAACTTAAAGCCAAAACGACGTCGTTTTGGGAGGGTATAAAAGGGCCCTTCCTCCGTTTTTCAGCAGACCCTTCCTCCCTCTCTCTCTCTTCTGTCCATTCTTCTCTGCCTTCTCTCTATGATTTAAAACGCGGTGCCGGATTCTGAATTTCGCCGCGAATTTGGAATTTCGCCGGAAATGGCCGAAGTTGCCGGATGTCGCCGGTTTCTGGATTCTTTTTTTCAGCCGGAAACTGGTCTGTCGCCGGAAACTTCAAAGTTCGTCAATTTGTCTCCGGAAAATGCAAAAGTCCGCCGAATTTTCGCCGGAATCTGAAATTTTCCAGAATAATTTCCAAAAAAATTTTTCGCAAATTTTTCTAAAATTTTTCCACTGCCAGAACACTCCTAAACTTCCCTTAGCTCTCTAAACACCCCCTATTCTCTCAAAATCAGTAGCTTTGCTTCTGTTTTTTTCGTGTCTAAACTATTCCAGGAGGTGCTTTATATAAGGATTGATCAGGAGTTTCTGATCAATCCCAATTCCTCCTTGGACGGGAATTCAATCTTTGAATCCCACTGGACTCTTCTGATTGAATTCCCACTTCCAATGGGATTCTTCAGCCTTCAATCTCAGCCCTCAAAAATCAAAATAAAAAAAAAACTAGATAATTAGAAAAGAAAATCAAAAATTAAAAATAATATCAGATAATTCGGGAAAAAGAAGATAGAATTAACAGATGAAAAAAAAAATAATAACAAATAAAATAAGATAAACCCAAAAATATATTACACAAAAAAAATAATAATAATATATAACTGTATAAATAAAATACATATAAATCTAATCTGAATAAAAATAAATAAATAAATAAAGATATACATAATAATAATAATAATAATAATAATAATAATAATAATAGAATACATAAAATACAAAAGAAGAAAAAAATATACAGGATTGAAATGGGCCTTACCCATTTGGGTCAGGCCTAATTGATCTGGGCCCGGACCCAATTGGGTGTCTACAGTAATAATAACAGTAAGGATATAATTTTACTTAATAATAAATTTGTACTAATGTATTTTCTTGTATGAAAATTATGACTCACATAATTGCATTTTTAAGTAATTTGGATTGGATGGAAATAATGGCTCTTTTTTTTATATTTTTAGGTGATTTATGATTGATTACGGAATTATATGTCTTTATATAATTAATTAATTAATTAATTAATTAATTAATATTTACCATATTATTTTTATAATTAATTACTTTTTAATTGGTATTTGGGTAATAACTTATTAACGAATTTTAACTGATCAAATAAAAATTATTAGAATTATTCTATAATTAGTATGTAACATTGGATTGCTTTTTATTTTTCTAAAATATAATATTGTTATATATGATATTAATTAATATACATCATTTTTCTATTAAGAATCTCTTTAGTTAAGAAGGTGATAATAAAAATGTATTATGGAATTTAGAAGAATAAAGAAATTTTAAAAGTTAATAAAATAAATTACTCTAGAAGGAATCAATTTTGTCAATCCATCCCTCCTTACAAGGTTGCTTTCTTAAGAGACTCATAAAATATATTATTTATCATTCAAGAACTTAAATTATTTGTGTTTGTTAAATAAAACAGTTATATTATTTTAATGTTCACAACAAATTTTTTTGTTAATTTAATTACCTAAGAAATTATAATAAATTTCATTAATAGAAAAATATCATAATGTTTGTAAAATAATAAATAGAAAAATATAGATGAATATAGCAATAATTAAGCATATTTTTATAAATGCAAAGTTTCAAAAACTTCTTAAAAAAATAAAGTTTGAAATAATTATTATAAATCAAAACAAAGATATACGTAAATTCGTATCC
The DNA here is from genome assembly GCF_002303985.1 of Durio zibethinus. Next base: position 16,850,561 of record NW_019168492.1, read on the forward strand.
ACGTATACATACATATATAACGAATATAGTTGTTAATTTTTTATATAAATGGTTTTTTACTAAAAACTTCACAGAAAATGTATAAAATGGTATTTCTATCATTTAATATTTATGAATAAACACGTTTTCCTTACAAACATCTTAATTAGGAAGCAAATACACCAATGTACTTTCTCGATTGTAATGAAATTCAGAAGGGCATAAAAATAAATTAGAAATCAATTTTCATTAATCAATAATCATTACTAGCTAGTATCTTTTCTTTTTTTAAATCTAATAACAATAATATTTTGTTAAACTCTTAATTAAATTTGTTTGCGAATACTGAAATATAAAGATCTTTTTGCTTAAAATAACATTTTATATTTAAAAAATTATATTAATTTCATTTAACATAGATTATTACAATGATGTTAGTAATTGAACATATATTTACAAAATTATAATAATATTCATATACAAATTAATATAACATTATATATTTAATTTTAAATCATTTAGAAAAGTAGAAATACTTTAGCTAAAAGTGAATGTTAATTTATCAATTATTTGTTTCGATAAAATAGATGTTATTAATCATATAAGCCATTATTGAATTTCTATTGATTTGGTTTCCTATCGATTTATAATGTTAGGATTTTGAAATGACTGGAGTTAGTCAATCATCACTTGTACGTACTCTTCTAAGTTTATAAATTATTGTCTCCTATTTTTATATGGTATGATGTTATTAATTTATCAACTATCAGTATGGGCATTTTTTCCTATTATTCACAAAACCAGTTTAGTAAGTATGAAAAGAATAATAATAGAGGTAGGTACAAGCTTCTTAAAGTTCATCTTTTTTTTTTCTTTTTCACTTGATTATTGTTAAAAATTGATTTTGAAAATATGAACGCAAGCTTCTTGCCAAAAAAAAAAAAAAGGAACTAATGCAAGTTTTGTAACTTTCTTGCAGTATGTAACTTATGAATTCAGCATGGAATAGATTGTGTTGTTTCTTCTCTTATTGTGATTGCGTGAAGCTTGAATGAGAAATTTATGGTGTGTTTGTGTGTTGGAAGTTCACATTCCAATGGTGTGAAATGTCCAAGAAAGTTCATGGAATCATGTCCAAAAGTGGTGTGGTGTTTGTTCTCAAGAAATGCGATCATCTTTCTTACAATGATTTTTTATTTTTATTTTTATTGGAGAGGAACATCAGAGTGATATTTGTATTTGGAATCCATAGTTTTATTGAATCATATTTTGAAAATATGCAAAGTTTATTTAACTTTATGCCAATGGTTTTCCTATTGCTTTATTCTTTGAAGGTGTCAATACTTTTTATTCAATAAATCGTGAGTAGCTAAAATACAAGTAACTCAAGTGAGAACTTATGATATAATTGTTCATATTTTTGCATTCAGAAAGTTGTCAAAATTTTCCCATTTTAGAAGAAGTAGTTTCTTTTTGGTCAAATTCGACAATGTTACTTCAATTGATAACGATGTTACTTGATCTTCGTTAAGTTAGGTGACATGGTCATTAACCATACTGATGTGGCATTGATTTCAATGATGTGACATTAACTTGTTGACATGGCAATTAGGATTAATGAAATTAGTTGTTAAATTATGCAAATGATCCCTATTCTTATATGATACTCAAAATTTAATTTATGTACTAGCACGAAATTTGAAATTAATTCATGGATTAGAGGAGTCGTTGCCAATTTTTTTTTGTTTAAGTGTGATTGATCACCTGATCAAATTTGATCAACGAAACCAAATTTTAGGTTTGGGAGTGTGGTTATGCATGACGAAGGTTGTAGCACCCTCACAACGCCCATCCAAAATTAATCCTAAAATTACCCCAAAATTAATCCTAAAATTATCCAAGTCTTAAATGTATTTATAATTTACCAACATATTTAATATTCAAAATTAATCATAAAATTACCCCAATAGTTTGGTAGTATTTTAAGATAATTCTCTCACCTTATGAGTATTTATAGAGACTAGTGTCTCACTCTGAAAAGGTTTTGTCGTCGGATTTATTATAACATTTTATTTAGAAAAATCAGTAAAGTCTCTCACTAGTTTAGTAGGACTTACTTTATGGCAGATCTTTTAATAGTTTGATGAGATTTTATTGAAAAAACATTTATAAAATTTTATTTTTTTTTTTTGAAAAAGTTCATTAAGTCTCCAATAGTTTGATAAGGCTTAATTTAAAAAACAATCCTCCAATTATTTTGAGGATAAATTTATTTTATTTTTTTTTAAATTCATTTATGGAATTTTTAAATAATTTGGTAGATTCCATAAATTTTGAATCCATAAAAATTCTCCAATAATTTGGTAAAATTCATGAATTTATTAAAAAATATTTTTATTTATTTATTTATTTATTTTTAATATAATATTTTTTTACAAAAATAATTCTTATAAAATATTTAATAAATAATAAATTACTCAGTAAAAATAAATAATAAAAACCAGCAAAATAAAAAATAAAAAAACTTTAAATATAAAATAAATAAAATGAATATCAAAAAATAAAATTAAAATAATAAAAGGAAAACTTACGATCGGATCAGGTCAAAGCATGGGTCAACACGCGAGTCAACGAGTCACACGCTGGTCTGGGACTCTTATGTGGCGAGACTTGCGATTGGATCCTGTCCAATATTTTGCCTTAACTTTTTTCCTTCTTTTACCTGCTCGAGTAGTAGTAAGAAGGTGAAATTTTTCTTCAACATTGAAAAGTTTATCAGCGTCTAGATCACTATTGCTCATAAGAACTACTAACCAAGTTCCAGAGATAATAACATACTTTCTTGGAGAAAACTTACATAAAGTTTTTTAGGAGAAGTTTGTAAATTTTTTTCTTAAAAATGATTTAATAAAAATTTTAATAAAAAATCAAAACAGATAGATTAATAGAATTTAATGTGAAGATCAATAATATGTAAAAGAAATTATTAAAAATATTATTTATAATTTAAATTTGATTAATATTTATTTAATGGTAAAAATTCTATCAATATTTTTACTAAAAATGTCTATATAAAAAAATATAAAATTTTTTTCAAACTTTTTCAAATTTTGTACACTTGATCTATATAATGAGATATTTTAATCGATCGGTTTTGATTTTCGATTTTTATTTTTATTTAATCATTTTTTGTTAGAAACTTCATAAATTTTACTTAAAGAATTTCATCTAAGTCTTTCCCTACTTTCTTTGCTTTCAAAAGTCCAAAGAACCATATTCTCACCCATTATAGTGACAGAACAATCATCGAAGTTCTCTAACAAGATTGGATCAATGGCATTTGCAGTATCAGGATATCTAACTATCCCAACAGCATTCCGTTGTAATCCCACCAAATCTAAATTTTCAGGAATGTATTCAAGGATGTTAAGCCATTTTAAAACCTCTTCTTTTTGACCATCTGATACAATGTTATCCTTTAACTGAGTGGATTTGACAGACATATGAACCACCTCTGCATAAGATCGTCCATCTCTAAAGTCTTCTATGCAGCTTACACCTTTATCCATGTAGTGAGTGTTGGGTTTAGAACTAGCAGGAGACCTTTGATCATTCCTTGCCATTTGAACATATAGAGTGGAGTAACTCAGGTGCTAACCATTTAGAAATTTGACTGCCCTCAATGCATCCCGTAGATCAAGATAATGGAAAAAAATCATCTAAGACATTTTTGGCTCTCTTTTGATTTTTTAGGACATAAAAATCAACTACCCTCCCACATCTGACAAAACATTGCTTGAGATTAAAGAGACTACATCGTAGAAAAATTCCATCAACAAACAGTGTAACAAAATATTTTCTCCCAAGGTAATGCTCTTATGTGGCCTTCATAGCATCCAAGAAGAGCTTTTTGACTTACCTTTACTTCACCCTCTAAATCGGACTAAGGCAAGGCTTTTCACCCTCTAATAATTGTGTAATCGAAAGCATCATTTTAAAATCTCTTTCATTAGTTTCACATTTTTTGTCCTCATATTACCAAATTTTTTATTGTAGTAGGAAAATGTATAAAGTATTACTCCAACAAACCTCAAATGAACCTCCTCTGGTAGCGCACTCTTAAGGTTCTATGAAACCTTAGGGAGAAAAAAAGTGATTTTCAAACTAAAAAGAGTTCGTGTACTTTTAACGATCTTTTAATAGAATCTTTGTATTTTTCTCTTTTATTATGCATATAGTCTAAAATGAAAGAAATTTTACCATTTCTCTTGAGTCTTTTTTCCTAAAATGGCATAGATAAAAATTGTAATTTATTTCCAAATATTTACACTTTCTCAAACAAATTAATGTAAATATATTTTTATTTTTTTATTTTCTTCATTTTTATCTTGTTTCTTTTTCTTTAATGAACAATTTCATCATCCAAAATTTCTTTAATCCTTTTTATCGTTAAAGCAATTGATGTAGACACCCAATTGGGTCCAGGCCCAGATCAATTGGGCCTGGCCCAAATGGGTAAGACCCAATTCAATTTTTATCCTGTATTTTTTTTTCTATTTCTTTTGTATTTTATGTATTTTATTATTTATTATTATTATTATGTATTAATATATATATTTATTTTTGTTTATTATTAGATTAGATTTATATGTATATAGTTATATATTTATTATTATTATATTATTATTATTATTTTTTGTTTTGTAATATATTTTTGGGTTTATCTTATTTTATTTGTTATTATTTTTTTTAATTATCTGTTCTGATTTTTTCCCGATTTTCAGATATTATTTTTTAATTTTTTTATACTATAATATCTTTTGATTTATCTTTTCTAATTATCTAGTATTTTTTTTATTTTGATTTTAATTTTGGATTGCTGGGATTAAAAGATGAAGAATCCCACTGTGGAGGGGAACTCAATCAGAAGAGTCCAATTTGATTCAAAGATTGAATCCCCGTCCAAGGAGGAATTGGGATTGATCAGGAACTCCTGATCAACCCCTATAAAAGGCACCTCCTGGAACAGAATGAAAGACATGGAGAAAACAGTAAGAAAAGCTACTGATTTGAGAGAAAAAGAGGCGTATAGGAAGCTAGAAAAAGTTTAGGAGTGTTCTGGGAGTGAGAAAAAATTTATAGAAATTTTTGGCGAAAAATTTTTCTGGAAATTTCTGGGAAATTTCCAGATTCCGACGGAAGCATTTGAAGTTTCCGGCGACCTGCCCAGTTTTCGACGAAGAATCTCAGAAACCGGTGATATTCCGACCAACTTCCGACGAAATTTCCAGATTCCAGTGACATTTTCCAGATTACGGCACTGATGTTTTTCAGCTTTTAGAGAAAGGGAGAGGAAAAGGAAAGAAGAGGAGAGAGGGGGGAAGCGTTTTGTCGAAAAACGAAGGGGATTGCCTTTTATACCCTCCCAAAACGACGTCGTTTTGGCTTTAAGTAACTAGAGGATCCGCGCGTTTTGCCGAACCCGACCCGACCCGAGCGTCGACTCGCTTTCCTGACCCGCGCGTGCTGCCCCTCCTCCGAGCCGAGCCGAGCCAAGCCAAGCTTCCAAGCCGCTCTCCCGAGCCGTTTCTCTTCCTTGAGCCGAGCAGAGCCTCGATCCGAGCCGCTCCAGTTTTTTTTTTTCATTTATTTGTTTATTTGTTTTTTTATTTTATTTATTTATTAGATTAGGTTTATTTAATATTCTTTTTATCTTTATTTTATTTTTATTTTGTTTTTTTATTTTTATTTATTTTCACTTTCATTTTTTTATTTTATTATTCTATTTTCTTTAAATAAAAATCAAAATTTCCAAAAAAAAATATTTTTAGGGAAAAGTTGAAAGTATCAATTTTCCTTAAAAAAAAAAAAAAAATTTCAAAAAAAAGGGTTTTTGAGGAAAAGTTGAAAGTATCAATTTTCCTTGAAAATCAAAATTTCCGAAAAATATTTTTAGGGAAAAGTTGAAAGTATCAATTTTCCTTGGAAATCAAAGTTTCAAAAAAAAATATTTTTGAGAAAAAGTTGAAAGTATCAATTTTCCTTAAAAATAAATTTTCAAAAAATATTTTCGGGGAAAAGTTGAAAGTATTAATTTTCCCTACGCAAGAGCAATCATTCTTTCCTTCCTTCCTATTTTGATTTTGATTTTTCTTTAACTAATCCGACGACGGAGTCTCTGCAAGTGAAACAGTAGTTTTTCTTGCATACTCTTGAGGTGAGGAAATTTTCTCAATTTTCTGCTAAAAGTATTAGAGTCAATTGAGAAAAATTTCCAATAATTAATTACTTGGTAAAATTTTAAGGCTTTTGGATAACACAAATTTAAGCTGGTACCATCTTTTGATGGGCATTGTAAGGGTGCTATAACCTTCCTCACACGTAACCGAACTCCCGAACCCTGTTCTGGTTAGCAGACCTGAACCTATTCTTTTAGGGACCCTTAAACTTAGATGTTCCCTGAAAGGACAGATTCCTTAGGTGGCTAATCGCACCTAGATAAAAACGATTAGTGGCGACTCCTAGAAGTCAATGTCTAGCGATAGATCCCCGGATCTAGACGTTATGACAATTGAGATAAGTTAAAGAAATTAAATTCTCACATAAATGGAAAACATTTTAAGCATATACTAGAAACCTTAATAATATTTTCTTTTCTCCCTACCTTTCTTCTATCTTCTTTTTTCTTTTGCTTTTTCTTTTTCCTCTTTTTTACTTTATTATACGTAAGTATGGAGCCTTTTAATCACTATAAATATGAAAAATATTTATAAATTATATATACATTCCAGATCATCAAACAAGAAAAACTTGAAGTTGTTTCATATTTATAATTTTTTTCATTTTTGTCCTCACTCATGTTCGTATATGTAAGCATCGCATTCACTTCAGCTTGCATCATAGATTCATGAAAAACACAAGAAGCAAAACAATTAATTTATTTCTTGTATGGAAGGATGAAAACTTATTTTTTCTCTTTTTAGGTAAATTACCATACATGAGCTCATGAGCTCTGCTTCGAATCTTGAGGAGCTTTACTTATGGGAGAGTAATCTCAGTGGAAATATTCCTGACTCTATCTCCAATGTTTCTAAGCTCAGAATCCTATCATTACAAGAAAACTCGTTCTATGGCCTTATTCCAGATACACTTGGCAATTTGAGGTTCCTTGAGATATTTTACCTTTGGTCGAATCATTTGACCACCAAAACTTCAACTCATGAGTGGAGCTTTCTCTATTCCTTGGCAAATTGCAGGTATCTAAGGATTTTAGACCTATCATTCAACCCATTGAATGGCATTCTTCCAACGTCTATCTCAAATCTTTCCACATCACTTGAACAATTATGGGTCATTGATTGCAAAATTAGAGGCAGCATTCCCATGGAAATTGGTAGCTTAAGCAAGGCTATATTGTTAGACCTTTCCTCTAATAAATTGAGTGGACCTATTCCAACAACAATAGGAAGGCTAAAACATCTCCAACTTTTGAATCTTTATAGAAATAAGTTACAAGGCTCTATCCCACATGATCTTTGTGGTTTGAAGGGATTGTACAAATTATCATTGGGTGCTAATGAGCTTGATGGACTTTTACCGACATGTTTGTGTGATTTGACTTCTCTGAGATATCTATACTTGTTCTCCAACAAATTGCATTCGCAAATACCTTTAAGTTTTTGGAGCCTTAAAGATATCTTAGAAGTAGACTTGTCATCAAACAATCTTAGCGGTTCACTTCCACTCAACATTGGAAATTTAAAGGTACTTATCTCTTTGAATTTGTCAAGGAATTTATTATTAAGTGATATTCCGTCCACAATTGGAAGTCTCCAAGATCTACAAGTTTTGAATCTTTCCAGAAATAGATTACAAGGCCCTATTCCAAAATCATTGGGTGACTTGATGAGTTTGAAAAGCTTGGATTTATCTAACAACAATCTCTCTGGAGTTATTCCCAAGTCTTTGGAAAAACTTTATGATCTCAATTATTTTAATGTGTCTTTCAACAGATTGGAAGGAGAAATACCAAGTGGAGGGCCTTTTTTGAACTTCACAGCCAAATCCTTCATGAAAAATTATGCACTATGTGGTTCACCTAGACTACAAGTCTCACCTTGCAAAAATAAAATCCATCCCAAATTCAAGAAGACCGCTCTTCATGCTTTGCGGTATGTTTTTCCAACATTTGCTTCAATAATAATAGTTGTAGCTGTCATAATTGTCTACAAAAAAGGGCAGCGGGGGAATATGAATTTGGCAACGGTTGAAGATTTAATTCCTCTCAAGAAAAGGAGAAGAATTTCGTATAATCAACTATTGCAAGGGACTGGTGGATTTAGTGGGAATAACTTACTTGGTTCAGGAAGTTTTGGCTCTGTATACAAAGGAATACTTTCAGATGGAACAGAAGTCGCAATAAAAGTTTTCAATTTGCAAATAGATGAAGCATTTAAGAGTTTTGACACTGAATGTGAAGTGATGAGAATTATCCTTCATCGCAATCTTGTCAAGGTTGTTACTTGTTGTTCAACTATTGATTTCAAAGCCTTGGTGCTTGAGTTCATGCCTAATGGGAGCCTTGAGAAATGGTTATATTCTTGCAATTATGTATTGGATATCCTACAAAGAATCAACATAATGATAGATGTTGCATCGGCATTAGAATATCTCCATTTGGGACATCCGATTCCTATAATCCATTGTGACCTAAAACCAAGTAATGTCTTATTGGATGAGGACATGGTTGCACACGTGGGAGATTTTGGAATTGCCAAGCTATTGGGAGAAGGAGATTCCATCAAACAAACAATGACACTAGCTACTGTTGGCTATATGGCACCAGGTATTTTTTCATTTTTTTAGTTTTTTCTCTATTCCAAGCGAGTATATATTAGTATTTTATCATTTTATTGATGATTAATGATGCCCTAATGGCATAAGATCATTTTAATAATTTAATTATATTTAAAATACAGAATACGGATCAGCAGGAATTATTTTCATAAAGAGTGATGTCTATAGCTATGGCATTCTATTAATAGAAACTTTCACAAGAAAGAAACCCACAGATGAAATTTTTGTTGGAGAAATGAGTATGAAGCATTGGGTGAAAAGGTCATTATCTAATGAAATAGTTGGTGTAATAGATTCTAGTTTAGTGCAAGAAACAGATGGATATTTTGTTATTAAAGCAAATTGTATATAATTTATTATGAGATTAGCTTTGGATCGTTTAGTTGAATTACCTAAAGATAGATTAGATATGAAGAATGTTGTCTCCACGCTGAAGAATATCAAAAGAGAATATTTGAACAACATTGCCCAGGTTTAATTAATATGGTAAGGAATGCAATTATATAAATAGTTTAAGCTTATATAAAAGTACATAGCATATATTTATTTAATTTTCTTTTAAGAAGGTATTCCATTAAGTTTTATATTTTCTTGCAGGTTAAGGTTATACGACCATAATACGTATTTTGGTTCAATAATCAAGGTATTTTCATCACTTTTGAATTTTTATTTATATATTTATTTATTAACTTTGAACTCTTTATTAAAGTAATTTTTTCTTAATAACATTTTAAATTTTACAGTAAAAACTAGAGTTTTAATTCCATTGAATCATTAAAGAGTTCAAATAATTATAAGATTTGCATAGCTAGTGAATTTCAATAACTTCTATGTCTAAGTAAGGAGGCATGGTAGTTGTAAATATATAAAAAGGATTTTCTCGATTAATAAATAACCTTTTCACTTGGATGTGTGGTTACATGTATAGGAAGTTAGGCTCAGTTTGTGTATTTATGTTTTCTTTTATTTTTCTTTTATTAAATTCATATTATTTCTCAATACATATAATTAATTTATACATGTTATGTATGATTAGAAGTAACATATATAGATTATAATTTCTATATAATTAACCAAAACATAAATTATCATGAAGAGAGCCAATAAGTTAAATTCATTTTCATTTACTTACATTATTTATTAATATAATCATTAATTAGGAATACTTTTTTGTTACAACTCTTTTTTATCTCAATGATAATAATAAGTATATAATTTTACTTAACAATAAATTTGTACTAATGAATTTTCTTGTATGAAAATTATGACTCATAATTGCAATTTTAAGTAATTTGGATTGGGTGGAAATAATGGCTCATTTTTAAAATATTTTTAGGTGATTTATGATTGATTATGGAACTATATGTCTGTTTATGATTAATTAATTAATGTTTACAATATTATTTTTATAATTAATTATTTTTTAAATTGGTATTTGGGTAATAACTTATTAACGAATTTTAACTGATCAAATAAAAATTATTAGAATTATTATATAATTAGTATGTAACATTGCATTGTTTTTTATTTTTCTAAAATATAATGTTGTTATATATGATATTAATTAATATACATCATTTTTCTATTAAGAATCTCTTTACTTAAGAAGGTGATAATAAAAATGTATTATGAAATTTAGAAAAATAAAGAAATTTGAAAAGTTAATAAAATAAATTACTCTAGAAGAAATCAATTTTATCAATCCATCCCTCCTTACAAGGTTGCTTTCTTAAGAGATTCAGAAAATATATTAAAAAAGGGAACTGATGCAAGTTTTGTAATTTTATTGCAGTATGTAACTAATGAATTCAGCATGGAAGATATTGTGGTGTTTCTTCTCTTATTGTGATTGCATAAAGCTCGAGTGAGAGATTTATGGTGTATTTGTGCATTGGAATTGCGATAATCTTTCTTGCAATGATTTTTTATTTTTATTTCTATTGGAGGAACATTAGAGTGATATGTTTTATTTGGAATCCATTGTTTTATTGAATCATATCTTGAAAAAAAACTATGCAAAGTTTATTTAACTTCATGCCAATGGTTTTCCTGTTACTTTATTCTATGAAGATGTCAATATTTTTTGTTCAATAAATGGTGAGTAGCTAAAAAACAAGTAACTCAAGTGAGGACATATGATGTACTTGTTTGTATTTTTGTATTCAGAAAGTTGTCAATTTTTTCTCATTTTAGAAGAATTAGTTTCTTTTCTTAATATACTTGAACTCTTGATTCCAAGTAATGATTTGAAGTTAAATAGTCCAAAGATATTTTTTGGTAAAATGTTTTGGTGCACAACAATTGCTAATCATTTTTCTATATATTTCCTCATGTTTTCATTTGTCAATTATTAATTTTCTATAGAATTATTTAATAAATTGAAAACAAACCTTTGAAAGAAAAATGTCAATGTCGTCATTTGGTTTAAAATAAAAATTGTTCATGAAAATATCACTTTTTTTTTTGTTTTCATAAATGATAGGAAGAAAAAAAAGCATAAAATTAATGATTTGAAAATAATGTGAATTTTTTGTAGTTTTTAATTAATGATTTGAAAGTAACGTTTAAAAATATATAAATAAATTTTATTAAAAAAAAACTTTTGATATCATAATAACTATTGAGTTTGATTAAAAATAGGTAGGAAAAGAAAAGTTATACAATTATATATGTTAATTCCACTTTTTCATGTTTTATTTAGTTAATTAGTTGAAAATAAACTTTTGAAATAAAACTATATTTTATTAATTAATGCCTTGAAAATAAAATTTTAAAAGAAAAAAATGAATCAATTTTATTTAGAAAATTTGCATTTTCGCTAACAATTAAATCGAACTAAAATGATGGGGAAATATTTCATAAAATCTGAAGTATATTTAAAGATATTTTTAGTTTGAACAAAGTTGTATCATCCAACATATTCGAACTTTATCATAAAAAAAGGGGCTTAATTTAGACTACTTGGATCAAGGCCTATTCTCTTAAAGGAGAACCTATTTGGCAAGTGTTTGAAACTCAAAGTTGTAGTTGAAGTTGGAAAAAACTATCATGGCTACGCTTAGTTTAAAAGCCTAAATCCTAAATCAAAAATATCAAATGCATAACTAATCCAAACCTTTGAAATTCAATATTTCTTTAAATCTAATATCAAACCCAAAAAATTTGATAAAAAAATCAAACTCATAACAACTTTAACAATATTCAAAGCTTTTGTTTGTGGTTTAGCATTTTGAGAATTTTCATTTTGAAGATTTTATTTTTGTTCTTTTTTCACTATAAATATATCAAAAATTTCACACAAATCAAATTTTAAAAATCAACCTAAAATAAGGTAATATAAAAACCTCATAATTAGCATTACCTTTATCTTGGGTGGGGATTTTGATCGTCAAAATAGTAATCTCAAAGGAGAGTGAGATTTTGGTCACTACAATGATAGCCTCAAAAGAGGACAGCAATGGCTGGCTTGTTGTACTCATCGATCAAGTCATCTTGTTAGTGGTGGTGATGGTAATAAAATATATTTATTACCAAAAAATATGAAAAGGAAAAAGGAAAAACAAAAAAAAACAAAAACAAAAAAGGAGGAAAAGAATAGAAAAGAAGGGAAACGAGGGGAAATTGAGCCATCCACAATTAATTTGAGGCCACCCATGAAAGAAGATAACATGAGAGAGATTGAGATTTTCAGACAATGTGAGAGATAAAAATTAGTTGAGTTGATAAAATTTGAATATTTAGGTTTGTATTTTATTACGAGTAATTTTCCTTGAGATAAATATTTTATTTTGTCCAAAACCCAAATCAATTAAACTCCAACTAATTTGAAATCCAATTACTGAATTTTAGATTTTAGATTTTTATTTTATTTTTTTGTATTCTTTTTATCCTTATTTATTTTATTCTTATTATTATACTATTTATCTTAATTTTATCCTTAATTATCTGATTATCTTTTTAAAAAATTGATAATTTGGAAGTTTAAAAAAATGTTGTCTCAGTGAAGATGCTAGCTTCATCAGAAGCAGTTTGAGATTAGAATTACTTTAGTGATAATCTTTAATTTTAAAGAAATCTAATCCTAAGTGAGTTGAAACTCTCATGATCTTACCTATAAATAAACTTTCAAGTCAAAACAACTAAAAAAAAAATCACAGAGAAAGCAATCAGCAGAGAAAATCAGAGGGAAACACGGGAAATCGAAAACAAATCCCCATTTTGTTGGCCTAGCCCCCGGATGCCAGTCACCACCATCAGTCATCCACGACCTAAACCAGCCACCGAAGCCTACCACCGCCTTTCCTTGCCCAAATAGTAATCATCGATCCAAAATCCAACAAATAGTCAAAACATAATAACCAGAGTCAAGCATCAAAAATAGCCACAGAGATAGAATCAACAATCGACAACAATGGAAAGACGAAAACAAAACATTTTCTTCTAGCAGTGGGTTTTCAGTTTGGGATTCACTTTTATTTAGGCACCTTTTGGAATTCTTTTAAACGGAAAAAGAGAGGGGAAGGATTTAGAAGAGTTTTTCAATGATCCAAGTAGCTGGGATTAGGAATTCCAAGAAGTGGTAAAATGGTCATTGTGTTTGAATTTGCATAGTATCAGTGGGATTCCGAAAATAAATAGGAAGGGAAGTGACAACTTGTAGGCAAAATGGAAGAGACAACAGCAAAAATTGAGAGCGGTGTTGCTTAAATGAGGTGTTGGGCTTTATCCTTTTGCAATAAAGAATAAAGAAAGGGGAAGGATGTTGTAAAAATGGTTTAGAACTTGAAAATTCGGTCCAAGTCCAAAAAGCTTAAATTTTGATTGTAACTTGAGGAGGATTCAAGACCCTACAATTTGAAGTGGACAACTCCAAGCCCGCTTTTTAGCTTAGGTGGGCCTGCGTTGGATTTGAGTTGTAACTCAAATTTCAGGTTTTCATCTTTTTTTTTTTTCTTAATTAATTTTCTGGTTCATTTTTTTTATTTTTTATTTACTTTGTTACACGTTTTATTAAGCATTCATTCTTAAACTGAAAAATTATTTAGTTGCTTCTCACTTAAAAAACTAAAATATGGCATAATAAAATATATTTATACTTGTAGTTTTCTTTAATTAAAATATTATCAAAATCATGTATTTCATATAAATCTTGAAGATAAATAAATTTTTTTTTTATAATTATGCAATTTAATTCAAACTTTAATTATAAGTGAACATTTTTTCTGTGGAGTTGACTTTTCAGATATTTTTAGACAAGCAATTTCTTCTAAATTCCCCATGGTGGAAAATTTAGTTGAAAACCTAAAAAAAGTAAATTTAATTTCTTGTCCATTGAACAACAAATACAAAAAAACTGAAACAAAAACTCTAAACTAAATGGCAATCATCCTAATGAGATAATTTTAAAAATCAAGAATGATTGATTTTTAAAAATTTTTAAGTGAAAAGTTTTTTTAAAATTTTCTAGAATGGAGGACAATTTATATGAAAATGTTAATAAAGATAATTTATGAAAATCAAGAATAAAGAATATAATCCTAAAAAATAAATGAAAATTACCAAACAGTGAAATTTTAGAACTCAAGAATTGTTGAATTTTTAGAATTTTTTTAAATGAGAAGTTTTTATTTAATATCTTCAAAATGGAGATTTAGATAAAATTTTCAATAACAATATTGATATTTGCTTTAAAACCATAAAAATTTAAAAATATAAAATTAAAAAATAAAATTTTAGAAAATTTTGGAAATAACAAAAATAAATCTTAAAAAATAGAAAAATAATAAAATAAATTTGATGTTGGGATTCTAAGAGATCAAGAATGGTTGATCCTTTAAAAAATTTCAAGATAAGAAACTCTAGATAATAAACTTATTTCTAAAATTTTACCATAATGATGGTAAAATTAAATAAAATTATAATAATTATATTTTTAAATGCAGTAAATAAAAAGGTTAGACATGAGAAGTTTTGGAAATGATAAAAAAAAATGTAGATGATGAAATTCTAAAAAATCAAGAACAGTTGATTTTTTAAAAAATTTTTAGGTATAAAATATATTTCTAAAAGTTTTTAAAATGGTGAAAAATTTAGATATATCTCGATACAATAGAAATTTAGATATAAAAAATTTACACAAAATAAAATGAATAAATTGTAAGGATGAAATTTCTAATAATTACAAATGGATTATTATTTAGGTAATTTCTAGGTGAAATTTTTTTCTAATTTTGGCCTAAATAATGGAAGAATTAGATATATTTTCAATAAAAGCAAAATAAAAAAATAAATGATTAATTTTTTTTTTAGGACGGAACCTATTCAAAAAAATAAATGTGAATTTTAAATACTTCTGTTGAGGAAGTATTTTTTAAGAATTCTACTAAATTGATGAAGAAATCTTAAAAATTATTTTTAATATTTAAATATTAAAGTTTAATAAAAAACCATTAAAACCAAAAATCCTTAAGATAATTTAAAATTAAATGATATCATCTTAGTATGGGAGTTGTGAGGGTGCTATAATCTTTTTTGTATGTAATCAAATTTTCAAACCCTATTCTAACAAATAAACCAAAACATAATTTTTTTAAAGACTCTTAGTCAAGTTTAAGACATCCTTAAAATGAATATAAATAAATTCACTTAAGTGGTCAATTATATTTAATCAAAAAAGATTTGTGATGACTTTTTTAATTATATCTAGCGATAGGTTTACGAACTTATATGTTATGACACTTGATAAATAATCTTTAAATCCAATATAAATCCCTAGCTTTGGAATGGAAAACGTCGCTTCATCCTAAACTTTTATATAAAAAACCTTTTGTGGAACTAATATGTGACTTAGTACACATTTTGAAAGTTTGGGGGTACATTATACAATTTTTTAGTTTATATATCAATTTATACATTTTAATGCATAGTTCATGAACCATACTAGTAATTAATTAATTCCAAAAATTGTATTTCCCCTTTAAGAGCTCCAAATTGGCGTTGGGCAGGGTCGGTTTAAGTTCCTTACCTTTTTCTTTTCACGCCTTTTGAAATTCATTAAGAATATTGTGGGCTGAAAAAGAACAGAATGATATGCATCTATCTTCCATTTCGGGATTTTAATGTTATGATCTTATTTTGTATGAGTTGCAGCCACTGCTTTTTTGGTTTGATTAAGTCCACTAATGCATTATCCTTTTTGGCCTACATGTAATATGATGGAGATTCAAGAAAAAACGAAAATGTATGAAATAATTTACCTTTTTTGAGTTAGTTTTTTATACTGAATGAATGACCAGTAACTGTTTGAAGAGGAAAAACATTATTTCCTTGTCAGAAGGGCAGCAACTAAATTTTGAGTGCTGCAAAAACTAAATTATCAAAAGCACAAATTATTGTTATCCTGATCCATGTCTATCCAGGGGTTTTCAGAAACATAAATTCTTCCTTAGACATCCCAGATGGTAACCTCAAAAACCCATCCTATAGTTTCCATTATAGTGTCGAAGTCCCTGCCACTGTGCATATGAGGTGTTATTTTTTTGCATTTGGGATAAGAGAAGGAGTTGTAAGTACTGAAATTCAAACCACAAACCTACTAGATGTCATTTTTTGAGGATAACTGCATGAACCATTTACCAGCTCCTATGTAATGTCTTATTTCTTCCAAAGCTTTTCAAAGAAAGGTTGACATTAGACATTTGTACATTGGTGGAGCAGCAACTGATATTAAGAATGGGTTGCACTTTCCACCATGGTGGCTATGGAGCAGACCATCATTCTTTAATAGCACCGAGGAGAGCATTGCACATTTTACAACATAATGTGATGGAAATATTCATTCTATGGAGAGGTAAATCCAAACTGTGGTGCCTTGTGCAAGTTTAGTAATGTCTCCATTCTTTTAGTCCTATGGGATTATGCGAAGGGTGAAAGGGTTGTGATAGAACGATTCCAAGGACATGCATGCTCTACTTGGTTCAGAATAAGAGGAGATGAAGGGAGACATCTCTGTGTTTTTAAAATTTTGATGTAAGTTCTGTATTACTTAATTATCTGCTATGGCTCTTTATTTTTTTAGGCCAAAGAATTAAATCATGAGATATATCACCTGTAATTATTGCATTATAATTCAACGTTGATTTAAACTCAAATTAACTCACACTCGAAATGGCTAGACTTTAAATAAATGGTTAGAATTAAATTGAAAGTTTTTTTTATTTTTGTGAAATTATACATTTTTTATTTTTAGATAGAAAGAAAATATCAAAAGTCAAATGTGATCAATTAATTAATTAAATTTAATATATCAATTTTTATTAATTTATTAATAAGTAATAAATATAGACAATTAAATATTAATTTTAAAAAAATATAATTTAGAGGTATAATAATATTATTATATTTATTTATTTATTTTAATTATTAAATATAATAATCTTATAATATATAAGTAATATTAAGATTAGTTCTATTAAACAAATAAACTTCTTAAGTCTTTTATTAATAAATTTTTTAAAAATATATATAAAACAATAGTTTGTAATATATATACAATTATATTTATATTATTTTTATTATATATAAAATTAAAACTCAAAATAAAATGTTACAACTTAAAAGTTAAAAATTAAAATCCAATCAAACGAGTCAAGTCGTGTTATACCATGCTACTATTGTAGACACCCAATTAGATCCTAGCCCAGATCAATTGGGCCTGGCCCAAATGGGTAAGCCCAATGCAATTTTTACTTTGTATTATTTTTTTTCTCTTTTCTTTTCTTTTCTTTTCTTTTGTATTTTATGTATTTATTATTTATTATTATTATATGTATATTTTTACTTATTTATTTATTTATTTATTTTCTATTAATATTTATAGGTATTTTATTTATATAGTTCTATATTTATTATATATTGTAATTTATTATTATTTTTTTCTTGTAATATTTTTTTATTTATCTTATTGTATTATCTGTTAATAATTTTTTTCTCTTGTTCCGTTTATCTGATTTTTTGTATATCTGATATTATTATTATTATTATTTTATTTATCCTATCTTTTCTAATTATCTATTATTATTTTTTATTTGATTTTAGAGGGCTGGAATTGAAAGTTGAAAAATCCCACTATGAAGGGGAATTCAATCAAGAGAGTCCAGATTGGATTCAAAGATTGAATCCCCGTCCAAGGAGGAATTGGGATTAATCAGGAACTCCTGATCAACCCCTATAAAAGGGACTCCTGGAACAGAATGAAGAAGACATAAAAACAGTGAGCAAAGCTACTGATTTGAGAGAAAAGGAGGCGTATAGGAAGCTAAGAAAAGGCTTAGGAGTGTTCTGAGAGTTAGAAGAAATTTTTTGAGAATTTTTGGCGATTTTTTTCTTGGAATTTCTGGAAAATTCTAGATTCCGGTTGAATTTTCCGGTGAAGTTTGAATTTTCCGACGAAAATTTCGGCCAACCTTGAAGTTTTCGACTACCAGCCCAGTTTCCGATGAAGAATCCCAAAAATCGGTGATATTCCGACCAACTTCCGGTGAAATTTTCCAGATTTCGATGACATTTTCTAGATTCCGACGAAAATTCCACTGGAGTTCTTCGGCCTTTTAGAGAGAAGGGAGAGGAAAAAAGAAGAAGAGAGAGAGAGGGGAGGAGCGTTCTGCCAAAAAACAAAGGGAAGTGCCTTTTATACCCTCTCAAAACGACGTCGTTTTGGCCTTAAGTAACCTAGAGGATCCGCGCGTTTTACAGAGATCCGACCCGACCCGAGCGTCAACCCGCTCCTGACCCGCGCGTGTTTGCCCTCCTCCAAGCCGAGCTGAGCCGAGCCGAGCTCCAAAGCTGCTTCTCCGAGCCGTTTTCTCTTCCTTGAGCCAAGCTGAGCCGAGCCCCGATCCGAGCCGCTTCAGGTTTTTTTTTTTTCATTTATTTGTTTATTTTTTTTTTATTTTTTTTATTTATTAGATTAGGTTTATTTAATATTTTTTTATCTTTATTTTATTTTTACCTTTGTTTTACTTTTCTTTATTTTTTTATTTTTTTTACTTTTTTTTTTATTATTCTATTTTCTTTAAATAAAAATCAAAAGTTTCAAAAAATGTTTTAGGGAAAAGTTGAAAGTATCAATTTTCCTTAAAAATAAATTTCAAGAAAAAAGGTTTTTGAGGAAAAGTTGAAAGTATCAATTTTCCTTAAAAATAAATTTCAAAAAAAGGATTTTTGAGGAAAAGTTGAAAGTATCAATTTTCCTTGAAAATCAAAATTTTCAAAAAAGATTTTTAGGGAAAAGTTGAAAGTATCAATTTTTCCCTACACAAGAACAATCATCTTTCCTTCCTTTCTATTTTGATTTTGATTTTGATTTTTCTTCAAATAATCCGACGACGGAGCCTCTGCAAGTGAAACAATAGTTTTTCTTGCATACTCTTGAGGTGAGAGAATTTTCTCAATTTTTTGCTAAAAGTATTAGAGTCAATTGAGAATAATTTCCAATAGTTAATTACTTGGTAAAATTTTAAGGCTTTTAGATAACACAAATTTAAGCTGGTACCATCTTTTGATAGGCGTTGTGAGGGTGCTATAACCTTCCTCACACGTAACCAAACTCCCGAACCCTATTCTGGTTAGTAGACCTGAACCTATTCTTTTAAGGGCCCTTAAACTTAGGTGTTCCTTGAAAGGACAGATTCTTTAGGTGGTCAATCGTACCTAGATAAAAAAGATTGGTGGCGACTCCCTTAAGTCAATGTCTAGCGATAGATCCCCGAATCTAGACGTTATGACAGCTTGACGACTCCGTTGGGGACTTTGAGAGTCAGGCCAGCAAATAATTTGTGTTATCCAAAAGCCTAATAAAATTGAACCTTTTTTGTATATATGTGTTATTATTCATTCATGTTTATTTACCTTGTTAATTATGTCATTCATATGCATGTGCATAACATAAGCTCTACACCCGAGCTCCATCCCTCTAGGAGGGAGTAAAGTACCTATTGCTTTCGTGAAGTCTAATGCCTCCGTAGTGGCTAGCGAAATACTCCCACTCAAATTGAACTTTTTCGCTTGTAGCCTGTAATGGGTGAGGATTAGGGTGCCTTACTAGTCTGTGATAGACAAGGATGTAAGGAACAATTTGAGGACCTTTAGACTTTGACCCTAAAACTGCATATAGTGAACCTTAAGAATGCCTAAACCTAGGATAGAGCCCTTTCTACCCAATGATAGATATATCCTGAAATTAAGACACAAAAAAGGGTGTTTATCTAATCATTTTGATTGTTTAACTTTGTGTATCATTTTCATATGTAACATTAGGCATCGGCATCATTTTCATTTCATCCATGGAACTAACTATGTTGGTTGTCTGATTGCATGCATCTGCATCATATTTTAACACAATCATTTGCATCCATTTCATACTAGATTTCATTCAGAAAAATGTACATTTCATTCATGCATTAAAGCATCATACATAAAGCATAGCATAACATTTCTAATCATAAGCATGGTACTCAAGGTTCCAGGATAGCTCCATTTAGCGAGAATCTTGCCCATCGGTACAACACAAGATCCAGAGCAAGGCAGATGGAAGAGAAAAATTCCCATAGATTTGAAAAGATAGAAAAAGCCCAGGAGAAGATTAAAAGTGAACTAAGCAAGATTCTGGAGGCTCTTAATAACATGAATAAAGGAAAAGGAGTTGAAGGAAATACAAGCCAGCAAGAAGTGGCTGACCCTTTGTACCCTCCGAGTTTTGGCCCACCTCAAGCCCAGTCTACTCAAGAGGTCTCGCCATAACATTTCGCATATCCAACACATCCTAGAATGCCATCAGCTTTCAACCCTGGACAGTATGATAGCTATATAAATCCTGTCTTCACTGAAAAGGTAGCAGAACTAATTCCTGATCTAGATGATTTAAAAGAGAAAGAGAAGGAAAAGATGAGAGTGGAGGCTGAGGAAAGTTCTAAGATTAGCATGCTAGAGCAAAGGTTACGGGTAGGGACGGCAATCAAGCCCGTCCCCGACGGGTTTCGGCCCGACCCGACCCTATAGGGTCGGGTTTTTTTTTTTGAATTTCGGGTTTCGGGTCGGAGTCGGGTCGGGTAAATTTAGGTAATAGTCGGGGTCGAGTCGGATTCGGGTATGCCTAAAACCCGACCCTACCCGACCTGACATTATTAAAAAATTATTTTTTAATTAATTAATTAATTAATTATTTATATATATATTTATATAATGATATTTTTAAATATTTATATTTAAAAAGTAATATTTTATATTTTAAAAAATAATATTTTATTAATTTTGGGTCGGGTCGAATCGGGTACAATTTACATATTTTCGGGTCGGGTTCGGGGCAAGCAAAACCCACCCCGAACCCGACCCGATGCCATCCCTAGTTACGGGCTGTGGAAGGATTTAGCTTTTATGGGTCAGTTGATGCTGTTGGGCTCTGCCTAGTCTCTGATGTGGTTATTCCCTATAAGTTCAAAGTACCAAAATTTGAAAAATATGATGGTACAAAGTGCCCCAAAACCCACATCACCATGTATTGCAGGAAGATGGCAGCTCATGCTCATGATGAAAAACTCTTGATGCATGTTTTCCAAGATAGCCTTACTGGCTCTGCTGCCAGGTGGTATGTTCAGTTGGATAGGACCCACATTCGCTCTTGGAGCGATATGGCTCATGACTTCATCAGTCAATATCGACACATTATCGATTTGGCTCCTGATCGTTTATCTTTACAGAATCTGGAGAAAAAGGCAAACGAGTCTTTTAAAGAGTATGCCCAGAGATGGAGAGATGTTGCTTCTCAAGTACAACCTCCTTTGACTGAGAAAAAAACTACAGTGTTATTTGTCAGTACTTTGAAACCTCCCTATTATGAAAAGATGATAGGAAATGCAATGAAAAATTTTGCTGATATGGTAATCTCGGGAGAGATCATAGAGAGTGCCATAAAAAATGGCAAGTTAAAAGGATGAGAAACCAAGAAGACATCAGAAAAGAAAGAAGCTGAAGCTCAAGCTGTGAGCTTTGATAGACAACAATTCAGGGCTTATCAACCCTATCCATCCCAAGGTTACTGTCCATACTATCCTGCTGTGAATAATGCCTCATCCTACCCATACCAGCTAGCTCCACAACCACCTTATTCATCCACACACTAATCAATTTTTAGCCCCCAAGATCTTACATACAGCCTCAACATTCAAGCTCCTGCAAGAACCCAAATTCACCCTATTAACCCAGCAAGTGGTTCACGAGAACAACGGACTACTCGAGAAAAACCTGTATTTGATCCAATCCCTATGACTTATACAGAATTATATCGAGAACTTTATAATAGCCATTTAATTGCCCCCAACCATGTGGAGCCGCTTAAACCACCTTACCCAAAGTGGTATGATCCTACAGCTCATTGCGACTACCACTATGGAATTACTGGCCATTCTACTGAAAATTGCACTGCTTTAAAGCATAAGGTGCAACGGCTAATCAATGATGGAATGGTAAGTTTTGATCAGAGAAATGCAACAACACTTAATGTTAGCGTTCTGAGTGAAAGTCAAGAACAGAAAGGGTCCGGAGAGTCACAATGAATTGAGGGGCAAGATGTCAATAGAAATTCTTCACCTAATCGCATAGGGGGACAATTTTAAAAAATGGAGATAAGGCTGGTTGAAGGTTTCTTCTGTCATTTTAGGATTTCTTTTCAAGAAATGTTAGATTTCTTTTTCCAATATGACTTCACCTGTTATCATTTTAATAAAGGCAAGTCAATGCATTTCATTACATTTTTCTCTTTCACTTGACCATTACTCCATGCTCCGTTACCTTTCATAACTTTACATTCCCATTCTTAAATTTCAGATGATGAATATTTAGACAATGATAACAATAATTCTGAGATTTAATTTTGAGAACTCATCCATATTAATATGAGAAAATGATTTGAGCAAAAATAGGCTGTTACCGGAGGTGAAATAGATATGTCTTGAAGATGTGTAATCTTTTATACAGATTCATGAGCTTTGTTCAATAGATGATGTTCAAAAAAGGTATTCACAATTGAGATGAAAAATGGCCATCTTTCTTTTACCATTCGAAAAACCATTTATTGCTACCCCTTTGAGCCTATTATGATTTCTTTTTCTGAAGAACCCTAACCAAGGATTACCCTCTACACTGGGGGGCAATTTTTGAAAAAAAAATTTCACAAAAAGTCTCAAAAATAAAAATAAAATAAAATAAAATAAAAAAATGCCACACATGACTTGGGACAAAGTAATGAGAATCCTTTGTGTGAGGAAAGAAAAAAGTAGTGAAATGATGTAGGGCAAAATGTCAAGTTGTATCAAATGATCCTTTGGTTTTGAACCTTTTTAATACATGTTTTGAGCCTATTATCCATTTTTTTTTATGACCCTTCACCTTGGCCTACATTACAACCTTGAAAAGTCTATTTGGATCAAGTGTGAATACTCAACTTGAATGATCATATGTTGAGCGAAGGTATACTCATGATGAAGCAATGGAATCATGCCACATTGCTCTAAAGTTTGATGTATGAAAGATGGATGAAAAATGAAAAAAAAAGATGAGAAAAAGAAAAAAAATGAGAAAATGAAAAAAAGATATTCAAATTGAAAACCTGAAAGGGTGATTTTGATAGAAAAAGATCCAGGTCAAATGGCTCACATGAATAGAAGACCAAAGACATCTGAAGATCCCTCAAAGATTGGGGTAAAGTTTGCCAAGCTCAAGATGACTTCAATAGTAAATGGAATGAATTTTTGAAAAAAAATCTTAGATTAATGTTGAGAATTGTCTGAATATTCATCATTTGGACATACCATCCATCCCAATGACATGTATCCAATTCATTTCCTTTCCCATTTACTTTGTACCAAAACAGATCTTCATTGATTATCTTTAATTCACCTTGTGTTCTCTTATTGTTTCACCCCTAGAATGAATTGAAAAAATGCTTGATTGCATTGTATTTTTGAAGATTTTAAATGATAATAAATGAATGAATATGTGCTTAAAAGAGTCTTGCATTCATTTGAAAAGAAATCTAAAATGATGGTGGTAACAAAATGAAGAAATGGTAGAAACCTAAAAGAGATGATTTGAAAAGATATATGATGTGATGGGGCAAATCTTGAAAAGTGATATAACCAAGTGATGAGTACAAGGATGAATTGGTCAATATGACTTGTAAGTTATGATGGAATGATGAGAACAATTAGTGGACAGAGTTTGTTTTGGAATGGTTAATGCTGAGACAATGACCCAGTGATGGTGGATGAAACTTGTTTTGAAATTTGTTAATGCTGAGAAATTCATGGAATGATGGTCAAATGATGATCGATTGATGAAGCTTATTCCAAAGTATTGAAAAACTAAACAAGGAAGAATGTGAGCGGAAAAGACAATTGAGAGCTACACTGGTTCGATCTTAGAAGAGCAGTGTAATTGGATCTCTGAAGAATCAAAAGGCTTGATGCCCAAGAGAACTGAGTACCATACATTGAACAGGAATTAATTGACCAACATTTGCATAGCATGCATTGAAATTCATATGCATTTGCATAGCATACACTACTCTCAAGAAAGTATAGTGTATAAATTCAGGAAGCAGGGGTGTTCCAACATCCCACGTGGAGAAGACAGATGTGAAGATATTTTGCAAAATTGAAAAAGAAAAACCTTGTCAGGTAAGTCCCTAATCCTTGAAATAGGATGTCTCTTGGTATCAGGGTTGATTTATAAGACCTTTGGGCGTAATCTCCTGAAATCCCTTCAAACACAACTTTCAACTCCTTTGGACATGATTGTCAAGGAGCAATTTACTTTTTCAAAGTCGTGGTGCCTCTGTTTAGAGGAGCAATTTACTTTCCAAAGTCATGGTGCCTCTGTTTAGAGGAGCAATTTATTTTCCAAAGTCGTGGTGCCTCTGTTTAGAGGAGCAATTTACTTTTCAAAGTCGTGGTGTCTCTGTTTAGAGGAGCAATTTATTTTTCCAAAGTCGTGGTGCCTCTGTTTAGAGGAGCAATTTACTTTTCAAAGTCGTGGTGCCTCTGTTTAGGGGAGCAATTTATTTTCCAAAGTCGTGGTGCCTCTGTTTAGAGGACTCTGTTTAGAGGAGCAATTTATTTTTCAAAGTCGTGGTGCTCTGTTTAGAGGAGCAATTTATGTTTCTAAAAGTCGTTGAGCCTCTGTTTAGAGGAGCTTTGGTAAAAAACAAAAAACAAAAAAAAAAAAAAAAAAAAACAAAAAACACAAAAAAAAACACAAGAAACAAAAAAAAACAAAAAAATGACAATGTTGAGTTGAGTCTTGATTGGGTGTCTACGTCTTTGCGCAATTTCTGTTTCAAAAAAAATGTGCAAAGAGGGGCAGCTGTAGACACCCAATTGGGTCCTGGCCCAGATCAATTGGGCTTGGCCCAAATGGGTAAGCTCAATGCAATTTTTACTTTGTATTATTTTTTTTCTCTTTTCTTTTCTTTTCTTTTGTATTTTATGTATTTTATTATTTATTATTATTATATGTATATTTTTACTTATTTATTTATTTATTTATTTATTTTCTATTAATATTTATAGGTATTTTATTTATATAGTTCTATATTTATTATATATTGTAATTTATTTATTTTTTTTCTTGTAATATTTTTTTGATTTATCTTATTGTATTATCTGTTAATAATTTTTTTTCTCTTGTTCCGTTTATCTGATTTTTTGTATATCTGATATTATTATTATTATTTTTATTTATCCTATCTTTTCTAATTATCTATTTTTTTATTTGATTTTGGAGGGCTGGGATTGAAAGTTGAAGAATCCCACTGTGAAGGGGAATTCAATCAAGAAAGTCTAGATTAGATTCAAAGATTGAATCACCGTCCAATGAGGAATTGGGATTTATCAGGAACTCCTGATCAACCCCTATAAAAGGGACTCCTGGAACAGAATGAAGAAGACACAAAAACAGTGAGCAAAGCTACTGATTTGAGAGAAAATGAGGCGTATAGGAAGATAAGAAAAGGCTTAGGAGTGTTCTGAGAGTTAGAAGAAATTTTTTGAGAATTTTTGGTGATTTTTTTCTGGGAATTTTTGGAAAATTCCAGATTTCGGTTGAATTTTCCGACGAAGTTTGAATTTTTCGACGAAAATTTCGACCAACCTTGAAGTTTCTGGTGACCAGCCTAGTTTTCGGCGAAGAATCCCAGAAACCGGTGATATTCCGACCAACTTCCGGTGAAATTTTCCAAATTCTAGCGACATTTTCCAGATTCGGACAAAAATTCACCGGAGTTCTTCAACCTTTTAGAGAGAAGGGAGAGGAAAAAGGAAGAAGAGAGAGAGAGGGGAGGAGCGTTCTACCGAAAAACAGAGGGAAGTGCCTTTTATACCCTCTCAAAACGACGTCGTTTTGGCCTTAAGTAACCCAGAGGATCCGCGCGTTTTACCGAGATCCGACCCGACCCGAACATTGATCTGCTTCTTGACCCGCGCGTGTCTACCCCCTTCCAAGCCGAGCCGAGCTCCAAAGCCGCTTCTCCGAGCCGTTTTCTCTTCCTTGAGCCGAGTCGAGCCCCGATCCGAACCGTTCCAGGTTTTTTTTTTCATTTATTTGTTTATTTATTTTTTTTTATTTTTTTTATTTATTAGATTAGGTTTATTTAATATTTTTTTTATCTTTATTTTATTTTTATCTTTGTTTTACTTTTCTTTATTTTTTTATTTTTATTTTTTTCACTTTTATTTTTTTTATTATTCTATTTTCTTTAAATAAAAATCAAAAGTTTCAAAAAATGTTTTAGGGAAAAGTTGAAAGTATCAATTTTCCTTAAAAATAAATTTCAAAAAAAGGGTTTTTGAGAAAAAGTTGAAAGTATCAATTTTCCTTGAAAATCAAAATTTTGAAAAAAGATTTTTGGGGAAAAGTTGAAAGTATCAATTTTCCCCTACACAAGAACAATCATCATTTCCTTCCTTTCTATTTTGATTTTGATTTTGATTTTTCTTCAAATAATCCGACGACGGAGCCTCTGCAAGTGAAACAGTAGTTTTTCTTGCATACTCTTGAGGTGAGAGAATTTTCTTAATTTTCTGCTAAAAGTATTAGAGTCAATTGAGAATAATTTCAAATAGTTAATTACTTGGTAAAATTTTAAGGCTTTTGGATAACACAAATTTAAGCTGGTACCATCTTTTGATGGGCGTTGTGAGGGTGCTATAACCTTTCTCACACGTAACCGAACTCCCGAACCCTATTCTGGTTAGTAGACCTGAACCTATTCTTTTAAGGGCCCTTAAACTTAGGTGTTCCCTGAAAGGACAGAATCTTTAGGTGGCCAATCGCACATAGATAAAAAAGATTGGTGACGACTCCCTTAAGTCAATGTCTAGCGATAGATCTCCCGATCTAGACGTTATAACAACTATCAAATAACAGTAGATAATTTTAGCATCTTCATTTTTTATTACACATTTGTACTATATACTATTCAAAAGTTCAATTATTTAAATTATATTAATATTATGTCTAAGTAATTTTGATATTTTTGAATTGTTTTAAGATTAGATCATTATGTTAATTAAGTAATCAATATTAATAGTATTTTTTTATATTATCATACTTTTAGTGATGATTTTGAAAATTAATTTTTTTGAAATTATTTAGTTATTTGCTCATTTTTAATTCATATATAATAAATAACGTGGACAAGTATGATTATAAAATATCAATATAAATTACTAATAATAAATATTGAATATTAATAAATTAAAAGTCATTAATAAATTTTTATCATGAATAAAATTAATTTTATATTAAACATAACATAATTTCTTATTATTAACAAATTACTTTTGAATCATTTAACTTTGATATTTTAGTTTTTGTAAATTTAATTATATTTATTTAATTATAAAAGTTAACAAATTAAATATAAATAACTAAAGTGTTAAACCTGAATAATTGGAGAGGCAAATCTAAAATTGAAATAATTTGAACTCAAATTAATCTAAATCTTAATTATTCCAATCAACTTGAAATACCACAAAAATTGAAATGATTCAAAGTTTTTGATTTGAACTCAATTTGATCGAACTCAAAATAATACAATCATTTCTTAATTTTCACTCAACTTAATTCTAATATAAAATAATTCATTTTTTTATCCAAAATGAACCAACTCAATATAACCGAAGCCGAACTAATTTTCTCACCTCTAGCTTCAATGAAATTATTATCCTTTATTTCAAACTAGGAAAAAATTTTAAAAAAATAATATGAGAACAATTTTTTTAGTAAGGCTATAGTTTTTATATAGGGTATAGATAATTACAAGTGACAGTGAGTCATAATAGGTAGAATGTTGGTCGGACCCTTAACATGGGAAACCATGTCACAGAAACAGTTTACAAAAGACAAGTGCTAATAGAGCACGTCCAGCAGATTGATGATTGATGAATGAATTAAAACCCGAGCTTGATTGCATTCCATTCATTATCATCTCTCTCTGGAGAATAATGATGATTGATTTTTACAGAATTTTAAAAAAATTTAATTTTAATATATTTATTATTAAAATTAAATTTTTTATTTTTAATGTAAAAATTAAAAAATAATAAATAATAAATAATTTTAAAAGATAAAAAAATAAAAATTTTAGATATTAAAAAATAATAAATAATAATAAATAATTTTAAAAGATAAAAAAAATAAAAATTTTAGATATTAAAAAATATAAAATTTTGAAACATTCATAAAAAAAATTTTAAAAAAAAGAACAAAAAGAGTAAATGATAAACCCAAGACACGCCATTCATGCTAAAACTTAGTTTGTAACATTAATACTCAGATTACAAACTGCAAAATTAGTTTGTAACACAACTATCTCCAAGAAAATGATTCACATTGAACCAATCATGCTCAAAATTGTTGAAAATTTCAAGTTTCACCAAAAATTGTGAATTTCATTAAAAGAATTCATTGAAAAATTCAAAATTCATTGAAAAATTTAAAATTTTCTAGATTCTTCAAAAAAAAATGTTAAAAATTCAACTTGGATCTTTGCGCCCTCTTTAATCCCTTAATAACACTAATTTTTTCAAATTAAATTGATTCAAATATCTAAAGTTGCAAAAAAAAGAAAAATCAGATTAAGAACCCTATTGTCAAAAATTTGGAATTTACAAATGATTTCAAATTAAATAAGGCATCTATAGTTGCCACCTTAGGATGTTGCTTCCATCAATCCGGTCCAAGATTTAAAAGTTGGTTGTCATTTCTTTTATGGAATTAAACTTGTCCATATTGCTTGAAACAAAACCTTAAGAATGTTAGAAAAATAATGTAATATAAAGCTATAAGATATAATTTGTAAATACTTCAATGTTTTGACAACTTAAGAACTTCTTATAACGTTCTTGATGAATAGTTAGAGTTGAGCAATCATGGACCTTCAAATACGAACAAAATTATTTCAAAGTGTGCTACAAATGTCACTTTTCTTAATGCTTATATCACCCAAACTAGTTATAGCATGCAAAAGGGATGAACCAAAATGCCTCTAAGATAAAATGAAGCATTTTTTGTTTATACTTTGCACTATTATAACAAACCACTAAACACACTTTAGTAGGAACGAAAATATCTTGTCTTTACAAAGTTTTTTGCTGCAAACAATGTCAAAGCAATATGCTTTTAATTGAGAAAAGATTGGGAGAAAGAAGAAAGTAGTTCTGAATTGAATTAGATTACAAAATGAACTCATATCAATATCTATTTATAGAGATTGAATCATAAAATTGTGATTTTTTTTATTATATTGTTTCAATTAAAGATCAATTCCCTTTGATTATGAAAATGTATCTTTGAGAGATCACAAACATGTTTATTTCATTTGAATAATCAAACTTTTCATACTAAGAAAAGCCATTTGTCTTATTTTTGGAAATTACAATTTTTTATGCAAAGTAGTCGATTGCTCCAAGAAAGCAATCAATTGCTTCTTTGTCTTTTCAATTTTTGAAATGCTTTCGTAGTAGGGTAGTCGACTCTTCTATAAAATAGTCAACTCATTTCTTCATATAAAATGCATTCTCCAAGTGAATAGATGACTCCTTTCAATTTTCAGAAAGGATTCACATTTGGTCTCCTATAGAGTAGTCAACCCATCTTTAATAGCAATTAAATGCATTTAGCATAGATAAATTCCCATAAGACTATCATCTACTGGCAGTCGATTGGATTAGGGTTTGGAACCAATCCACTCACTTTTTAGACATAGCAACCAATTGCTCTAAGCTAATAGTCGGCTACTATTTATATAGAATCTAAGTTTAATTTATGTTTGACAAAGCACTCGGCTTTATGCTTGTCATAACAATTTTGGGACTGCCTGACTAAAAGAGTTTTAAAATCGAGAAAATTGGAAAGAGTTATCACCAATCTTTTTTTAGGGTGTGATTGGTCACCCAAAAGTTTATATTTTTAATAAAACTATAAAAGCAGGTTTTAAATTTATCAAAAAGATAAATTTTGGTCTCCAAAAACCAAGTAGGATCCAGGAGTCGGTTATGTGTGGGGTAGGATTAGCACTCTCACAATGCCCATAAATTGGTACCAATTAATTATGCACTATTTTCAATGTTGAATGAAATGGTTTCGATTTGAAATTTAATAATAATTCCCTTTTTGTTATTTTAAAAAGAAAGAAAATTAATTTTATCTAAAATCTTTTGTGAGAAATATTTGAGGAAATTTTAAGCTAAAATTATTTTTAAATTTAAATCTTGGTCATTTTAAAATAATATTTTGTTAAGATTAATACAAATACTTTAAAAAATAACACTATTGCAGATATGAATGATTGGTAACCCAATATCTAAGAATTACAAAATTTTTACTAATTTATTTTTGTTTTATTTCAATTCATATTTTACAAGTAATGAATTAAAAAAAATTTGTCAAAAAAGTAAATTGAGGTAATATATAGCAGCAATTAAGAGAAGAAAATGCAAAAAGTGAAACAGTTCTTATAATGCATGTAATCAATAAATGTTAGTGTATTAATGAAAGAGCAAATTCTAAAATTGGATTTTTAATATTGAGACCATTGACTCTCAAATTAGCGGAGTTTAGGTGTGACTATTCATATTTAAGATCCCATTTTATTATTATACTTTTTTTTTATTAAACTTATCAGTTATTAACCCCATTGTTAAAGCGAATTAAAGACTCATGAGAAAAACTTAAAGGAATAAGATTTCTTTAAACACCCCATCATCTATGAGGCATTCGAGAACAAATTACTCCACTTGAGATTTTTGCATATATCCTTAAAATTTTGAAATGGTTTTGAGTATAGGTCGAAGTTTTAAAGGTTAGGGTTTTAGATTTTGAGGATTCAAATTTTAGGGCTTTGGTTTGAGTTTTAAAGGTTTTAGGGCTTGAATTTTAGGGTTTGAAAAGTTTAGTATTTTGATTTAGGATTTGGGGATTAGGGTTTCAGTTTTAGGGTTGTGAAATTTAGGGTTTGGATTTTTTAATTTTAAAAAAACACAAACATCTCTAAAAATTCTCAATATCTAGACAGATTTTCAAAGCAAGTTAAAATTTTTATGATTTCTAAAAATTAATAAAAAATTTTCATATATTTTATTTTTATAAAAACTTATTATTGTTATTTTCAATTTATTATTATTATTATTATTGTTGTTTTATTATTTTTTTAATTTTTTTATATATAATTCCCCAACATCTAGGTGAAATTATATTTTAGGGTTTGAGATTTTTATTCCCTCCAACATATAGGCAGGGAAAATAAAAGAAAAATTATTCTATTATTATTATTATTATTATTATTATTATTATTATTAGCATTTTTAATTTTTAATTTTTAGTTATTATCCTACTTTGTTTTCATTTTTATTATTATTAAAAACAATCAAATATTTATTCTAATAAATTTCAAAATTTTTTCATGCACAAATATTAATAATAAAGCTTAAAATAACAAAAATAATAATATAAAAAATTAAAAAAAAATAAAAAATACCTGAACCGGATCGATCAACGATCTGATCAACGTCGGTCTAATCGACTCGACGGTTTGACAGTTCAGATCGATGAGGACACTTATTTTGTTTTATTTTATTTTATTATTTTATTATTATTTTTCTTTTTCTTTTGCTTTTTCTTTTATGGCAACTTTTTTGGTAGCCACCTGATAGCCACCAACAACCGCTTGACAGCCATCGACAACCATCCTAACAGTCACCAACCACAATCCCACAAATCCCAGGCTTTCTGGAATTTTAATCTTGTTTTTGCTTTATAAATAGAGCCACAAAACTCATAACAATGAGGGATTTTTAAAAAAAAGATGGAGGAAAACCTCTGCAAAAAAAAATGCTGAAAAACAAAAAACTAGCTAAAAAAAAAACTTTGCTAAAAAGCCAAGAAAACCAAACCAAAAACACAACACAAACCCAAAAAAAAAAAAAACCCATAGTAGCGGAGATCTCAACGCCAAAAACACAAAAGAAAATTTTTTTTTTCATTCTGACCAAAACTTTAGGCCTCGAACTATGTCGTTCGAGGTCGTTTCTCTCAAAACGGAGGTTGGATTTGAGTTTAGGGGGTCGAAAATAATTTTTTAGGTATTTTTTAAGAATTTTTCTGACACACTCAACAGTGGTCGACGACGACATCGGTGATTGGCGGCGGCAACCATAGGATTGTCAAAAACTGAGAAGGAGAAAGAAGAGGAATTCTAAGGAGAGAGAAAGAAGAAGAGAGAAAGAGAAGAAAGGAAAAAAAAATGAAAGAGTGGGGGTGTTTAGGGGGCTATTTATAGTGAAATCAACAAGACATCGTTTTGATTAACTGGTAGCCAAGCCACCAAGCCTAGCTAGGAACAGAGCTGAGCCATATACCCAAGCCAAGCCGATTAAGCCATTGACTATAGGTCCAAGCTGGTTGACCGAGCCAACTGAGCCGTTTTGAATCTTTGACCTGTGTTGACTAGGGACATTTTTGGTATTTTATTGTAACTTTTTATTTTTTTATTTTTTTGCTCAATCTTTTATATATTTCTATTATTTAATTTATGGTTTTTCTGTTATTTTTATTTTATTTTTGTATAAATTTTTCATATAAAATAAAATAAATGGTAGAAAATATAAAATAGTTTTAATTTAATTAATTTAAAATAATGACTAAACATAAACTTATCAAAATTTTAATAAACAAGAATAAAGAAAAATATACAATAATTGATAAAAAATTTATCAAAATTTTAATGAACAAGAATAAAGAAAAATATACAATAATTGATAAAAAAATTAATTAATAAAAAATTATAATTTAAAGTGTAAAAAAAAAAATTTTTATCCGACGACGAGATTTAAAGGTACTTCGAGTAGTGATACCTACAAAATCTCTAGGTGAAAGATTTTTTTTAAATACTACTAGTGTATTGAAGTATTTATAAAAAGTTTTCAATACAATAAAAAAATTTTTTGTTATTAATAATAGATAAAATTAACTAATTTATAAAAAAAAAAACTAAAATAAAAGTAATAAATATGAGAAAAAAGAAAATTTTATCCGATGATAGGATTCTAAAAGTATTCTGAGTAGAGATGCTTTAAGAAATCCCTAGGTGAGAAGATTTTTTAAAATATTATCAGTGTATTGGAATATTTATAGAAAACTTCAATATAATAAGAATTCTTTTTTTTTCTCAAAAATTTAAATTAAAAATAAAATATCAAATAAAATAATTAATAAAATTTCTAAAAAAGAGAATAAAATGTATGCATCAACATGGTAAAATTTTGCATTGCATGCATGACAGTTTATAAAAAGTAAATTTGAGCCTCCAAAGATGAGATTCTAAGGTATTCTGAGAAGTGATGCCTAAGAAATTTTTAGGTGAGAAAATGTTTTTCTAATGTTACCAATGTATTAGAACATTTTAAGAATTATTTCAATAAAAAGGTTCTAATTTCTTTTTCTTTTTCTCAAATAAAATTTGCACAAAAAAAGAAACAATAAATAAAATCAAATAACAAATAAATTTCCTATAAATGAAAAAATCAAGAAAATTATTTTTCAAACATCGAAATAAAACTGTTTTT
>NW_019168492.1:16885570-16957259 GCF_002303985.1 Durio zibethinus
GTCTATCAAGTGTCATAACATCCAAGTTCATAAAATTATTGCTAGATACAACTAAAAAAGTTACCATCAATATTTTTTGACTAAGTGTGATTGACCACCTAAGTAAATTTATTCTTTATAAGGATGTCCCAAGCCTGATTAAGGGTCTCTAAAAGAATAGGTTTTGATCTAATAATCAAAACATGGTTCAATAGTTCGATTACATATGAAGAGTGTTATAGCACTCTCACAATACCCATCCTAAGATGGTACCATTTAATTTTAAATTATCTTAAGGATTTTTGTTCTAATGGTCTTTTATTAAACTGTAATGTTTAAATATTAGAAATTATTTCTAAGATTTCTTCATTGATCTAATAGGATTCTTAAAAATATTTTATCACCTCAAGATTATTTAAAAATCTCATTTATTTTTTTAAAGAGGCTTCGTCATAAAAAAAAACTTAATCATTTATTTTTTTATTTTGCTTTTATTGAAAATATGTCTAATTCTTCCACCATTTGGATCAAAATTTAAAATGTCTCACTTAAAAATTTCCTAAGTAATTATTCATTTGTGAATATTAAAAATTTCATTCTCAAAATTTATTCTTTTTATTTTAGGTAAATTTTCTATACCTAAATTTTTATTGTATTGAGATGTATCTTTCACCATTCTGAAAACATTTAGAAATATAATTTTTTACCTAAAGATTTTTAAGAAAATCAACCATTGTTGATTTTTTAAAATTTTATCATCAAAATTTTTTTTTATCATTTCCAAAACTTCTCATTTTTATCCTTTTGTTTACTGCATTTAGAAATATAATTATTATAATTTTATCTAATTTTATCACTATTATGATAAATTTTAGAAATAAGTATCATCTAGAGTTTCTCATCTAGAAATTTTTTATAGGATCAACCATTCTTGACCTCTTAGAATACCAACATCAATTTTATTTTATTATTTTTCTTTTTTTTAGGATTATTTTTGTTATTTCTAAAATTTTCTAGTTTTTTTAATTTTATATTTTATATTTTTTTATGATTTTAAGGCAAGTATCAATATTGTTACTGAAAATTTTATCTAAATCTCCATTTTGAAGATATTAAATAGAAACTTCTCATTTAAAAAAATTCTAGAAATTCAACCATTCTTGATTTCTAGAATTTCACTATTTGGTAATTTTCATTTATTTTTTAGGATTATATTCTTTATTCTTGATTTTCATAAATTATCTTTAATGACATTTTCATATAAATTGTCCACCATTCTAGAGAATTTAAAAGAAATTAAAATTTTCTAAAAATCAACCATTATTGATTTTTAAAATTTCATCATTAGGATAATTGCCATTTATTTTAGAGTTTTTATTTCATTTTTTTATTTATTGTTCAATTGACAAGAAATGAAATTTATTTTTTTAGGTTTTCAACTAAAATTTCCACAATTCTAGAGAATTTAGAAGAATTTGCTTATCTAAAAATTTCTAAAAAGTCAACTCCGTGGAAAAAATTTTCACTTATAATTAAAGTCTGAATTAAATTATATGATTATAAAAAGAATTTTATATATCTTCTAAATTTATATGAAATACATGACTCTGATAATATTTTAATTAAAGAAAACTAAAAATATAAATATATTTTATTGTACCATATTTTAGTTTTTTAAGTGTGAAGCAACTAAACAATTTTCTAGTTTAAGAATGAATGCTCGATAAAAAGTGTAACAAAGTAAATAAATGATAAAAAAAATGAACCTGAAAATTAATTAAGGAAAAAAAAGGATGAAAATCTGATATTTGAGTTTACAACTCAAATCCAAAGCAGGCCCACTTAAGCTAAAAAGTGGGCTTGGAGTTCTTGGCTTCAAATTGTGGGGTCTTGAATCTAGACTCGACGATTCATGTTTATGTATTGTGTCTTATATCATATTTGATATATGTAATAATATAAATTATTAAAATATAAATATGATATGAATTATAAAATATATTTAAATTTTAAACATAAATACAACATGTTTAATATACATAATAATATAAATATACATAAATAATATAAATATACATGAATAGATATGATTAACACGAATATATATAAAATATGACTAAAATAATAAATAACTATAAATTATCTATTATTTACAACTTAATAAATTTGGCATATTTAATAATATATAAAAATACTTACACATTTAAAAAAATTTAATACTCATTTAATATGTATTTAATATATATATTTTTAATTTTAATTTATATTAAATAACTATATTAATTTTTTGTATCAAATTCAAATAATAAAACTATTAAAGATTAAAGAATAAAATAATAATGTATAGGACTAATATTAATATTTATATTGTATTTTATATTATTAATAGAAAAAATAATTTTATAATAATTATTAAAAGTATCATAATTAGATGTTTAAAATAATTTTTATATGAAATTAGTTAACTAATTAAGATCATAATTAAAAGATTAAAATTAAATTAATTTTTATGTGTTTATGTTAAATTAAAATAAATATAAAAAATGTGTTAAACATCTTAAATTTATACTTTTTGCAACAAGATTAAATTAAATATATTATTTGTGTCGTGTCATATATTTAAACAAGTTAACACAAACGACATGAATTGTATCATATTGAAATTCAAGTCGACATAAATAAACATGAAACATTTTTAAAAAAATAAATATATGATTTTTTATATCATTTTTATATTATATCCTATCTAAAATTTTTAGGTCTACTTAATCCTCCTCAAGTTACACTCAAAATTTAAACTTTTTGGACTTGGACTAGATCTTCAAGTTCTAGACCATTTTTACAAGATCCTTCCCCTTTCTTTATTCTTTATTGCAAAAGAATAAAGCCCAACTTCTCATTTCAGCAACACAGCTTTCAATTTTTGCTGTTGTCTCTTTCTTTTTCTCGATAAGTCATCGCTTCGCTTCCTTTTTATTTTCGAAATCTCACTAGCACTATGCAAACACAAAGACCATTCTACCACTTCTTGGAATTCCTAATCCCAACTACTTGGATCGTTGAAAAACTCCTCCAAATCCTTCCCCTTTCTTTTACCGTTTAAAAGAATTCCAAAAGGTGCCTAAATAAAAGTGAATCCCAAACCAAAAACCCACTGCTAGAAGAAAATCTTTCATTTTCGTCTTTCGATTGTTGATCTATCTCTGTGGCTATTTTTTATGCTTGACTCTAGTTATTGTGTTTTGATTATTTGTTGGATTTTGTGTTTTGATTATTTGTTGGATTTGGATTAATGGTTACTATTTGGGTGAGGAAAAGTAGTGGTAGGCTTCGGTGTTTGGTTTAGGCAGTGGATGACCGATGGTGGTGACTGGCAATTGGGAGCTAGGCCGAACAAAATGGGGATTTGTTTCTGATTTCCCTTGTGTTTCCCTCTGATTTTCTCTGCTGATTTCTTTCTCTGTGAAATTTTTTTTTTTTTAGTTGTTGTGAATTGAAAGTTTTTTTTTAGGTAAGATCATGAGAGTTTCAACTCACTTAGGATTAGATTTCTTTAAAATTAAAGATTAACCCAAAGTAATTCTAATCTCAAACTGCTTCTAATGAAGCTAGCACCTTCACCGAGATAACATTATTTTAAACTTCCAAATTATCAATTTTTTAAAAGATGATCAGATAATTAAGGATAAAATCAAGATAAAATACTATAATAATAAGGATAAAATAAATAAGGATAAAAAGAATACAAAAAAATAAAATAAAAATCTAAAATTTAAAATTCAATAATTGGATTCCAAACTAGTTGAAGTCCAACTGATTTGGGTCTCGGGCGAAATAAAATATTTATCTCAAGGAAAATTGCTCGTAATAAAATACAAACCCAAGCTTTATAAGAGAAATATTCAAATCTTCTCAAGTCAACCAACTTTTGTCTCTCACATTGTCTGAAAATCTCAGTCTCTCTCACATTGTCTTCCTATATGGTTGGCCTCAAATCAATTGTAGATGGTTCAATTTCTCCTCGTTTGCCCTTCTTTTCTATTCTTTTCCTACTTCATTTTTCTTTTTTTTTTTTTCCTTTTTTTCTTTTCTTTGTTGGCAATAAGTATATTTCACCACCACCACCACCAACAAAATGGCTTGGTCGATGAGTGCAAGAAGTCAGCCATCGCTGTCCTCCTTTGAGGCTACCATTGTAGTGACCAAAATCTCCACCCTCCTTTGAGACTACCATTGTAGCAACCAAAATTCTCATCCCAAAGAAAGGTAATGCTAATTATGAGGGTTTTTATATTACCTTATTTGGGTTGATTTTTAGGTTTTGATTTGTGTGAAATTGTTGATATATTTACAGTGAAAAAGAACAAAAATAAAATCTTCAAAATGTAAATTTTCAAAATGCAAAACCACAAACAAAAGCTTTGAATATTGGTAAAGTTGTTCTAAGTTTGATATTTCCTTTTATCAAAATTTTTGGATTTGATATTAGATTTAAAGAAATATTGAATTTCAAAGGTTTGGATTAGTTATGCATTTGATATTTTTGATTTAGGATTTAGGCTTGTAAACTGAGCGTAGCCATGCTAGTTTTTTCCAACTTCTAACTACAATTTTGAGTTTCAAACACCTACCAAATAGTTTCTTCTTTAAGAGAATGAGCCTTAAGCCAAGCAATCCTAATTGAGCCCGTTTTAGACAATAAAGTCCAAAATATTGGATGATACAAACTTTATTCAAACTGAAAAGATCTTTAAATATACTTTAGATTTTATGGAATATTTCCCCATCATTTTAGTTCGATTTAATGATTAGTGAAATATGAAAAGTTTTCTAAATAAAATTGATTTGTTTTTTTTTTTCTTTCAAAATTTTATTTCCAAGGCATTAGTTAATAAAATATAATTTTATTTCAAAAGTTTATTTTCAAATAATTAACTAAATAAAATATGAAAAAAATTGGAATTAATATATATAATTCGTATAACTTTTCTTTTCCTACCTATTTTTAATCAAAGTCAATAGTTAATAGGATATCAAAAGTCTTTTTGAATAAAATTTATTTCTATTTTTTTAAACGTTTTTTTCAAATCATTAATTAAAAAGTACAAAAAATTTACAGTATTTTCAAATCATTAATTTTATGCCTTTTCCTCTCCCTACCATTTATGAAAACAAAAAAAAAAAATAGTGATATTTTCATGAACAATTTTTATTTTAAACCAAATGACGACATTGACATTTTTCCTTTCAAAGGTTTGTTTTCAATTTATTAAATAATTCTATAGAAAATTAATAATTGACAAATGAAAACATGAGGAAATTTATAGAAAAATGATTAGCAATTGTTGTGCACCAAAACATTTTAGCAAAAGAAACTAATTCCTCTAAAATGAGAAAAAAATGACGACTTTCTGAATACAAAAATATAAACAATTATATCATATGTTCTCACTTGAGTTACTTATATTTTAGCTACTCACCATTTATTGAATAAAAAATATTGACACCTTCATAGAATAAAGTAACAGGAAAACCATTGGCATGAAGTTACATAAACTTTGCATAGTTTATTTTCAAAATATGATTCAATAAAACTATAGATTCCAAATAAAACATATCACTCTAATGTTCCTCCAATAGAAAAAAAAAAAAAAATCATTGCAAGAAAGATGATCGCATTTCTCAAGAAGAAACAGCACACCACTTTTGGCCATGATTTCATGAACTTTCTTAGACATTCCACGTCATTGGAAGGTGAACTTCCAATGCACAAACACACCATAAATCTCTCACTCAAGCTTTATGCAATCACAATAAGAGAAGAAACAGCACAATCTATTCCACGCTGAATTCATAAGTTACATACTGCAATAAAGTTACAAAACTTTCATCAGTTCCCTTTTTTTCTTTTTCTTTTTTTTTGAACAAGAAGCTTGCGTTCATATTTTGAAAATCAATTTCTAACAATAATCAAGTGAAAGAAAAAAAGATGAACTTCAAGAAGCTTGCACCTACCTCTATTATTATTCTTTTTCATCATACTTATTAAATTGGTTTGTGAATAAGAGAAAAAAATGCCTATACTGATAATTGATAAATTAATAACATCATACCATATAAAATAAGAGACAATAATTTATAAACTTAGATGAGTGCGTATAAATGATATTGACTAACTCTAAACATTTAAAAAACCTAAAATTATAAATCGTTAGGAAACCAAATCAATAGAAATTCAATAATGGCTTATGTGATTAATAACATCTATTTTATCAAAGTAAATAATTAATAAATTAATATTCACTTTTAGGTAAAGTCACTTCATACTTTTATCTTTAAAATTGTTTAATTTCAATAAATATATATGTTATATGG
Organism: Durio zibethinus; assembly: GCF_002303985.1. The sequence continues at coordinate 16,891,925 of NW_019168492.1, forward strand.
TAAATTCGTATATGAATATTATTTTAATTATGTAAATATATGTTCAATATTAACAATATTGTAATCAACATCTATGTTAAATAGCAATTAATATAGTTAATTTATTAAAATAAATAAAACATGTTTTGCATATTAAGCAAAAAAAAAAAAGCTATATATTTTAGTGTAACAAACAAAATAAAATAGCTATTTCAGTGTTCAACAAACAAAAGTAACTAAGAGTTTAAACAATAATATTATTGTTACTAGATTAGAAAAAGAAAAGATACTAGCTAGTAATGATTATTTGATTAACGAAAATTGATTTCTAATTTATTTTTATGTGCTTTTGAATTTCATTACAATTGAAAGTACATTGGTGTGCTTGCTTCCTAATTAAAATGTTTATTAGTAAGGAAAACGTATTTATTAATTAATATTAAATGATAGAAATATTATTTTATACATTTTTTGTAGAGTTTTTAATAAATAATCATTTATATAAAAAATTAACGTCTATATTTGTTATAATGTATGTGTGAGTAGATACATATTTACATATATCTTTGTTTTGATTTATAATAATTATTTAAAACTTTATTGTTTAGAAAGTTTCTAAAACTTTGCATTTATAACAATATGCTTAATTATTAATATATTCATCTATATTTTTCTACTTGTTATTTTACAAACATTATGATATTTCTCTATTAATGAAATTTATTATAATTTACTAGCTAATTAAATTAATAAAAAATTTGTTGTGAACATTAAAATAATACAACTATTTTATTTAACAAACACAAATAATTTAAGTAATTGAATGATAAATAATATATTTTCAGAGTCTCTTAAGAAAGTAACTTTGTTAGGAGGGATGGATTGATGAAATTGATTTCTTCTAGAGTAATTTATTTTATTAACTTTTCAAATTTCTTTATTCTTCTAAATTCCATAATACATTTTTATTATCACCTTCTTAACTAAAGATGTTCTTGATAGAAAAATGATGTGTATTAACTAATATCATATATAACAATATTATATTTTAGAAAAATAAAAAACAATGAAATGTTACATTCTAATTATATAATAATTCTAATAATTTTTATTTGAGTTAAAATTCATTAATAAGTTATTACCCAAATACCAATTAAAAATAATTAATTATAAAAATAATATGGCAAAAATTAATTAATTATAAAAGACATATAATTCCATAATCATAAATCACCTAAACTAAATATATGTATAAAGATACGAGCCAATATTTTCATCTAATCCTAATTACTTAAAAATGCAATTATATGAGTCATAATTTTCATACAAGAAAATCCATTAGTACAAATTTATTATTATGTAAAATTATATACTTGTTGTTATTATTATCATTGAAATAAAAAAGAGTTGGAATGAAAAGGTATTCTTAGTCAATGATTATATTAATAAATACCGTAAGAAAATAAAAATTAATTTAACTTGTTGGCTCTCTTCATGACAATTTATGTTATGGTTAATTATATAGAAATTATAATCTATATATATGTTACTTCTAATCATACATAACATGTATAATTAATTATATGTATTGAGAAATAATATGAATTTAATAAAAATAATATGAATTTAATAAAAACAACATAAAAGAAAACACAAATATACAAAATGAGCCTAACTTCCTATATATGTAACCACCCATCCAGGTGAAAAGTTTATTTATTAATCAAGAAAATCCTTTTTATATGTTTACAACTACCATGCCTCCTTACTTAGATATAGAAGTTATTGAAATTCATCGACTATGCAAATCTCATAATTATTTAAACTCTTTAATGATTTAATGCAATTAAAACTCTAGTTTTTACTGTAAAATTTAAAATGTTATTAAGAAAAAATTACTTTAATAAAGAGTTCAAAGTTAATAAATAAATATACAGATAAAAATTCAAAAGTGATGAAAGTACCTTGATTATTGAACCAAAATACATATTATGGTAGTAGTACCCTTAACCTGCAAAAAAAATATAAAGCTTAATGGAATACCTTCTTAAAAAAAAATTAGATAAATATATTCTATGTACTTTTATATAAGCTTAAACTAAATATAATTGCATTTCTTACCATATTTATTAATCCTGCGTAATGTTGTTTAGATATTCTCCTTTGATATTCTTCAGCATGGAGACAACATTCTTCATATCTAATCTATCTTCAGGTAATTCAGCTGAACAATCCAAAGCTATTCTCATAATAGATGATATACAATTTGCCTTAATAACAAAATATTCATCCATTTCTTGCACTAAACTAGAATCTATTACACCAATTATTTCATTAGATAATGACCTTTTCACCCAATGCTTTATACTCATTTCTCCAACAAAAATTTCATCTGTGGGCTTCTTTCTTGTGAAAGTCTCTATTAATAGAATACCATAACTATAGACATCACTTTTTGTCGAAACAATTCCCACCGATCCATATTCTGTATTTTAAATATAATTGAATTATTAAAATGATCTCATGCCATTCAGGCATCATTAATCATCAATAAAATGATAAAGTACTAATATCTACTCGTCTTGGAATAGAGAAAAAATAAAAAAAATGAAAAAATCACCTGGTGCCATATAGCCAACAGTAGCTAGTGTCATTGTTTGTTTGATGGAATCTCCTTCCAATAGCTTGGCAATTCCAAAATCTCCCACGTGTGCAACCATGTCCTCATCCAATAAGACATTACTTGGTTTTAGGTCACAATGGATTATAGGAATCGGATGTCCCAAATGGAGGTATTCTAATGCCGATGCAACATCTATCATTATGTTGATTCTTTGTAGGATATCCAATACATAATTGTAAGAATATAACCATTTCTCAAGGCTCCCATTAGGCATGAACTCAAGCACCAAGGCTTTGAAATCAATAGTTGAACAGCAAGTAATGACCTTGACAAGATTGCGATGAAGGATACTGCTCATCACTTCACATTCAACGTCAAAACTCTTAAATGCTCCATCTATTTGCAAATTGAAAGCTTTTATTGCGACTTCCGTTCCATCTGAAAGTATTCCTTTGTATACAGAGCCAAAACTTCCTGAACCAAGTAAGTTATTCCCACTAAATCCACCAGTCACTTGCAATAATTGATTATACGAAATTCTTCTCCATTTTTTGAGAGGAATTAAATCTTTAACCATTGCCAAATTCATATTCCCCCTCTGCCATTTTCTGTAGACAATTATGGCGGCTACAACTATTATTATTGAAGCAAATGTTGGCAAAACATACCTCAAAGCATGTAGAGTGGTCTTCTTGAATTTTCGATGGACTTTTTTTTCGCAAGGTGAGACTTGTAGTCTAGATGAACCACATAGTGCATAATTTTTCATAAATGATTTGGCTGTGAAGTTCAAAAAGGGCCCTCCACTTGGTATTTCTCCTTCCAATCTATTGAAAGACACATTAAAATAATTGAGATCATAAAGTTTTTCCAAAGACTTGGGAATAACTCCAGAGAGATTGTTGTTAGATAAATCCAAGCTTTTCAAACTCATCAAGTCACCCAATGATTTTGGAATAGGGCCTTGTAATCTATTTCTAGAAAGATTCAAAACTTGTAGATCATGGAGACTTCCAATTGTGGACGGAATATCACTTGATAACAAATTCCTTGACAAATTCAAGGAGATTAGTACCTTCAAATTTCCAATGTCAAGTGGAAGAGAACCGCTAAGATTGTTTGATGACAAGTCTACTTCTAAGATATCTTTAAGGCTCCAAAAAGTTAAAGGTATTTGCGAATGCAATTTGTTGGAGAACAAGTATAGATATCTCAGAGAAGTCAAATCACATAAACATGTTGGTAAAGGTCCATCAAGCTCATTAGCACCCAATGATAATCGGAACAATCCCTTCAAACCACAAAGATCATGTGGGACAGAGCCTTGTAACTTATTTCCATAAAGGTTCAAAAGTTGGAGATTTTTTAGCCTTCCTATTGTTGTTGGAATAGGTCCACTCAATTTATTAGAGGAGAGATCTAACAATATAGCGTTGCTTAAGCTACCAATTTCCATGGGAATGCTGCCTCTAATTTTGCAATCAATGACACTAAATTGTTGAAGTGATGTGGAAAGATTTGAGATAGAAGCTGGAAGGATGCCATTCAATGGGTTGAATGATAGGTCTAACATTCTTAGATACTTGCAATTTGCCAAGGAATTGAGAAAGCTCCACTCATGAGTTGAAGTTTTGGTGGTCAAATGATTCGACCAAAGTTGCAAGTTCTCAAGGAACCTCAAATTGCCAAGTGTCTCTGGAATAAGGCCAAAGAAAGAGTTATTTTGTAATTCTAGGATTCTGAGCTTAGAAACATTGGAGATAGAGCCAGGAATATTTCCACTGAGATTATTGTCCCATAAGTAAAGCTCCTCAAGATTTGAAGCAGAGCTCATGTATGGTAATTTACCTAAAAGGACAAAAAAAAAAAAGTTTGCATCTTTCCATACAAGAAATAAATTAGTTCTTTTGCTTTGTTGTGTTTTTCATGAATCTATGATGCAATCTGAAGTGAATGCAATGCTTACATCTGCGAATGTGAGGAGAAACATGAAACAATTATAAAAATGAAACAACTTCAAGTTTTTCTTGTTTGATGATCTGGAATATATATATATATATACACATATATATACATATATATAATTTGTAAAATTTTTTCTTATTTATAATGATTAAAGGGCTCCATACTTATGTATAATAAAGTATAGAAGATGAAAAAGAAACGTAAAAGAAAAAAAGAAGATAGAAGAAAGGAAGGGAGAAAAGAAATTATTATAAGGTTTCTAGTATATGCTTAAAATGTTTTCCATTTATGTGAGAATTTTATTTTCTTTAACTTATCTCAATTGCTTTAATGATAAAAAAGATTAAAGAAAATTTGGATGATGAAATTTTTCATGAAAGAAAAAGAAATAAGATAAAAAAGAAGAAAATAAAAAAATAAAAGTATATTTACATTAATTTGTTTGAGAAAAGAAAAATCTGAAAGTGTAAATATTTGGAAATAAATTAGAATTTTTATCTATGCCATTTTAGGAAAAAAGGCTCAAGAGAAATGATAAAATTTCTTTCATTTTAGACTATATGCATAATATAAGAGAAAAATACAAAGATTCTGTGAAAAGATTGTTAAAAGTACATGTACTCTGTTTAGTTTGAAAATCACTTTCTTACTTCCCTAAGGTTTGATAGAACCTTACGAGTGCTCTACCAGAGGAGGTTCATTTGAGGTTTGTTGGAGTAATACTGTATACATTTTACTACTATAATAAAAATTTAGTAATATGATGACAAAATGTGAAACTAATGAAAAAGATTTTAAAATGATGTTTTTTATTACACAATTATTAGAGGGTGAAAAGCTATTTAGAGGGTAAGTAAAGTTAACTCAAAAAGCTCTACTTGGATGCGATGAAGGCCACACAAGAACATTACCTTGGGAGAAAAAATTTTGTTACACTGTTTGTTGATGGAATTTTTCCAGATTGTAGTCTCTTTAATGTCAAGCACCGTTTTGTCAGATGTGGGAGGGTGATTGATTTTTACGTCCCCAAAAATCAAAAGAGAGCCAAGAACGTCTTAGTTGGTTTTGTCCATTATCTTGATCTACGGGATGCATCGAGGGCTATCAAATTTCTAACTGGTTTGCACCTGAGGTATTCCACTCTACATTTTCAAACGGTAAGGTATGATCAAAGGTCTCAAGTTAATTCTAGTTCTGTCAAATCCACTCAGTTAAAGGATAACATTGTATCAGATGGTCAACAAGAAGAGGTTTTAAAATCGCTTGACATACTTAATTACGTTCCTGAAAATTTAGATTTGGAGAGATTACAACGGAATGCTGTTGGGATGGTTAGATATCCTGATACTATAAAAGCCACTAACCAAATCTTGTCGGAGGACTTTGATGATTGTTCTGTCACTATCATGGTTGAGAATATGAATCTTTTGACTTTTGAAAGCGGAGAAAGTATGTTATTATCTCTGGAACTTGGTCAGGAGTGGTCTCAAAATTGGTTCACGTCTATTACTCCATGGAAGCCTAGCTACATATGCCATTCAGACCTTATTTGGTTGAGATTGTCAGGTATTCCACTTCACGCTTAGAATTCCAAGTGTTTCTCTTCCATTGGAAGTTTATGGGGTGAGCTTATTAAGCTGGATGATTTTACACAAATGAAAAAAATGTTTAGATGTAGATAGAGTCCTGATTTTAACAAATGATTATAGAGCCATTCATGATGAGATTAAGGTCACTGTGGGTGATAATGTTTACTCCATTAAAGTGGTTGAACACGGACACTCTCTTGACAGTTCGACTAGTTCTCACAGATCAGACCAGGACAACTCAGTGTTCATAGATGGTGGTGAAGATGCTTTCTCTCCTCTCGGTAAGGACTCCCTGAGTAACTCAAAATTTGAAAATGATGCTGATTTTGTGGCTTTGGATGAAGATAACACTGTTATTGCAACTGTTAATACACCTAGAGATTCTAAAGAAGCACATGATGCCGATCTTGGAAATGAGATAAACTTGGAACAAGAGGAGTTAAATGTTGTTTCTGAACATATATCCAATATTTGTTCTTGAAAACAGATTAATTATGGAGCATGCGGAGTTAAATACAGGTGTTGCAATTAATTCTTCTTTAGAACCTCTTTTGAATCCCGATAAAACAGAACAATGAAAGTCTAAATTGAATCATGTGGTTGAATCTAGAGGATCAAGATATTAATACTTCTACATCTCTTGGGATATCAAATGGCCCATCAGATGCGCTTAGGGATTCAATTGGTGGAAGTATCTTAACTGATCTTCAGTCAAATCCAGTTTCTATTAAGCTTATGACCAAGAGTAATATAGACGCTGAGAAACTTTTCGACGTTGAAGATAAATTTCACCTTGTTACTATTCAAGCAGGTAAAAGAAGGAAAAAAAGACTATTCAAGCAGGTAAAAGAAGGAAAAAAAGTAAGGCAAAATATTGGAAAGATCCAAAAGCAAGTCTCGCCAGATAAAGACACCTCTAGTTTCCATTGTTCAAGACCACTTTCGGATGAAGATATTGGTTTTGCAAATAGAGCTTTTCTAGAAGAGGCTGGGAAGATTTGGATGATGTGATGATATCTTCATTTTAGATGGAAGTCTTTCATTAGAATTGTGCTAGATGGTTTTTTTGTTGTTTCTGGTATGGCTTTAACTATGTTTCTTGGTAAGATTCTTGTATTTCACTTATGATGGTCTTTTGATCTCTAATAAAAATACGGCTTAGCAAAAACAATTACATAACTATTGCTTTTTATTTCGCAAAAGAACAGTTAAATTCTCTAATTTGACAACAAAAAAGGGTAAAAGTAGCACTTATTTTTATTGCATATAATAAAAAAAAAAGCATATAATTTATAATTATTATAGTATAATTAATTAATTATAATTTAAAATTGTGTGAGATTTATCAAAATTTTATATGTAACCCATATTTATAAATGATGATCCCTATATAATATTTTATTATGATTAGCAAATAATTATAATATTATAGTAAAAAAATTATAACTGAAATGCTCCAAATAAAAAGTTAGATAACTTTCGACAATCTATACATTATATTAGAACAATCCTGTGATAAAAGCAAGATAGTTGGGGACGAATTGAAAATTGACACGTGGTTGGATAAGTGAAGAATGGTTATCTTTTAATTTTGAATGTTGATCTTTTTTAAGAACAGAGTACAACTAAGAAAATCATTAATACTATATTTTAAAACAATGGTTTTTGTTAAATATAATTAATCATAAGTTTGGTCCACAATTATCATATAAACTTTACTCATTTGTCTTAAGAGAATGGGTTGAGTAAAAAATAATATAGGCTAAGTAAACGTATGAGCCTTAATTTTTGTATTAAAAGAGTGGACTTAATATATAATGTTACAATAATTTTAATCTAATTTTAATTTCCATATTTAAATTTATTATTTATATGTAATATAATAATGCTCAAATTAAAATTACCTTATCCATTCAATAAAAATTTTATATTTTAGAAGATTTAAATTTAATATTTTATTATAATATCACATCTTGTTAATAAATAATAAAATTATATTAATTTTAATACAATATTACATGTTGTTAATAAATAATAAATTTAGAAAAACTATAAAATGAATTGATCTAATGTCTTTAGGTAATAATAGAAATTACAAAATGGATCAGTTACAATTTAGTGAAACTTTAAATCGGTGTTAAAAGAAAAATATTTGAGGGAATAAACGCTAAAAGGTTTTTAATTTGGTTTTATTGACATGGAAAGACTCTTTCTTTCCTACTTCAAATTAAATAATCATTACAATATAGGTTTTAATTATAATTTTTTATGCAAGTTTCTATTTTAGAATACACGTTTTTACGTGTACTTTATTATATCATATTTTCATTTCTAGAATCTCTATCTCTTTCTACTTCTTATTTTTCTTTATTTCATTTTTTTTCTTCTTGTTATTCAGGTTTTTTATGTTTTTAGTTTTTCAAGTTTCAAATTTTTTAGCTTACTTTTTATCATCTATATATAAAATTAAACAAATATACACATACTACATCATCTTTTACTGTTTTCAATTTACAAAATATTAAAATACAACATTCATTTTAATTCCATGCAGTGGGAAAAAAATGGATAATTAACAAATAGCTCCATTGATAAATTCTTTGCTCCCATTAAATTTTATTGTACGTGACTAGCATATTTCATTATTTTAACAACTTATTAAGAGCTAATCAAATATATTCATATGAATCTTGTATGATTACAGTATATACCTATAGAATCTGAATATTAATGTTTTTTATAACTTTGTTACGATGAAAATCAAATATATTCATTTGAATCTTATTTAGTTATCCCTTATAATGAAAATTTGAATTTCACAATCCTTTTTATATACACTTAACAGTTTTAATCAATTTAATGATATCTATATGATTTAATTTTTATAAAAAATTTCACATATAGCGAATAAAACTACCCCATGCGGATGCACACTATTAATAAATATAAAAGTAATAAAATACATTGTTAAATTTTTTATTGCACAAAATATAAATTTTAAATATTTTCAGATAAATAAATATAAAAATATAAAATGTAATAATACTACTTTAAGTTGGATGTAACAATAAATTAAGTCGGTATTAAATTAATATGGGAGTAACAAAGTACGTTAATATTACTTTTTATTACATTATAAAACAAATCAAATAATTTTATCATATATAATTGCAATGGGATAATAAATAATAGCCATATTACATCACAAATTTTGGGTACCTATCCTTTTCCACATTGGCCAACTTTGTAGACTTAGCTAGTGGTGCGCATCCTAGTTAGGGGCATGATTCCATCATAAAATTTTTTTAAAAAAATTAAAAATATTTTCCAAAAGATGGAAATTTCCATTTTTAGGTTTGGTTTTCAAATTCTTTTGAGTCTTTGTTTTGCTCTTCCCCAATTTAATTGGAAACAGTATTTGATTTTAATAAGATAAAAAAAAGTTTGAAAAAAACATTCTCAAGCCTTTCAATGACACTTCATTTTTTTAACAGTTTTCATAATTTAATGATTATTTGTTTTATAATCCTAAACTAAACTTTTTTTGAAACTAAAGTAAATAATTTTAAATATAAAAGTAATGAAATGTTTATGATGAAATTACCTGATAGACTATTGTTTTCGAGACTAATTTCTTTCAAAGAAGAAATGTTGAAGATGGAATGTGGAATCAACCCACTTAACCGCATAAGATGATGCACCTAATTTCTCCAATGAAATAAGATTCCCAATCTCCCATGGAATTTCACCTACAAAGGAACAACAACTTAGTATTATAAAACTATCCACTTTCTAAACATTCCAATAATATTGAGGTTATTTAAAATGCAATAAAGGTCAATTACACAATAAATTCTTAATTTCTTTGATGTTTAAAATATGAAGGAATAATTAATTTTTTTCAATACCAAAAGTTTTAATCAAAATGAGAAAAGCAAAAAAGAAAATCAAAATGTGACTATTTTTGTGTTGGCCATTCTATTAATTTTTATTTTTTAGTTATTTCTTTTTATTCTTTTTTTTTAATATGAATAGTAAAAAATATCAATTAATTGAAATCTAAATAATCAAATGTAAAAGCTTACCTTCTATATCATTATAACTTAGATATATCTCCTCAAGTTTGGTTAAATTTCCTATACTTCTTGGAATGAATCTATTGAATCGATTAAAAGATACTGATAAATTTCAGAAATTGCTACAGTCACCAATATTTGATGAAATACAATCAGAAAATTCATTGTAGGATATATGAAGCAAGTTTGAAAAGAGAGTAACACATATTATCAGGAATACTGCCTGAGAGATTATTGCTATTGAGATAAATTGCTTTGAAAGAAGTAAGGTTAAAGATGGAAGCTGGTATTGGACCAACTAGCCTCATATTTCCGACATAAAATATCTCCAAGCTTAGAAGATTTCCAACTTCCCAAGGGATTTCACCAGTGAACATAAATAAAAAACAATTTGCAAGAGCTCGATCAAGCGGCAGAAATTATTTTTTCTTGGCATTACGATTCATAATGAAACCATTTCCTCCAAATTTTATGATATTATTGATTAAATTAATTAATTAAATTCTCATTCTAAACATTATTTCAAAAGAAGTTAAATACCAAAATTTTGAGAAATAAAACCGGAAAACAGAAAAGAAATCAAAGTTCATTTGCTTGATATTTTTAATATTATTGGACTTTTAGTTTCTATTATTTTTTGGGTAAAATATACCAATCATGTATAATTTTTGTGCAATATTTCATTTCCTTTATAATTTTAAAACGTCCTTTTTAGATCCATAACCTCACAAAAGTATTTCAAATTCAACCCAAAAATCAGATAGGTTTACCCTTTTTGCCATGCGAACATTCAAATGGATATCTTGTGGCACCATGATGGTAAATTTCGTCCTATTTAAAACAATTTTAAGAGATTGTAGATTCAAAATTTGAGTTTTAATGAAAATGAAATATTATATATACAAAAATCATGAATATATGATGTAATTTACTCTATTTTAGTTTTTTTTTTTTACTTTTTTCTATTACTTTTCGCAAAAACAAAAACAAATAGGAATAAAAAAAATATATTATGATCAAACAGAGCCTAAATAATAAAATGTCCAAGAGATACCTTTTGGTTTATAAAATTACTTATACCATTTGGATTATTTCCGTTGAATCAAATTGGAACCCAAGTTCCTACAACTATCACTAGAAAATCCCACCGCAACTAGACAATCAAGCCTGATCTTGGTCATTAATGCAAAAAGTTTAGTTCAGTACAAAAGTAATAATTAATTAAAAGATATTTTAATTTATGTTAATAGTTTAATATATGATTCTACTTTTATATAGAATAATAATAAATTACATTTTGAATGCTTATTTTATTTATTTCTCATTTTTTAATTAAATTAGGTGGATGCCCTCGCTTTCTCTCGAGTTAACATTTTTTGTTTTATCATTTCTATTGACCAAATTTTTTTAAAAAATGTTACCTAATTTTAAACAAAACAAAAAATGATAAAAGGTAAAAAAATCCAAATGAGAGTAATATATATATATATATATATATATAAAAATTAATCTCTTATTCTCATAAAATATATTTTATAAAAAATAAATTTTTATTTTTTTAGTGCAAAACTCACTTAATATCAAGCTTTCAATAAAAAACTAGTGAATACATATATATATATATATAATTAAATAGATAATAAAATATAATTTTATAAATATTATAGGATGACTTGGGGTAAAATATCTTAAATTCAATTTTGACCTGTTTCCTATTTTTATAAAAAAATTTGATTCAAATTTATTTAATATTGATTTTTTTATAAAAATGCACATATTGAATCGAGATGGATAAAAAAAAAATAGAGATTGATTATTTTGCATTTCTTATCAATTAAAGAAAAAAAGGAAAAAAAACAAACATGTGGTGTACTCCCGATATCAGGTGGTTCCCACATAAAAAATATTAATTAAAATTTTTTGAAAAAATAAAATGGTAAAAAATGCCAAAGAGGAAAAAAAATCTTGGTATAAAGTGGGTGTCACCTTTAAAAAATTTAAATCTTTTAAAAATAGTTATTAAATATTAAAAAAATAAAAAAAAGGAAAAACAAAAATGTAAAAAAAAAGGAGAAATTTAAATCTTTAAAAAATAATTATTAAGTATTTTAAAAAAATAAGGAGTACCACCCGAACCTCTGGGATGGTCAAGTTTTGGTAAAAATAACCAATATTAAATATAAACAGATAGATATGTTTTAGTTTTTACTATTTTCTTTTGTGTGCATTGTTAAGAGTCTTGGTCAAAGTCAAGCTATATTCAGTAGCATAACTTAGGGAGTTTTAGTTTGAACGATATTTCACTATATAATTAGTTCAACAAAATTAGAGACAATTTAAATATTTTGCATTACAATTTAAGAACGAACTATTTTGATAAAAGAAAATTATCAAACGAAAAAATAAAAAGGTGTTACCTTCCAAATTATTTCGACTCAAGTATAGCATTTTGAGCCTTGTTAAATTTCCAATACTCCCTGGAATGCTGCCACTGAATCTATTGAAGCTTAATGATAAATTTTGAAGACTCCTGCATTCATCTATGCTTGATGGAATTTGACCAAAAAACTCATTTGAGGCCACGTAAAGTACCTCAAGATTGGGAAGATGACGACATATATCTTCAGGTAAACTACCAGATAGATTGTTGGATGCAAGAGAAATCATATTTAGGGAGGACATGTTATAAATGACCGAAGGTATGGAGCCAGAAAGTTGATTAGCTGCCAGACGAAGTATCCTTAGATTCCTAAGATCACTTATCTCGGGTGAAATGTGCCCTTGAACAAGATTGTACCTCAAGTCCAAGATTTCCAAGTTGGACATTTTAGCTAGTGATTGAGGGATTGTACCTGTCAAATTGTTGCTCAGGAGACTCAAGTATAAAACTTTTTTTAATTTCCCAAACCATGAGGGGATTTCTCCACTAAGAAAGTTGAAGCTTAATTTGATCAGTTTCAGACGACTCAATTGCTCCAACTCCCTCGGTAAGTGGCCATGGAAATTGTTGTGACTCAAATCAAGAGATACCAAGAATGAGAGATTTCCCAATTGTGGAGGGACACTTCCTGCAAGATCCATGTTGGGAAGATTCAAAGCGCTGACTCTCCTATGCTTAGAAGCGCAAGAGACACCAACCCAATTGCAAACAGAGGTAGTGGTGGTCCAATTATTGGCTAAGATGTTGTGAGGATCAATGATTCGGTGCTGAAATTCGAAAAGAGCATGTTGGTCTGTAGTGAGGTTCCTCACAATCATGGCGTAGCTAACCATGAAACAATGAATGAACATTAAAGCTAGCGAAAGAAAACGGAATATTCTCATGTTCATGGCTGTGGAGGGAAAGCAAATCGATGAGATTGCAGGATAGTTACGGAACTCTGATCAAAGCAATTCTTAAATAGGAATCAACTCGCCAATATGAGTTAGACTTCATGAGGACAGTCCTGGGATGGTCTTGGTCTTCACAATTAATAAATGATTCAAGCTTTTGATTTTGGGCCCTCTAATTTTCTTTTGACCTCCTTCTACAAGCATCGGTGAAACTAATTTATCTTTTTGCATTCTTTTTTTTTTCTCCCTCTCTCTTTACTTTTAATTTTTTGTCTTGTACACTTTTTGAGGCCCCATGACTCCACGTTTTACACGAGAGATTTGCAAAATAGTCATGGCTCTATCTTTTTTTGTAAAAAAAGAAAAAAGGAATTTATAATATTCTTAAAACTTCTAAGTTAGTTATTGTCAGAAATCAAAGTAATTTCAGTTTAATTAGTAAAATTACTTAAAAATCAAAATGAAATAATAATAAAATATATAAGTAAAGATATTTATGTTTTTATTTAAAAGCTTAAGGTGAAAGAAAGCTTTCTTATTTCAAGATTATAACAAACTACAGGCCTCAAGGAAGATTTATATTAGATTTGCATATTGTCCACCAAGAGAACCGTTGGCATAAATATCAATCAAAAAAGTCAAAAGGATTTTTAATTTAATTCAAGGTGGGTTTATAAATATTTAATAAAATTCTTTCGCATTTTCATTTTACCCTTCAAACAATTCATAAAATTATAAGAAAAAACTATATATTTTTCACATTTAGCTTTTTAATTCAATTCAAAATTTCTCTTGATTTCATTTATTTCAAATTTATCCATTAATTTCATCTATAACTTTAAAAATCAATGAAATTTGCTACCTTGATATCATTTAACTGTTGGCAAAAATATCAATCAAAAAAGTCAAAAGGATTTTTTTTCCCATATGAACATTGTTTAGGCTCACTTTTTTTTACTACAATATTTTTTAATAACTAAACAAATTCAAATAAGGATATAGGGATTTTGAAACATATGGAGTGTTAGTTTCAATTCAACCCTAATACAAGTTTATGATAGTACCACAAATCAAAGCCGTGATTGGCGTAATCCAAAACTGTTAAAGCAATTCTTTCTCCATGAGAGAGACAGAAGAAGAATAAATTATAAATCTAGTGGGTCGAAAAGTGCATAACGATGAAACTTTTTAATTCATCAAAGCAGCTAACATAAAAGCAGATGAAGGAATCTAGTAAAAAATGCTAACGAACGTGTTCTAAGTGCTAGGCTTTGGATCAACTCCAGTCATCATGCTTTCCACAAACATGAAAGCAGACTATAAAATTTCAAGTCAGGAAAGCTAATAATCGTTTTCTAAACGCAAGGATCAATAAAGTGATCTTGATTTCACACACGTCAAAGCAGACTACGAAATTTTAGATGAAGAATTAAAGCTACCAAATGCCCATCAATCGGTCTTCTCGCTTTTCTCCAGCGTCAAAGCAAATTATTCTGTTATCATACATTAGATAGGTAATTAAATAGTTGAGGTTGTGTTTAAAAGCTTCTAATTTTTAATAATTTTTTTATTAAGGTAAGGCAAATTAAAATCTTTATTATAAAAAAGATAGTACTTTTAATTTTTTTTCTTTGAAAGATAGTACTTATTATCTTTATTATGGATCAAGGTACTGTTTTTCATTAATTAATAAGTTATTTGTTCTAAGATCTTAAACAATCAAATTATACAAAATTAAGATTCAATTTGCATAATAAAAAAAAATCTCACAAGTCTTTCTTAGAAAATTTCAAGAGTACTACTCATAAAAATTAACAAATTATTAGGATGTAGAGGGTATATTTAAATTGTGAACATGTGTCACCAATATATCTATTTGTAGCTAATTTTTTAATTTAAGATAGATCATCAGTTTGTAGAAATTTTTACAAAGGTAATAATAATAATGTTGTTGGAATATAATAAAATTTCAAATTTATTTTTAAGCAACATTGCGAATATATATTACTAATATTAAAATGGTTGACTGAATTGATGTTTTGAGTTAAACAGACACCCACTCAGTTGGTAAATTTATTTAAAATACAAACTTAAATTACAATAATAATATAAATTTAGGAATATTTATCTATTTATATTTTAAAATTAAAATAAACTTTTTTATAATCATTTCAAAAAAACAACTCACGAAAAAAGTAACTTCCTTTTAAAAAATATATTTTTATTTTTAATTAATAATTTTTCACACATGGGGGGTGTGTCAAAATCTAGTACATTTATAAAATTTTTGGTTGAATTTGACACTGCGAGACAATTGACACCAACTTAGTGGTTTGGGCTAATTACAAAACACAAAAAAATTGAAATGCTTATTTTGATTCTTTTTTCTTAATAACAATTTCAGTGAGTTATTTCTAATTTTTTGTAAGTAAATGTTTTAATGAGTTATTTTTATTTTTTTCTCATTCACATTTTTAAAAATCATATATATATGTATATATATTAATCTTCGGTTAAATATAAACATTACCATTGAACTATGTACTTTTTCTTAGTCTGGTACTTAAAAAAATAAAATTATTAGATTTGCACTTGAATTTTATTCCGTTATTGCGTTGGTACATGAAGCTAATGCCATTAATGAACTTCGCCTATATCATATTATCATCCAATAAGAGACTGACATGCATAAAAAAAAAGTCCAGTAAGTACCAATCATCAATGCTATGTTAGCATAAAAATATTCAAAAATATTTTTAAAATTTATTTTAAATTCTAAAGACTTTTAAAAATCTTTAAAAAAAATTTTTAAAATTTTTAAATTTCAAAATAATTTTTAAAAATTCTGAAAATTTCTAAAAAATTAGAAAAATTTTGAAAAATTTTAAAATCTTTAAAAATTGAAATTTTTTTTTAAAATTCGAAACAATTCTAAAAAATTCTGAAATTTTTTGAAATTTCTAAAAAATTGTTTAAATATTCTAAAATTTATAAAAAATTAAAAATACAAAATATTTTTAAAAATTATAAAAATTATGATAATTTTAATATTTAAAAAAATTCTTGAAAATTTAATACAAAATCCAAAAAATACAATGACAATTTTATTAAATATTAAATTTTCTTAAAATGGAAAATAATCACAAAAACTTCAAAAACTTAAAATTAAAAAAGTCTGAAATTTAAAAAATAATTCTAAAATTTTTGGAAAGCTAAATAATTTTTTGAAACATTGTAAAAAGTTAAAAAATTCTGAAAAGTAAAAAATTTAAAATTTTAATAAAAATGCTAAAACATTACAAATTTTTTTGAAAAATTCAACAAATATCTAAAAAATTAAAATTGTAAGATATAAAAAATATGAAAAATTTTCAAAATTCTAAAAAAATTTTTACAATTTTTAAAAATTTTTATTTTAAAAAAAATTAGATTTTTTTTACTTTAACTATTTTTTATTTTTATATTATTTTGAATTTTAAGAAAATTTTATTTTTTTATGAAAAACTTCTGTTTTTTTAATGTTTTGAAATTTTTTTGAAAATTTTTGGATTGTTTTAGAATTTTTATATTTTTTAAAAAATTTTAATTTTCCTTAATTTTTTGAAATTTTAAAAAAATTTTAAAATTTTTATAATTTTTAAAAAATTTTAGAATGTTTTAGAAAATTTCTTTTAATGATGATATAGAACTGAGTGCAGTTTTTGACATATGTTACCATCTTATTATATGTTAATGACACGTTATTAAAATTGACTAATAGCATTAGTCCGAAGTACTAACGTAATAATTAAATGAAAGTTCAGATGCTAATTTAATAGTTTTATTTCTTTAGATACCAAATTAGCAAAAAAAATGTATACTTCAAGGACTATTTTTATATTTAACTCTTAATTTTTTTAGCTTTAAAGTTATTTATTATTCCTCACACATTTTGCAAAAACATTTCCCATAAGATATTTAACATTTGGTAAAGAAATGTAACTTTTTACCAATGTACAAATATAATTTTTATCGTTGGACAAACTTAAATTATCATTTTGTTGTATTTTATATATCATTTCACTTTGATGAATAAATATAATTATTTGAAATTTCTGACTCTACTGCTTATCAAAGCCGTGATTGTTGTAATCCAAAATGATCCCACCGTGCGAGCAATTCTTACGATGAAACTTTTTAATTGACAAATGATTGGTGAATTAAATGCAAAATGATTGGTGTTTCAAATGCAAGCGAGATATCACGCTTAATTTCCGCAAACATCAAGCCAAACTAAGAAATTTTAGAAACCGTTTTCTAAACGCAAGGATGAATCAAGTGGTCTTAGTTTCACATAGGTCAAAGCATGGTAATAAATTTTAAGTAAAGAAAACTACCAAATGCAAGAATCAATCAAAGTCTTCTTATTCTTATCATACCTTAGATAGGTAATTAAATAGTTGAGGTTAATTGGGTGTAAAAGTTTCTAATTTCTAATTTGTTTTTTCTTAAGGTAAGAAAAATTAAAATCTTAAAAAAACAAAGTTACACTAGCATATGTCTTAGCATAATTAAATGCACTTTTAATGTAAGAAATTTTTTTTTTTGGTTATTTGACAGTTCTCTAAATAATACAGTTTTTTTTTTAAAATAGTAATATTAATATGATAAGGGATTTATTTATACTAATGTAACTTTTTCACTTTTTTACTCTTGGATTAAAATTAAATCCATGATTCATTTGAATTAAAATAATATTTTTAAATTTAGTAATTTTAATCTAAAATTTCAAAAAAGTATAAGAGTTACACTAGTACAAATGGATCACTCTTCATATTGACATAGCTATTAAAATATTAAAATATTTATTATTGAAATATTAAAATATTAATTTTAGTTATTTTATAATAATATTTAATATTAAATACTTGAAAAATAGTATTTATTGTTAAAATGTTATTTATGTTAATAATTTATAACATTTAAAATATCATTATTATTATCATTATTAAAGTATTATTTCATTAAAATTAAAAAATTAAAAAAGCATATTTATTATTAAAATATTAAAAATAATATTTATTATTAAATCATAAAAAGTATTATTTATTTTTATTATTAAAATTGTAATATAAAAATCGATGAAACCTTAGCTTACCACTACTCTTAAAGTCTTAGGTTTAAGTTCCACTATGTGTAGGTTTGGTGATTGTCTAGTTAGATTCTAATTTGTTTTAGTTTGTTGATTGATTATGATTGTAAATTATTTTATGTTTGTAATTTTAAAAAACAATTATGATATAAAAACATTTGTCATTAAGATATTAACTGTACAATATATTTTAAATTTAAAAATACAAAGTTTAACTAAGTTAGAACATGCATGGACAGAGAAATTTGAAGCAGCAACTGGTTTTTTAGCAGTGAGAGGATGAATTTAATTTTCCTTGCAGAGAAAAAAAGGTTTAGTCGTGGAAAGAAAGATATATAGAAAAAAGGGGTCAGAGAACCGAGAGAAAAAAAATAGGAACATACTTATATTTTTATAAATATAAAAATCCTAACCTAATAAACATAAAATTTCTATAATAACTCTATTTCAATAACCCTTTTTTTATAGAAAGCTCCAATCAAGCGAAACTAACATCCTAGATATGTCAACTTACTAATTTCTTTTGTTACAATTGCTTGAATACATAAGCATCAATCATCCATGAGTTTTATATAATATTTTACTTTTATTTGTGACTTCTAAAACTTATTTTTAGATCCGTCAATTTAAAACTCAATGGGAGTAAAATATTTCAAATCCATCCTTTAATTTCATTAACAACCATAAAAATCATTGAAATTTGCTACCTTAGTAACACGTAGCTTCCACATAACATAAATCTCAATTCAAAAAGTCAAAGAGATTCAAAATTTTTTTTACCATATGGACATTGTTCAGGCTCATTATTTCATATATTTATTGTCAATTACTTAAGGGAAAGATTATATACGTATAACATCTACACAAGTTTCATATACATATGACAATATAAGGATTGAATTGAAAATATAAAACTCGAAGCATGCATATATGTATAATTTATGTGTATGAAATATGTGTATGTAGTATTCCTAGGGATGTCAATCTTACCCATACTCAATGAGAAACTTGATTTTTTTATTTGAATGGGAATAAGGATAGGTATTACATTGTAAGTATGGAGATTAGTATGATTTTAAATTTTTATTTAATACGAGATAGGGGGATAGGTACTATAGCACCTCCTCATACTTGTACCTTACATATATATTTAATATATAGATATTTAATTAAATAATATAAATGATTATTTTTTATTAATTAAAATTAATATATTTTTATTGAAAAAACTATTAATATATATTTATAAAAAATTACTTAAATATACAAGATAAAAATAAAAAAAAATTTGTTTTCTGTTTTTTTTAAGCTATGAGTATTGGGATTATCCATACTCATTAAACACCTGTGTAGATGGGGATATGGATAAATATAAAATATTTGTTGAGTATAAATATAGGAAAAAGTATAATATAAAAATCTAAAAATGAAAATAAGGAATTTTCTACCCTGCTCATACTTTACTCATTAATATTTTTAGTATTTCTCATTGGTTAATTTATTGTCTTCGGTAATTATTTTAAATTCATATCTATACTCATTTTCGTTCTTGAAATTTGGTACTCATATTCATCTCTTTTGAGCAAAAAATTAAACTTTTTGTTAAATATGAATAAAAGTGATATTTTTAATTTCAAGTGCAAGCAAGAATCAATCAAGTCTATCTTATTTTCCACAAACATAAAAGCAAAGAAAGAAATATTAAAATAAGAAAAACTAGCAACCGTGTTTCAAGTGCAAGGATCAATCATGTCATCTTGCTTTCCACATATCAAAGCATATTTTAAGTCAAGAAAGACGTGTTCTAAGTGCATGGATAATCCAGTCATCCTGCTTTGATGTTTACCTGCTTTTCACAAACATCAAAGTAGACTAAGAAATTTTAAGTCGTGAAAGCTAACGACTGCTTTCTAAACGTTAAGATCAATCAAGTCACCTCTTTTTCCACAAACATAAAAGTAGAGAAAGAAATATTAAAATAATAAATACCAGCAACCGTGTTTCAAGTGCAAGAATCAATTATGTCATCTTGCTTTCAACAAACTTATCAAAGCATATTTTAAGTCAAGATAGCTATCGAACGTGTTCTAAGTGGATGGATAATCCGTTCATCCTGCTTTTCACAAACGTCAAAACAGACTGAGAAATTTCAAGTCAAGAAAGCTATCGTGATCTCAGTGCAAGGATAATCAAATCATCCTGCCTTTTACAAACATCGAAGCTGACTAAGAAATTTTAAGTCAAGAAAACTGACCACCGTTTTCTAAACGCAACGATCAATCAAGTGATCTTGGTTTTACACACATCAAAGCAGACCATTCTATTGTCGTACCCTAGATAGATAATTAAATTTTTGAGGTTGGGTGTAAAAGCTTTTCATTTCTAATGAGTATTTTTTTTTTAAGAAAAAACAAATTAAAATCTTTATTATCAATATGGCAGATGAGTTCATTTTTATTTTTTTAATGTATTTAATTTAATGATTTAATTTTATTATTTTAAAAAATTAATATTAGTGTTAATTTTTGGAAACTTTTAACCAAAAAAGTTATGAAAATTAGAAGAAGAGAAAAAGATATCTATTGCCAAGTTGACAATTTGCCGTGTAAACACTGCCATAATGCTTGTAGAGAAAAAAGGTTTAATTACATTACATGATGCTCCCAGAACTTAAAATACCTGTTTTGAAGAAATAAAATGGAACTACACCTATTAAAGAATAAAACTTTTATGCACTGCACGTAGGAAAAGAAAAAGAAAAATAGTCAACTTCTAATTAGTAATTTTTTAGTGATTTTAAGTAAAAGGAAAAGTGCCTACACCAAAAGAAAAAGGGTTATTAACAATTGAAACCAAATGAACCCAAACTAAAGTTCACACGGATGAATTAAAATGTTTAGACAGATTTTTATTTAATTTTTTGTGTATTAATTTAATATAATTTTTGCAGGCATAATTAGAGTCACTAATATGAAAGTATAATGGGTTTTGATAATAAATAAAATTCATAAATAGCAAAAATTATTTTTATATACATAAAAATAAATATGATATCATATTACTTAAGGAATATGATATCATATGTGTAGTAATTAAATATGATATCATGTTACTTAAGGAAAAGATTATATACACGTAACATCTGCACAAATTTCATATAGGCATGAGAATTTAAGAATTAAATTAAAAAGAATAAATTTGAAAGAAAAAAAATGCATATGTGTACAATTTATTTGCATGAAATATGTGTAAATGGCACTCCCAATTTGAAAATATTTTCAAAATATGAAAATATGATTATGTAAATAACTTAATCAAAAATAAATTAAGTTAATTAATAACTTAAGGTATGGTTCCTAAGATAAAAAAATATATACTTAAAATAATCATGTTAAAAGGACTATATATGTAAGCAATTGATTGCCATGCTCAGGAGAGTCCATTGCCTTATACTTTTAGGAAAAGCAGTTGATTGCCAAGGGCATTGTAAACATCGAATTTTGTTCGGGTCTATTGATGCTTTAAATAACGTTTTTTGTTTCTATTTATCAATATTAAACTATTAATAATAATGGAAAAGTATTGATAATAAACTATTAATATTAGTTTAATACCAAAAAATACAAAAAAAGAAGAAAAAAAAATAAAAAAAAGGAAAATAGAAAAGTGACATAAAGTAGGGCAGCTGATGCCTGGCACCAGCCACCTTACAGCCACCTCCAACCATCCTTACCGCCACCCTTCAGCTTACCCTGGCCAGAGCACTGCAGCCATCCCTACAACCACCCCCTACAGCCCTTAACCATACCTATAGCCACCCTATGACCACTACAGACTCAGACACCCATCTCCTTAAAGCCCCAGCTTCCTCTCCCTTTTAGCTTTCTCGGACTCACCTTCAAACACCCAGAACCCCTCAACTCCACCACCAGACTCCAACCCCTCTACCATTAGAAACACTGCCCTTAAACATTCCCTTCCCTTTCCAAGTTCGAACACACCGGAGACCCCAAATTCCCCATACCCCAAAAAACCATGACCCTAGTCTCTGTGCCTACACCTAAAGTCCTAGTACCCAAACTAGCCCCCTGCTCAACCTTACCCTGATTCCCAACTTCCACGAACCAAGGTCTTGGCACTAGTGCCCACACACGGCCATTCCTCTAAACACCTATAAACTTGCACCCGAAACCCTTCATCCTTCCCTTGATAGAACCTTACACAAACACCCAGTCATAACAAAAAATAGCACGTAAAAAATAATAATAAAACAAACATAGTCCTCATCGTAGGGAGGAACCCAGCACCAAAAAGGTACCTGCAAAAGCAAAGAAATACATTAGTTTTGGTTTATATATAAAAAAAAGAAAGAAAACAGAAAAATTTGAGCCCTGATCTACACCGATTGAGGTCATTTTGATGAAAAGAACATCAAATCTGGAAAGAGGACAAAGAAAAGAACTTTTGGGTGTTTTGGAGGCTTTTTCAATGCCGAAACCGAAGGCCGACGGTGACGAATGGTGGTCGACACGACCACTAGTGATTGATGCAACCATCAGTGACCAACTTTTAATAGTAGACCAACCTTCTGTTTTTTGGTTGAGAGAAAAAAAAAAGAATTTTTTTCTGAGGAAGAGGAAAAATGAGCTAAAAAAAAAGAGCCTTTTATATAGGAAGCAAAGAAGCAAAACAACGTTGTTTCGGGCATAGGAAAGATTCGCGCATGGACCCGAATCTGACTTAGGATCCATGCAAATCGACCCAGAAACCCACTTTAGCAACCTTTAACCGATTCCAAATGAACTGCCAGTGAACCGATTCAAACCGATTGTCGTAACGATTTTGTGTCTGCCGGACGAATTTGAAAAAAAGAAAAATATGGAGTTGCCACCAATCTTTGTTGGCTAGGTGCAATTGGCCACCTATTTAAATTTATCCTTTTAATAAAATTTTTAAATTAATTAAAATTTATTAACAAGATAATTTTATGGTCTGTGAAACAGTCTGGGTTCGTGAATCGGTTACATGTGGGAAATGATTAGCACCCCCACAATGCTCGTTTAAAAACAGTACCAATTAATTATGTGTTATCCATTGATTTTGATAAAAACAGTTTTATTTCGATGTTTGAAAAATAATTTTCTTGATTTTTTCATTTATAGGAAATTTATTTGTTATTTGATTTTATTTATTGTTTCTTTTTTTGTGCAAATTTTATTTGAGAAAAAGAAAAAGAAATTAGAACATTTTTATTGAAATAATTCTTAAAATGTTCTAATACATTGGTAACATTAGAAAAACATTTTCTCACCTAAAAATTTCTTAGGCATCGCTTCTCGGAATACCTTAGAATCTCATCCTTGGAGGCTCAAATTTACTTTTCATAAACTATGTCATACATGCAATGCAAAATGTTATCATGTTGATGCACACATTTTATTCTCTTTTTTAGAAATTTTGTTAATTATTTTATTTGATATTTTATTTTTAATTTAAATTTTTGAGAGAAAAAAAGAATTTTTATTATATTGAAGTTTTCTATAAATATTCCAATACACTGATAATATTTTAAAAAATCTTCTCACCTAGGGATTTCTTAAAGCATCTCTACTTAGAATACTTATAGAATCGCATCATCGGATAAAATTTTTTTTCTCATATTTATTACTTTATTTTAGTTTTTTTTTATAAATTAGTTAATTTTATCTATTATTAATAAAAAAGAAAAATTTTTATTGTATTGAAAACTTTTTATAAATACTTCAATACACTAGTAGTATTTAAAAAAAATCTTTCACCTAGAGATTTTGTAAGTATCGCTACTCGGAGTACTTTTAAATCTCATTGTCGGATAAAAATTTTTTTTTTACACTTTAAATTATAATTTTTTATTAATTAATTTTTTATCAATTATTGTATATTTTTCTTTATTCTTGTTCATTAAAATTTTGATAAGTTTATGTTTAGTCATTATTTTAAATTAATTAAATTAAAATTATTTTATATTTTCTACCATTTATTTTGTTTTATATGAAAAATTTATACAAAAATAAAATAAAATAACAGAAAAACCATAAATTAAATAATAGAAATATATAAAAAATTGAGCAAAAAAATAAAAAAATAAAAAGTTACGATAAAATACCAAAAATGTCCCTAGTCAACACTGGTCAAAGATTCAAAACGGCTCAGTTGGCTCGGTCAACCAGCTTGGACTTATAGTCAATGGCTTAATCGGCTTGCCTTGGGTATATGGCTCAGCTCTGTTCCTAGCTAGGCTTGGTGGCTTGGCTACCACTTAATCAAAACGACGTCGTTTTGATTTCACTATAAATAGCCCCCTAAACACCCCCATTCCTTCATTTTTTTTCCTTTCTTCTTTTTCTCTCTTCTTTCTTTCCCTCTCATTCAGAATTCTTCTTCTTTCTCCTTCTCAGTTTTTGACAATCCTATTGTTGCTCCTGCCGGCAGTCACCGATGTCGTTGTCAGCCATTGTTGAGTGTGTCAGAAAAATTCTTAAAAAACACTTAAAAAATTATTTTCGACCCCCTAAACTCAAATCCAACCTCCGTTTTGAGAGAAATGACCTCGAACGACATAGATCGAGGCCTAAAGTTTCGATCAGAATGAAAAAAAAATTTCTTTTGTGTTTTTGGCGCTGAAATCCCCGTTACTAGGGTTTTTTTTTTTTTTTTGGGTTTGTGTTGTGTTTTTGGTTTGGTTTTATTGGCTTTTTAACAAAGTTTTTTTTTTTTAGCTGGTTTTTTGTTTTTCAACATTTTTTTTTTGCAGAGGTTTTCCTCCATCTTTTTTTTAAAAATCCCTCATTGTTATGAGTTTCGTGGCTCTATTTATAAAGCAAAAACAAGATTAAAATTCCAGAAAGCCTGGGATTTGTGGGATTGTGGTTGGTGACTGTTAGGATGGTTGTCAGTGGCTGTCAAGCGGTTGTTGGTGGCTATCAGGTGGCTACCAGAAAAGTTGCCATAAAAGAAAAAGCAAAAGAAAAATAAAAATAAAAAGAAAAAGAAAATAATAAAATAAAATAAAACAAAATAAGTGTCCTCACCGATCTGAACTGTCAAACCGTCGAATCGATTAGACCGACGTTGATCAGATCGTTAACCGGTCCAGTTCAGGTATTTTTTATTTTTTTTAAATTTTCTAATTTTTTATATTATTATTTTTGTTATTTTAAGCTTTATTATTAATATTTGTGCATGAAAAAATTTTGAAATTTATTAGAATAAATATTTGATTGTTTTTAATAATAATAAAAATGAAAACAAAGTAGGATAATAACTAAAAATTAAAAATTAAAAATGCTAATAATAATAATGATAATAATAATAATAATAATAATAATAGAATAATTTTTCTTTTATTTTCCCTGCCTAGATGTTGGAGGGAGTAAAAATCTCAAACCCTAAAATATAATTCCACCTAGATGTTGGGAAATTATATATAAAAAAATTAAAAAAATAATAAAACAACAACAACAACAATAACAACAACAACAACAACAACAACAATAATAATAATAATAATAATAAATTGAAAATAACATTAATAAGTTTTTATAAAAATAAAATATATGAAAAAAATTTTATTAATTTTCAGAAATCATAAAAAATTTAACTTGCTCTGAAAGTCTGCCTAGATATTGATAATTTTTAGAGATGTTTATGTTTTTTTAAAATTAAAAAATCCAAACCCTAAATTTCACAACCCTAAAACTGAAACCCTAATCCCCAAATCCTAAATCAAAATCCTAAACTTTTCAAACCCTAAAATTCAAGCCCTAAAACCCTTAAAACTCAAACTGAAGCCCTAAAATTTGAATCCTCAAAATCTAAAACCCTAACCTTTAAAACTTCGACCTATACTCAAAACCATTTCAAAATTTTAAGGATATATGCAAAAATCTCAAGTGGAGTAATTTGTTCTCGAATGCCTCATAGATGATGGGGTATTTAAAGAAATCTTATTCCTTTAAGTTTTTCTCATGAGTCCTTAATTCACTTTAACAATGGGGTTAATAACTGATAAGTTTAATAAAAAAAAGTATAATAATAAAATGGGATCTTAAATATGAATAGTCACACCTAAATTCCGCCTAGATGTTGGAAAGTCAAGGTGGTCTTATTATATTTAAAAATCCAATTTCAAATTTGCATTTCATTATCATACACAACATTTATTGGATTACATGCATTTATTTGTTACTGTTTGCACTTGTTTGCATTTTCTTTTTCTTTAATTGTTACTTGCTATATGATAATACCATCATTTACTTTTTCGCACAAAATGTTTTTTTAATTTACTTACTTTTAAAATTATGATATTATAAAATAAAACAAAAATAACATTCCAAAGGAAATAATTCTTGATACTCTGCCTAGATGTTGGAGAGTCACCAACAATCATCTCTTGCAATAAGTGTTATTTTTATTTTAAGGAGTATTTTGTTTAATCTTAAATGAAAAAAGTTATTTTAAATTCTGCCTAGATGTTGGAGAATTTAAAGATAATTCCTTAACTTAAAGATTTCCTCGATATTCCTCAATAAAGGATTTTGATAAAATTAATTTTCTTTCTTTTTAAAATAACAAAAAGGGAATTATTATTAAATTTCAAATCAAAACCATTTCATCCAACATTGAAAATAGTGCATAATTAATTGGTACCAATTTATAGGAGTTGTGAGGGTGCTAATCCTACCCCATACATAACCGACTCCTGGATCCTACTTGGTTTTTGGAGACCAAAATTTATCTTTTTGATAAATTTTAAACATGCTTTTATAGTTTTATTAAAAATATAAACTTTTGAGTGACCAATCACACCCTAAAAAAAGATTGGTGGCGACTCTTTCCAATTTTCTCGATTTTAAAACTCTTTTAGTCGAGCAGTCCCAAAATTGTTATGACAGGCATAAAGCCAAGTGCTTTGTCAGACATAAATTAAACTTAGATTCTATATAAATAGTAGCCGACTATTAGCTTAGAGCAATTGATTGCTATGTCTAAAAAGTGAGTGGACTGGTTCCAAACCCTAATCCAATCGACTGCCAGTAAATGATAGTCTTATGGGAATTTATCTATGCTAAATGCATTTAATTGCTATTAAAGATGGGTTGACTACTCTACAGGAGACCAAATGTGAAACCTTTCTGAAAATTGAAAGGAGTCATCTATTCACTTGGAGAATGCATTTTATATGAAGAAATGAGTCGACTATTTTATAGAAGAGTCGACTACCTTACTACGAAAGCATTTCAAAATTTGAAAAGACAGAGAAGCAATTGATTGCTTTCTTGGAGCAATCGACTACTTTGCATAAAAAATTGTAATTTCCAAAAATAGGACAAATGGCTTTTCTTAGTATGAAAAGTTTGATTATTCAAATGAAATAAACATTTTTGTGATCTCTCAAAGATACATTTTTATAATCAAAGGGAATTGATCTTTAATTGAAACAAAATAATAAAAAAAATAACAATTTTATGATTCAATCTCTATAAATAGATATTGATATGAGTTCATTTTGTAATCTAATTCAATTCAGAATTACTTTCTTCTTTCTCCCAATCTTTTCTCAATTAAAAGCATATTGCTTTGACATTGTTTGCAGCAAAAAACTTTGTAAAGACAAGATATTTTCGTTCCTACTAAAGTGTGTTTAGTGGTTTGTTATAATAGTGCAAAGTATAAACAAAAAATGCTTCATTTTATCTTAGAGGCATTTTGGTTCATCCCTTTTGCATGCTATAACTAGTTGGGGTGATATAAGCATTAAGAAAAGTGACATTTGTAGCACACTTTGAAATAATTTTGTTCGTATTTGAAGGTCCATGATTGCTCAACTCTAACTATTCATCAAGAACGTTATAAGAAGTTCTTAAGTTGTTAAAACATTGAAGTATTTACAAATTATATCTTATAGCTTTATATTACATTATTTTTCTAACATTCTTAAGGTTTTGTTTCAAGCAATATGGACAAGTTTAATTCCATAAAAGAAATGACAACCAACTTTTAAATCTTGGACCGGATTGATGGAAGCAACATCCTAAGGTGGCAACTATAGATGCCTTATTTAATTTGAAATCATTTGTAAATTCCAAATTTTCGACAATAGGGGTCTTAATCTGAATTTTTTTTTGCACTTTAGATATGAATCAATATTAATTTAAAAATAAGAAATTAATTAAGGAATTAAAGAGATAAAAGATCCAATGTTTTTAAATTTTTTCTAAAATAGAAAATTTAAATTTTTAATGACTTCATTTAGAAAGATCAAAATTTTGGAAACTTGAATTTTTCAAAAATTTGAGCATAAGATTAGAATGAATCATTTTTGGTATATTCAAATAAATTTTGAGTTTGAATAATATTAATTTAAACTAAGTATAGCTTAGAATGACGTGCTTTTTGGACTTTGTTTAAAAAAAATTTTTATGAAATTTGTCAAAATAATTTTTCTAAATCTTAATATTTATTTTTTTTATCTATAAATTATTATTATATATTATTTTTACATTAAAAATAAAAAATTTTAATTTTAATATTAAATATATTAAAATTAATTTTTTTTTTAAAATTCTGTGAAAATCAATCATCATTATTCTCCAGAGAGAGATGATAATGAATGGAATGCAATCAAGCTCGGGTTTTAATTCATTCATCAATCATCAATCTGCTGGACGTGCTCTATTAGCACTTGTCTTTTGTAAACTGTTTCTGTGACATGGTTTCCCATGTTAAGGGTCCGACCAACATTCTACCTATTATGACTCACTGTCACTTGTAATTATCTATACCCTATATAAAAACTATAGCCTTACTAAAAAAATTGTTCTCATATTATTTTTTTAAAATTTTTTCCTAGTTTGAAATAAAGGATAATATTTCATTGAAGCTAGAGGTGAGAAAATTAGTTCGGCTTCGGTTATATTGAGTTGGTTCATTTTGGATAAAAAAATGAATTATTTTATATTAGAATTAAGTTGAGTGCAAATTAAGAAATGATTGTATTATTTTGAGTTCGGATCAAATTGAGTTCAAAACAAAAACTTTGAATCATTTCAATTTTGTGGTATTTCAAGTTGATTGGATTAATTAAGATTTAGATTAATTTGAGTTCAAATTATTTCAATTTTAGATTTGACTTTCGAATTATTGAGGTTTAACACTTTAGTTAATTTGTTAACTTTTATAATTAAATAAATATAATTAAATTTACAAAAACTAAAATATCAAAGTTAAATGATTCAAAAGTAATTTGTTAATAATAAGAAATTATGTTATGTTTAATATAAAATTAATTTTATTCATGATAAAAATTTATTAATGACTTTTAATTTATTAATATTCAATATTTATTATTAGTAATTTATATTGATATTTTATAATCATACTTGTCCACGTTATTTATTATATATGAATTAAAAATGAGCAAATAACTAAATATTTTCAAAAAAATTAATTTTCAAAATCATCACTAAAAGTACGATAATATAAAAAAATCCTATTAATATTGATTACTTAATTAACATAATGATCTAATCTTAAAACAATTCAAAAATATCAAAATTACTTAGACATAATATTAATTTAATTTAAATAATTGAACTTTTGAATAGTATATAGTTTATATGTGTAATAAAAAATGAAGATGCTAAAATTATCTACTGTTATTTGATAGTTGTTATAACTTGACTTGACTGTTAAATAAATTTTAATTTAACTTTTAAGTTGAAATTTTTGTGATTTTAATTTTATATTATAAGAAATAAAAAATATAATTGTATATATATTACAACTATTTTTATATAAATTTTATAAAAATTATTAATAAAAGATTATAGAAGTTTATTTTTAATTAAATCTTAATATTACTTATAATATAGATTTTTATTATTAATTAAATTATAATTAAATATAATAATATTATATACCTCAAATTATATTTTATTAAATTAATATTTAATATCTATATTATTACTTATAATTAATAATAAAAATTGATATTAAAAAAATTAATTAATACAATTAGACTTTATATTTTTCTGTATAAATAAAATGTATAATTCACAAAATAAAAAAAAACCTAATTAATTCTAACCATTTATTTAAAGTCTAACCATTCCGAGTGTGAGTTAATTTGAGTTTAAATCAACGTTGAATTATAATGCAATAATCACAAGCGATATATCTCATGATTTAATTCTTTGGCCTAAAAAAATAAAGAGCAGATAATTTAGTAATACAGAACTTACATCAAAATTTTAAAAACACAGAGATGTCTCCCTTCATCTCCTCTTATTCTGAACCAAGTAGAGCATGCATGTCCTTGGAAATTATCCTCTCGTTCTATCACAACCCTTTCTCCCTTCGCATAATCCCATAGGACTAAAAGAATGGAGACATTACTAAACTTGCACAAGGCACCACAGTTTGGATTTACATCTCCATAGAAATGAATATTTCCATCACATTATGTTGTAAAATGTGCAATGCTCCCCTCGGTGCTATTAAAGAATGATGGTCTGCTCCATAGCCACCATGGTGGAAAGTGCAACTCGTTCTTAATATCAGTTGCTGCTCCACCCAATGTACAAATGTCTAATGTCAACCTTCTTTGAAAAGCTTTGGAACAAATAAGACATTACATAGAAGCTGATAAATGGTTCATGCAGTTATCCTCAAAAAATGACATCTAGTAGGTTTGTGGTTTGAATTTCAGTACTTACAACTCCTTCTCTTATCCCAAATGCAAAAAAATAACACCTTATATGCACAGTGGCAGGGACTTGGACACTAGAATGGAAACTATAGAATGGGTTTTTGAGGTTACCATCTGGGATGTCTAAGGAAGAATTCATGTTTCTGAAAACCCCTAGATAGACATGGAATCTGGATGATAATAATTTGTGCTTTTGATAATTTAGTTTTTGCAGCACTCAAAATTTAGTTTCTGCCCTTCTGACAAGGAAATAATGTTTTTCCTCTTCAAACAGTTACTGGTCATTCATTCAGTATAAAAAACTAACTCAAAAATGGTAAATTATTTCATACATT
This sequence comes from Durio zibethinus, assembly GCF_002303985.1. The sequence goes on from NW_019168492.1 coordinate 16,923,704, forward strand.
TTCGTTTTTTCTTGAATCTCCATCATATTACATGAGGCCAAAAAGGATAATGCATTAGTGGACTTAATCAAACCAAAAAAGCAGTGGCTGCAACTCATACAAAATAAGATCATAACATTAAAATCCCGAAATGGAAGATAGATGCATATCATTCTGTTCTTTTTCAGCCCACAATATTCTTCATGAATTTCAAAAGGCGTGAAAAGAAAAATTATCACTGAGATTAAGCCTTTAAAAAAATGATATGAAAATTCACTTATTCAGCTTATGTATAGTCTATCTTGAAATGCTTAGCTTCTCCTTATATACCTTTAATAAAGAAGGATCTTCATAAGGGGTCACAAACCTTTGAAGGAACTCCTTTACGGTAAAAAAAAAAAAAGATAAACACTGATTTTCTCAATCAAACGTTTGGATACCAAAGATTGAGGAACTTAACACCCAAGGACAATTCTCATCTCTAAGCTATATGGGAAAAGTTGCCGAAGGTTTGCTATACATCAAGATTTCCAGTCCATTTATGTTGACATATAAAAAAAAAATTCATTGCTGCTTTAGTCTTGTCCTTAGAAAGCATCATTGCAATATGGATACTTGTCTAAAGCTGAAGCAATGTATTCATCATACCAACCCCATTTTTTAAAAACATTGGATTTCCTTTTCTTATCTTTTTTTCCTTTTTTTCTTCTTTTATTGTCCTGTTGGTTTTTTCGACTAGCAAGCAAATCGGGCCTGTGCCATTTTAGACGAAGGTAAGGAACTTAAACCGACCCTGCCCAACGCCAATTTGGAGCTCTTAAAGGGGAAATACAATTTTTGGAATTAATTAATTACTAGTATGGTTCATGAAACTATGCATTTAAAATGTAATAATTGATATATAAACTTAAAAAAATTGTTATATGTACCCCCAAACTTTCAAAATGTGTACTAAGTCACATATTAGTCCACAAAATGTTTTTTATATAAGAGTTTAGGATGAAGCGAGGTTTTCCCATTCCAAAGCTAGGGATTTATATTGGATTTAAAGATTATTTACCAAGTGTCATAACATATAAGTTCGTAAACCTATCGTTAGATATAATTAAAAAAGTCATCACAAATCTTTTTTGATTAAATATAATTGACCACTTAGGTGAATTTATTTATATTCATTTTAAGGATGTCTTAAACTTGACTAAGAGTCTTTAAAAAAATTATGTTTTGGTTTATTAGTTAGAATAGGGTTTGAAAATTTGATTACATACGGAAAAGATTATAACACCCTCACAACTCCCATACTAAGATGGTATCATTTAATTTTAAATTATTTTAAGGATTTTTGGTTTTAATGGTTTTTTATTAAATTTTAATATTTAAATATTAAAAATAATTTTTAAGATTTCTTCATCAATTTGGTAGAATTCTTAAAAAATACTCCCTCAACAGGAGTATTTAAAAATCACATTTATTTTTTTGAATAGGTTCCGACAAAAAAAAAACTTAATCATTTATTTTTTTTATTTTGCTTTTATTAAAAATATATCTAATTCTTCCATCATTTAGGCAAAATTAGAAAAATTTTTCACCTAGAAATTACCTAAATAATCATCCATTTGTAATTATTAGAAATTTCATCCTTAGAATTTATTCATTTTATTTTGTCTAAATTTTTTATATCTAAATTTCTATTGTATTGAGATATATCTAAATTTTTCATCATTTTAAAAACTTTTAGAAATATATTTTTATACCTAAAAATTTTTTAAAAAATCAACTGTTCTTGATTTTTTAGAATTTCATCATTTACATTTTTTTTATCATTTCCAAAACTTCTCATTTCTAACTTTTTTATTTACTGCATTTAAAAATATAATTATTATAATTTTATTTAATTTTACAATCATTATGGTAAAATTTTAGAAATAAGTTTATTATCTAGAGTTTCTTATCTTGAAATTTTTTAAAGGATCAACCATTCTTGATCTCTTAGAATCCCAACGTCAAATTTATTTTATTATTTTTCTATTTTTAAGATTTATTTTTATTATTTCCAAAATTTTCTAAAATTTTATTTTTTAATTTTATATTTTTAATTTTTTATGGTTTTAAAGCAAATATCAATATTGTTATTGAAAATTTTATCTAAATCTCCATTTTGAAGATATTAAATAAAAACTTCTCATTTAAAAAAATTCTAAAAATTCAACAATTCTTGAGTTCTAAAATTTCACTGTTTGGTAATTTTCATTTATTTTTTAGGATTGTATTCTTTATTCTTGATTTTAATAAATTATCTTTATTAACATTTTCATATAAATTGTCCTCCATTCTAGAAAATTTTAAAAAAACTTCTCACTTAAAAATTTTTAAAAATCAATCATTCTTGATTTTTTAAATTATCTCATTAGGATGATTGCCATTTAGTTTAGAGTTTTTGTTTCAGTTTTTTTGTATTTGTTGTTCAATGGACAAGAAATTAAATTTTCTTTTTTTTTTAGGTTTTCAACTAAATTTTCCACCATGGAGAATTTAGAAGAAATTACTTGTCTAAAAATTTCTGAAAAGTCAACTCCATAGAAAAAATTTTCACTTATAATTAAAGTTTGAATTAAATTGCATGATTCTAAAAAAAAAAATTTATTTATCTTCAAGATTTATATGAAATACATGATTTTGATAATATTTTAATTAAAGAAAACTACAAGTATAAATATATTTTATTATACCATATTTTAGTTTTTTAAGTGAGAAGCAACTAAATAATTTTTCAGTTTAAGAATGAATGCTTAACAAAACGTGTAACAAAGTAAATAAATAATAATAAAATGAACCAGAAAATTAATTAAGGAAAAAAAAAGATGAAAACCTGAAATTTGAGTTACAACTCAAATCCAACGCAGGCCCGCCTAAGCTAAAAAGCAGGCTTGGAGTTGTCCACTTCAAATTGTGGGGTCTTGAATCCTCCTCAAGTTACACTCAAAATTTAAGCTTTTTGGACTTGGACCGGATTTTCAAGTTCTAGACCATTTTTACAACATTCTTCCCCTTTCTTTATTCTTTATTGCAAAAGGATAAAGCCCAACACCTCATTTCAGCAACACCGCTCTCAATTTTTGCTGTTGTCTCTTCCATTTTGCCTACAAGTTGTCACTTCCCTTCCTATTTATTTTCGGAATCCCACTGATACTATGCAAATTCAAACACAATGACCATTTTACCACTTCTTGGAATTCTTAATCCCAGCTACTTGGATCATTGAAAAACTCTTCCAAATCCTTCCCCTCTCTTTTTCCGTTTAAAAGAATTCCAAAAGGTGCCTAAATAAAAGTGAATCCCAAACTGAAAACCCACCGCTAGAAGAAAATGTTTTGTTTTCGTCTTTCGATTGTTGTCGATTTCTGATTCTATCTCTGTGGCTATTTTTGATGCTTGACTCTGGTTATTGTGTTTTGACTATTTGTTGGATTTTGGATCGATGGTTACTATTTGGGCAAGGAAAGGCAGTGGTAGGCTTCGGTAGCTGGTTTAGGTCGTGGATGACTGATGGTGGTGACTGGCATCTGGGGGCTAGGCCAACAAAATGGGGATTTGCTTTCGATTTCCCGTGTTTCCCTCTGATTTTCTCTGCTGATTGCTTTCTCTGTGATTTTTTATTTCAGTTGTTTTGACTTGAAAGTTTATTTATAGGTAAGATCATGAGAGTTTCAACTCACTTAGGATTAGATTTCTTTAAAATTAAAGATTATTACTAAAGTAATTCTAATCTCAAACTGCTTCTGATGAAACTAGCATCTTCACTGAGACAACATTATTTTAAACTTTCAAATTATCAATTTTTTTAAAAGATAATCAGATAATTAAGGATAAAATCAAGATAAATAGTATAATAATAAGAATAAAATAAATAAGGATAAAAAGAATACAGAAAAATAAAATAAAAATCTAAAATTTAAAATTCAGTAATTGGATTTCAAATTAGTTGGAGTTTAATTGATTTGGGTTTTGGACAAAATAAAATATTTATCTCAAGGAAAATTACTCGTAATAAAATACAAACCTAAATATTCAAATTTTATCAACTCAACTAATTTTTATCTCTCACATTGTCTGAAAATCTCAATCTCTCTCATGTTATCTTCTTTCATGGGTGGCCTCAAATTAATTGTCGATGGCTCAATTTCCCCTCGTTTCTCTTCTTTTCTATTATGTTCCTCCTTTTTTGTTTTTCCTTTTTTCTTTTCATATTTTTTGGTCATAAATATATTTTATTACCATCACCGCCACTAACAAGATGACTTGATCGATGAGTACAACAAGCCAGCCATTGCTGTCCTCTTTTGAGGTTATCATTGTAGTGACCAAAATCTCACTCTCCTTTGAGATTACTATTTTGACGATCAAAATCCCCACCCAAGATAAAGGTAATGCTAATTATGAGGTTTTTATATTACCTTATTTTAGGTTGATTTTTAAAATTTGATTTGTGTGAAATTTTTGATATATTTATAGTGAAAAAAGAACAAAAATAAAATCTTCAAAATGAAAATTCTCAAAATGCTAAACCACAAACAAAAGCTTTGAATATTGTTAAAGTTGTTATGAGTTTGATTTTTTTATCAAATTTTTTGGGTTTGATATTAGATTTAAAGAAATATTGAATTTCAAAGGTTTGGATTAGTTATGCATTTGATATTTTTGATTTAGGATTTAGGCTTTTAAACTAAGCGTAGCCATGATAGTTTTTTCCAACTTCAACTACAACTTTGAGTTTCAAACACTTGCCAAATAGGTTCTCCTTTAAGAGAATAGGCCTTGATCCAAGTAGTCTAAATTAAGCCCCTTTTTTTTATGATAAAGTTCGAATATGTTGGATGATACAACTTTGTTCAAACTAAAAATATCTTTAAATATACTTCAGATTTTATGAAATATTTCCCCATCATTTTAGTTCGATTTAATGGTTAGTGAAAAATGAAAATTTTCTAAATAAAATTGATTCATTTTTTTCTTTTAAAATTTTATTTTCAAGGCATTAATTAATAAAATATAGTTTTATTTCAAAAGTTTATTTTCAACTAATTAACTAAATAAAACATGAAAAAGTGGAATTAACATATATAATTGTATAACTTTTCTTTTCCTACCTATTTTTAATCAAACTCAATAGTTATTATGATATCAAAAGTTTTTTTTTAATAAAATTTATTTATATTTTTTTAAACGTTATTTTCAAATCATTAATTAAAAACTACAAAAAAATTCACATTATTTTCAAATCATTAATTTTATGCTTTTTTTTCTCCCTATCATTTATGAAAACAAAAAAAAAAGTGATATTTTCATGAACAATTTTTATTTTAAACCAAATGACGACATTGATATTTTTCTTTCAAAGGTTTGTTTTCAATTTATTAAATAATTCTATAGAAAATTAATAATTGACAAATGAAAACATGAGGAAATATATAGAAAAATTATTAGCAATTGTTGTGCACCAAAACATTTTAGCAAAAAATATCTTTGGACTATTTAACTTCAAATCATTACTTGGAATCAAGAGTTCAAGTATATTAAGAAAAGAAACTAATTCTTCTAAAATGAGAAAAAATTGACAACTTTCTGAATACAAAAATACAAACAAGTACATCATATGTCCTCACTTGAGTTACTTGTTTTTTAGTTACTCACCATTTATTGAATAAAAAATATTGACATCTTCATAGAATAAAGTAACAGGAAAACCATTGGCATGAAGTTAAATAAACTTTGCATAGTTTTTTTTCAAGATATGATTCAATAAAACAATGGATTCCAAATAAAACATATCACTCTAATGTTCCTCCAATAGAAAATAAAAATAAAAAATCATTGCAAGAAAGATTATCGCATTTCCAATGCACAAATACACCATAAATCTCTCACTCGAGCTTTATGCAATCACAATAAGAGAAGAAACACCACAATATCTTCCATGCTGAATTCATAAGTTACATACTGCAATAAAATTACAAAACTTGCATCAGTTCCCTTTTTTAATATATTTTCTGAATCTCTTAAGAAAGCAACCTTGTAAGGAGGGATGGATTGATAAAATTGATTTCTTCTAGAGTAATTTATTTTATTAACTTCTCAAATTTCTTTATTTTTCTAAATTTCATAATACATTTTTATTATCACCTCCTTAAGTAAAGAGGTTCTTAATAGAAAAATGATGTATATTAATTAATATCATATATAACAACATTATATTTTAGAAAAATAAAAAAAAAACAATGCAATGTTACATACTAATTATATAATAATTCTAATAATTTTTATTTGATCAGTTAAAATTCGTTAATAAGTTATTACCCAAATACCAATTAAAAAAATAATTAATTATAAAAATAATATTGTAAATATTAGTTAATTAATCATAAACAGACATATAATTCCATAATCAATCATAAATCACCTAAAAATATTTAAAAAATGAGCCATTATTTCCACCCAATCCAAATTACTTAAAATTGCAATTGTATGAGTCATAATTTTCATACAAGAAAATTCATTAGTACAAATTTATTGTTATGTAAAATTATATACTTATTATAATCATTGAGATAAAAAAGAGTTGTAACGAAAAAGTATTCCTAATTAATGATTATATTAATAAATAATGTAAGTAAATGAAAATGAATTTAACTTATTGGCTCTCTTCATGATAATTTATGTTTTGGTTAATTATATAGAAATTATAATCTATATATATGTTACTTCTAATCATACATAACATGTATAAATTAATTATATGTATTGAGAAATAATATGAATTTAATAAAAGAAAAATAAAAGAAAACATAAATACACAAACTGAGCCTAACTTCCTATACATGTAACCACACATCCAAGTGAAAAGGTTATTTATTAATCAAGAAAATCCTTTTTATATATTTACAACTACCATGCCTCCTTACTTAGACATAGAAGTTATTGAAATTCACTAGCTATGCAAATCTTATAATTATTTGAACTCTTTAATGATTCGACGGAATTACAACTCTAGTTTTTACTGTAAAAGTTAAAATGTTATTAAGAAAAAATTACTTTAATGAAGAGTTCAAAGTTAACAAATAAATATATAAACAAAAATTCAAAAGTGATGAAAGTACCTTGATTGTTGAACCAAAATATGCATTATGGTCATATAACCTTAACCTGCAAGAAAATATACAACTTAACGGAATACCTTCTTAAAAGAAAATTAAATAAATATATGCTATGTGCTTTTATATAAGCTTAAACTATATATATAATTGCATTCCTTACCATATTAATTAAACCTGGGCAATGTTGTTCAAATATTCTCTTTTGATATTCTTCAGCGTGGAGACAACATTCTTCATATCTAATCTATCTTTAGGTAATTCAGCTAAACAATCCAAAGCTAATCTCATAATAAATGATATACAATTTGCTTTAATAACAAAATATCCATCTGTTTCTCGCACTAAACTAGAATCTATCACACCAACTATTTCATTAGATAATGACCTTTTCACCCAATGCTTCATACTCATTTCTCCAACAAAAATTTCATCTGTGGGCTTCTTTCTTGTGAAAGTTTCTATTAATAGAATGCCATAGCTATAGACATCACTCTTTATGGAAATAATTCCTGCTGATCCGTATTCTGTATTTTAAATATAATTAAATTATTAAAATGATCTTATGCCATTAGGGCATCATTAATCATCAATAAAATGATAAAATACTAATATCTACTCGCTTGGAATAGAGAAAAAACTAAAAAAATGAAAAAAAATACCTGGTGCCATATAGCCAACAGTAGCTAGTGTCATTGTTTGTTTGATGGAATCTCCTTCTCCCAATAGCTTGGCAATTCCAAAATCTCCCACGTGTGCAACCATGTCCTCATCCAATAAGACATTACTTGGTTTTAGGTCACAATGGATTATAGGAATCGGATGTCCCAAATGGAGGTATTCTAATGCCGATGCAACATCTATCATTATGTTGATTCTTTGTAGGATATCCAATACATAATTGTAAGAATATAACCATTTCTCAAGGCTCCCATTAGGCATGAACTCAAGCACCAAGGCTTTGAAATCAATAGTTGAACAACAAGTAATAACCTTGACAAGATTGAGATGAAGGATATTTCTCATCACTTCACATTCAGTGTCAAAACTCTTAAATGCTTCATCTATTTGCAAATTGAAAACTTTTATTGCGACTTCTGTTCCATCTGAAAGTATTCCTTTGTATACAGAGCCAAAACTTCCTGAACCAAGTAAGTTATTCCCACTAAATCCACCAGTCCCTTGCAATAGTTGATTATACGAAATTCTTCTCCTTTTCTTGAGAGGAATTAAATCTTCAACCGTTGCCAAATTCATATTCCCCCGCTGCCCTTTTTTGTAGACAATTATGACAGCTACAACTATTATTATTGAAGCAAATGTTGGAAAAACATACCGCAAAGCATGAAGAGCGGTCTTCTTGAATTTGGGATGGATTTTATTTTTGCAAGGTGAGACTTGTAGTCTAGGTGAACCACATAGTGCATAATTTTTCATGAAGGATTTGGCTGCGAAGTTCAAAAAAGGCCCTCCACTTGGTATTTCTCCTTCTAATCTGTTGAAAGACACATTAAAATAATTGAGATCATAAAGTTTTTCCAAAGACTTGGGAATAACTCCAGAGAGATTGTTGTTAGATAAATCCAAGGCTTTCAAACTCATCAAGTCACCCAATGATTTTGGAATAGGCCCTTGTAATCTATTTCTGGAAAGATTCAAAACTTGTAGATCTTGGAGACTTCCAATTGTGGACGGAATATCACTTAATAATAAATTCCTTGACAAATTCAAAGAGATAAGTACCTTTAAATTTCCAATGTTAAGTGGAAGTGAACCGCTAAGATTGTTTGATGACAAGTCTACTTCTAAGATATCTTTAAGGCTCCAAAAACTTAAAGGTATTTGCGAATGCAATTTGTTGGAGAACAAGTATAGATATCTCAGAGAAGTCAAATCACACAAACATGTCGGTAAAAGTCCATCAAGCTCATTAGCCACCAATGATAATTTGTACAATCCCTTCAAACCACAAAGATCATGTGGGATAGAGCCTTGTAACTTATCTATAAAGATTCAAAAGTTGGAGATGTTTAGCCTTCCTATTGTTGTTGGAATAGGTCCACTCAATTATTAGAGGAAAAGGTCTAACAATATAGCCTTGCTTAAGCTACCAATTTCCTGGAATGCTGCCTCTAATTTTGCAATCAATGACCCATAATTGTTCAAGTGATGTGGAAAGATTGAGATAGACGTTGGAAGAATGCCATTCAAATGGGGTGAATGATAGGTCTAAAATCCTTAGATACCTGCAATTTGCCAAGGAATAGAGAAAGCTCCACTCATTGAGTTGAAAGTTTTGGTGGTCAAATGATTCGACCAAAGGTAAAATATCTCAAGGAACCTCAAATTGCCAAGTGTATCTGGAATAAGGCCATAGAACGAGTTTTCTTGTAATGATAGGATTCTGAGCTTAGAAACATTGGAGATAGAGTCAGGAATATTTCCGCTGAGATTACTCTCCCATAAGTAAAGCTCCTCAAGATTCGAAGCAGAGCTCATGTATGGTAATTTACCTAAAAAGAGAAAAAATAAGTTTTCATCCTTCCATACAAGAAATAAATTAATTGTTTTGCTTCTTGTGTTTTTCATGAATCTATGATGCAAGCTGAAGTGAATGCGATGCTTACATCTACGAACATGAGTGAGGACAAACATGAAAAAATTATAAATATGAAACAACTTCGAGTTTTTCTTGTTTGATGATCTGGAATGTATATATAATTTATAAATATTTTTCATATTTATAGTGATTAAAAGGCTCCATACTTACGTATAATAAAGTAAAAAAGAGGAAAAAGAAAAAGCAAAAGAAAAAAGAAGATAGAAGATAGAAGAAAGGTAGGGAGAAAAGAAAATATTATTAAGGTTTCTAGTATATGCTTAAAATGTTTTCCATTTATGTGAGAATTTTATTTCTTTAACTTATCTCAATTGCTTTAACGATAAAAAGGATTAAAGAAATTTTGGATGATGAAATTGTTCATTAAAGAAAAAGAAACAAGATAAAAATGAAGAAAATAAAAAAATAAAAATATATTTACATTAATTTGTTGAGAAAGTGTAAATGTTTGGAAATAAATTAGAATTTTTATCTATGCCATTTTAGGAAAAAAGACTCAAGAGAAATGGTAAAATTTCTTTCATTTTAGACTATATGCATAATAAAAGAGAAAAATACAAAGATTCTATTAAAAGATTGTTAAAAGTACACGAACTCTTTTTAGTTTGAAAATCACTTTTTTTCTTCCCTAAGGTTTCATAGAACCTTACGAGTGCGCTACCAGAGGAGGCTCATTTGAGGTTTGTTGGAGTAATACTGTATACATTTTCCTACTACGAATAAAAAATTTGGTAATATGAGGACAAAAAATGTGAAACTAATGAAAAAGATTTTAAAATGATGCTTTCGATTACACAATTATTAGAGGGTGAAAAGCCTTGCCTTAGTCCGATTTAGAGGGTGAAGTAAAGGTAAGTCAAAAAGCTCTTCTTGGATGCTATGAAGGCCACATAAGAGCATTACCTTTGGGAGAAAAAAATTTGTTACACTGTTTGTTGATGGAATTTTTCTACGATGTAGTCTCTTTAATCTCAAGCAATGTTTTGTCAGATGTGGGAGGGTGGTTGATTTTTATGTCCTAAAAAATCAAAAGAGAGCCAAAAATGTCTTAGGTGGTTTTGTCCATTATCTTGATCTACGGGATGCATTGAGGGCTGTTTCTAAATGGTTAGCACCTGAGTTACTCCACTCTATATGTTCAAATGGCAAGGAATGATCAAAGGTCTGCTGCTAGTTCTAACCCCACCACTCACCACATGGAAAAAAGTGTAAGCTGCATAGAAGACTTTAGAGATGGACGATCTTATGCAGAGGTGGTTCATATGTCTGTCAAATCCACTCAGTTAAAGGATAACATTGTATCAGATGGTCAAAAAGAAGAGGTTTTAAAATGGCTTAACATCCTTGAATACATTCCTGAAAATTTAGATTTGGTAGGATTACAACGGAATGCTGTTGGGATAGTTAGATATCCTGATACTGCAAATGCCATTGATCAAATCTTGTCAGAGAACTTCGATGATTGTTCTGTCACTATAATGGGTGAGAATATGGTTCTTTTGACTTTTGAAAGCAAAGAAAGTAGGGAAAGACTTAGATGAAATTCTTTAAGTAAAATTTATGAAGTTTTTAACCAAAAATGACTAAATAAAAATTAAAATAAAAAATCAAAACCAATCGATTAAAATATTCTGTTACATAGATCAAGTATGCAAAATTTGAAAAAATTCAAAAAAAAATTTATATTGTTTTATATAAACATTTTTAGTAAAAATATTGATAGAATTTTTACCGTTAAATAAATATTGATCAAAATTAAATTATAAATAATATTTTTAATAATTTCTTTTACATATTATTGATCTTCATATTAAATTCTATCAATCTGTCTGTTTTAATTTTTTTATTGAAGTTTTTATTAAATTATTTTTAAGAAAAAATTTTACAACCTTCACCTAAAAAACTTTATGTAAGTTTTCTCCAAGAAAGTATGTTATTATCTCTGGAACTTGGTTAGTAGTTTCTATTGAGCTTATGAGCAATAGTGATCTAGACGGGGAGAAACTTTTCAATGTTGAAGAAAAATTTCACCTTCTTACTACTATTCGAGCAGGTAAAAGAAGGAAAAAAGTTAAGGCAAAATATTGGACAAGATCCAATCGCAAGTCTCGCCAGATAAAGACAACTCTAGTTTCCAATGTTCAAGAGCACTTATGAGATGAAGATATTCGTTGTCGAAATAGAGCTTTTCTAGAAGAATATGATGGTGGTTATGAGGTTAATGTTGGGAGTTTTAGCGTTTTGCTATTTGTATGCTTTTGGGATATGGAAGTACCCCTATGTAAAAAGAATCATCGACCATGAAAGTTGTTGTCTATATTTTTTTGAAATTGTTGAGCTTTGGAGATCAATGGGGCATCAGTTTGATAAAAAATTTTTAAAAAGCTGAATGATATGGTAGACGTCATGGCAAAGGTGGGTGGTGATTTTGTCATGGCAAGGGATAGTGGTGTTTGCTCTCATTATTTGTTTACCGACCATGGAAGTGTTTTTTTTTTTTTTTTTTTTTTTTTTTTTTTGTTTCTGTATGGCTTTAACTATGTTTCTTGGTTAGGTTCTTGTATTTCACTGATGATGGTCATTTGATCTCTAATAAAAATATGGCTTAGCAAAAAAAAAAATTACACAACTATTGCTTTTTATTTCGTAAAAGAACAGTTAAATTCCCTAATTTGACAAACCAAAAAAACAGGATAAAAGTAGCACTTATTTTTATTGCATATAATAAAAAGAGAGCATATAATTTACAACTATTATAATTTAAAATTATGTAAAATTTATCAAAATTTTATATGTAACCCATATTTATAAGTGACGATCCTTATATAATATTCTATTGTGATTAGATAATAATTATAATATTATAGTAAAAAAAAACTATAACTGAAATGCTTCAGATAAAAAGTTAGACAACTTTAAACAAATCTATGCATTACATTAAAACAATCCGGTGACAAAAGCTTGGTAGTTAGAGATGAATTGGAAATTGACATGTGCTTGGATAAGTGAAGAATTTTTTTTATTAATTTTGATGTTGATTTTTTTTTGGAACGGGGTATGATTAAAAAAAATCATTAATACTATATTTTAAAACTATGGTTTTTGTTAATTTTTTTTTAAATTGTTTTTTGTCAAATATAATTAATCGCAAGTTTGATCCTCAATTACCATATAAACTTTACTCATATGTCTTAAAAGAATGGGCTGACTAAAAAATAATATAGGCTAAGTAAATGTATAAGCCTTAATTTTTGTATTAGAAGAGTGGACTTAATATATAATGTTATAATAATTTTAATCTAATTTTAATTTCCATATTTAAATTTATTATTTATATGTAACATAATAATGCTCAAATTAAAATTATGTTATCCATTCAATAAAAATTTTATATTTTAGAAGATTTAAATTGAATATTTTATTATAATATTACATCTTGTTAATAAATAATAAAATTATATTAATTTTAATACAATATTACATGTTGTTAATAAATAATAATTTAGAAAACCTATAAAATGAATTGACCTAATGTCTTTAGGTAATAATAGAAATTACAAAATGGATCAGTTACAATTTAATGAAACTTTAAATTGGTGTTAAAACAAAAATATTTGAGGGAATAAACACTAAAAAGTTTTTAATTTGGTTTTATTGACATGGAAAGACTCTTTCTTTACCACTTCAAATTAAATAATCATTACAATACAGGTTTTAATTATAATTTTTTATGCGAGTTATAATTTTAGAATACACGTTTTTACATGTACTTTATTATATCATATTTTCATTTTTAGAATCTCTATCTCTTTCTACTTCTCATTTTTCTTTCTTTCATTTTTTTTCTTCTTGCTATTCAGGTTGTTTAATTTTTTTGTTTTTCAAGTTTCAAATGTTTTAGCTTACTTTTTGTCATTTATATATAAAACTAAACAAATATACATCATCTTTTACTGTTTTCAATATACAGAATATCAAAATACAACATTCATTTTAATTCCATGCGGTGGGAAAAAATGGATAATTAACAAATAGCTCCATTGATCAATTCTTTCCTCCCATCAAATTTATTGTATGTGACTAGCATATTTCATTATTTAATAACTTATTAAGAGCTAATCAAACATATTCATATAAATCTTGTATGATTACAGTTTATAAACTTTTGAGTATACCTATAGAATCTGAATATTATTGTTTTTTACAACTTCGTTACGATGAAAATCAAATATATTCATTTGAATCTTATTTAATTTATCCCTCATAATGAAAATTTGAATTTCACAATCCTTTTAATATATACTTAACAGTTTTAATCAATTTAATGATACCTATATGATTTAATTTTTATGAAACATTTCACACATAGCCAATAAAACTAGCCCACGCGGATACACACTACTAAGAAATATAAAAGTAATAAAATAGATTGTTAAGTTTTTTATTACACAAAATATAAATTTTAAATATTTGCAGATGAATAAATATAAAAATATAAAATATAATAATACTACTTTAAGTTAGATGTAACAATAAATTAAGTCGGTATTAAATTAATATGGGAGTAACAATGTACGTTAATATTACTTTTTATCACATTATAAACCAAATCAAATAGTTTTATCGTATATAATTGCAATGGGATAATAACTAATAGCCATATTACATCACAAGTTTTGGGTACCTATCCTTTTTCCACATTGGCCAACTTTGTAGACTTAGCTAGTGGTGCGCATCCCAGTTAGGGGCATGATTCCATCATAAAATGTTTTTTAAAAATTTTAAAATATTTTCTAAACGATGGAAATTTCGATTTTCAGGTTTGGTTTTCAAATTCTTTTGAGTCTTTGTTTTGCGTTCCCTAATTTAATTGGAAACAGTATTTGATTTTAATAAGATAAAAGAGGTTTGAAAAGACATTTCTCAAGCCTTTCAATGACACTTCATTTTTTTAACAGTTTTCATAATTTTATGATTATTTGTTTTATAATCCTAAACTAAACTTTTTTGAAACTAAAGTAAACAATTTTAAACATAAATGTAATGAAATGTTTATAATGAAATTACCTGATAGACTATTGTTTGCGAAACTAACTGCTTTCAAAGAAGAAATGTTGAAGATGGAATGTGGAATCAACCCACTTAAGCGCATAGATGATGCAGCTAATATCTCCAATGAAATAAGATTCCCAATCTCCCACGGAATTTCACCTACAAAGGAACAACAACTTAGTATTATAAAACTATCCACTTTCTAAACATTCCAATAATATTGAGGTTATTTAAAATGCAATAAAAGTCAATTAAACAATAAATTCTTAATTCCTTTGATGTTTAAAATATGAAGGAAAACTTAATTTCTTCAATTCCAAAAGTTTGAGTCAAAATGAGAAAAGCATAAAAGAAAATCAAATGTGATTATTTTCATGTTGATCATTCTTTTAATTTTTATTTTTTAGTTATTTTTTTTAATATAATTAATAAAAAGTATCAATCAATTGAAATTTAAATAATCAAATGCAAAAACTTACCTTCTAAATCATTATGACTTAGATATATCTCCTTAAGTTTGGTTAAATTTCCTATACTTCTTGGAATGTGGCCTGAAAATTCATTGTCAGAAATATCAAGCACCTGAAGTTTGACAAGAGTATAACACATATTATATGTAATACTGCAAGAGAGACTGTGCTATAGACATAAATTTCTGTTAAAGAAGAAAGGTTATAGATGGAAGCTGGGATTGGACCAACAAGCCTCAGATTTGGGGCAGAAAATATCTCCAAGCTCAAATGATTTCCTATTTTCGAAGGGATTTCACCCGTGAACATAAAGAAACCAAGTTACAAGAGTTCATTCATAATGAAACCATTTGCTTGACATTACAGTCATAATGAAACTATTAAAGTAGAATAAAAGCTATGTTTTTTTTTTTTGCTTGGCATTGCATTCATAATGAAACTATTTGCTCCAAATTTTATGAGATTATGGATTAAAATAATTAATTTAATTTTCATCTCAAACATTATCGTCAAAAGATAAATATATATATATATATATCGTGTATATAAAGTAGAATAAAAACGTTTTTTTGCTTGGCATGACATTGGTAATGAAACTATTTGCTCCAAAGTTTATGGATGTAAAATAATTAATTTAATTCTCGTTCCAAACATTAACAAGATGTTGTTTTTTTTTTTTTGGGGCATCTTTAACAGGAAATCAAAAAGCTATTTCATTAGCATAAAGGTTTAATTGATCCAGCAATCTTGTTTTTTGCACAAGCGGATCTTATTGTTGGTAAGTTCGACCAGAAAATAAGATATAAACTGTTATAATATGAGCAAGATCCAAGGCAAAATCATATCCAGACATGTTTTAGAGAAATGGTAAAATTTCAACGCTTCTTAGGATAAACCACATTGGTTTATTCTGTATTAATTAGGACATATAATATTATCATTTTACATTTTTATTGATGCTATTGGTTATATCATTGAACAAGGATTTTTACCATGGTTATTGATAATGTACCCATACTCATCGTATTAGCTAATATATATATCAGTTTTGAATCACAACACATAATATTATTGTTTTATTTGATCTTTGCATCAGCCTGTATGTATCCAACGTACTAGTCCGTTTCAGTCATACAAGTAAAAAAGTGATATTTTGATTGATATAAAATTTTGCCTCTTATTTTATCCTGTTTAAACTTTTTTATTGTTCTAACTCTTTAAATCAATTCTTAATTCTTTTGCTTTCATCATTATTTTAATTTTTTTCATGATTAAATCCAAAAATTAAATGTTTCCATTAAATTAAACTATTAAATTTCTTTAATGGTAATTTATTATATACTTATTATTTTTATAGTTGTTTGATTTATTTAGAATTTTGGGTGTTAAATATTTAGAAATTTATAGTAGTATGATTTTTAAAACTTGTAATTGCATATGAATATGTATGTAATACAAGTGCATTTGTGTGTGTATATATATATATATTTGATAGACAAATATTACATAATACCGATAAATCTAAAACTATACAGTAAAATAATTTAATTTCAGAATAAAATCTGTGCTCTCAAGGGTGTATTTCCCATTTATATTCTTTTGAGGAATAAAACTGCTCATCTTTAGTGAAAAGTGCTTTCATCAAATAACAATTTCCTCTTTTCTTGTTGGATTATAAACGAACAACCAAATAACAGAAAATGAAAAGAAAAAACTAAAAAGACATAAATTCTTAACAGTTGAACAACGGGATGAAATTAAAGCAATAACTTCATTCACTTCTTTCTCTGATTGACCATCATTTCTTTTAACCAAATACTCAAATAATAGTACTGCAAAATTAAGTGACCAAATGGATAATTTATCCAAAAAAAAAAAAAAAGGAAATCCAATGGGTAATGTCAAATGTGCTACAGCCCTTGTTATGAGGGAGGGCATTAACGCCAACTAATTTATTTTAGGCATTTGTCCAAGCATTTCAAGGAAAAGAGATAGATTCCTTATGGTTTTTTTTTTCTTTTTCCTAAATTTAAGATACTCATGGAATACTGAAGATTTTCAGCCATGAAACTTGACTGGAGAAAATAACATGAGTTTCATAGTTACTATTAATAGTAAGGAGTTTTAACTTGATATCAATAATTAAATTAAATTTAGCTCTTACTTTCAAAAATATAAAAGTAATTCTTTTACAATAATTTTAAATTATCAATTAAAGAAAGTTTATTTTGATAAAAGCTTCAATGTTGATAAGAAAATAAATAAAATCAGTCATATTTTAATTTAACAAGAAAATCATTAATTATAAATAAAATATCTAAGATAATAAATTATCAATGATATATATGTTGTTCACTATTTACGCTTTCCAATTTCGTTCTTTTATATAATATATATAAATAAGATAAAAATATTTTAATTTTTACTACTGCATTTAATCACTTTTAAAGTTGATACTTCTTATATATAGAAGACATTTTTAATTTTGACTATTTTCTTCTATTTCTTGGCACCTTTTGATTAAATAAGGGCAAGAAAAAGCCAACAACTAATTAAAAGGAGTCTTAATTAACTTTGTTGGAGTCTTGGTTAAAGTAAAGCTATTTTTAGTAGCATAAATTAGGGAGTTTTAGCTTGAATCATGTTTCACTAAATACAAAAATTAATTAGCGATCAATCGAAAGAAAATTATCAAAGAAAAAACAAAGAGCTTACCTTCCAAATTATTTCCACTCAGGTATAGCACTTTGAGCCTCGTTAAATTTCCAATACTCCTTGGAATGCTGCCACTGAATCTGTTTGAGTCTAATCTTAAATTTTGAAGACACCTGCATTCATCTATACTTGATGGAATTTGACCAGAGAACTCGTTTAAGGTCAAGTAAAATGCCTCAAGATTTGGAAGATGGCGACATATATCTTCTGGTAAACTGCCAGATAGACTGTTAGATGTAAGAGAAATCATGTGTAGGGAGGAAATGTTGTAAATGACTGAAGGGACAGAACCAGAAAGTTGGTTAAATGCCAGACGAAGTATCCTTAGATTTATAAGATTACTTATCTCGGGCGGAATGTGTCCTTGAACGAGATTCTGCCTCAAGTCCAAGATTTCCAAGTTGGACATTTTAGCTAGTGATTGAGGGATTGTGCCTGTTAAATTGTTGCTCCAGAGGCTCAAATATAAAACTTTATTTAATCTCCCAAACCATGAGGGAATTTCCCCACTAAGAAAATTGAAGCTTAATTCTATGAGTTTCAGACGACTTAATTGCCCCAACTCTGTCGGTAAATGGCCATGAAAATTGTTGTGGCTCAAATTAAGAGATACTAAGAATGAGAGATTTCCCAAATGTGGTGGGACAGTTCCTATAAGATTCATGTTGGAAGATTCAAAGAGTTGACTCTCCTATGCTTAGAAGCGCAAGA
The DNA here is from genome assembly GCF_002303985.1 of Durio zibethinus. The sequence goes on from NW_019168492.1 coordinate 16,942,399, forward strand.
GACACCAACCCAATTGCAAACAGAGGTAGTGGTAGTCCAGTTATTGGCTAAGATGTTATGAGGATCAATGATTAGGTGCTTAAATTCGAGAAGAGCATGTTGGTCTGTGGTGAGGTTTCTCACAATCATGGCGTAACTAATCATCAAACAATGAATGAACATTAAAGCTGATGAAAGAAAATGGAATTTTCTCATGTTCATGGCTGTGGGAATTGATGAAAATGCAGGATGGTTTGAGGAAGTCTGCTCAAAGTAATACTTAAATATAGAATCAACTAGTCAACATGACTGAGACTTCGACAGGAAAGTCGTTGGATGGTCTTCGTCTTCACAATAAATAAACGAGTGAAGCTTTTGATTTGGAAACTAATTTATCTTTTAGCATCTCTTTTTTTTCTATCTCTTTCTTTCTTTTTATTCCTTGTCTTGTGCACTTTATTAGGCCCCATGACTCCACGTGTTACGCGAGAGTGTTGCAAAACAGTAATCTTATGTTATTTTTAAACCAGATGGAATCAATTTAATTAATGAAATTACTTAAAATTTAAGATAAAATAATAATAATAATAATATTATGTAGGTACAGATATTTATTTTTTAAATTTGTTTTTGTAAAAAAAAAAACTACACATCCAATACATCAAGTAACATCTTTTATTAGCTAACTTCCTTTTTTTATCAAAATATTTTCTTTTTCACTCACATATCAGGTGTGTTAAATCTAAAAAATAAAATTAATTAAATTATTAAATTATTTTTATAAATAAAATATTACTATGGTCTATTTGTAATGTGAGTTTTAGTATTCAATAAAAATATGCCAGGTAAAAATTGCTCCTATATATAGCATAATAGATGAACCCAATAGTTAATGCTATTGAAATTATTTAAAAAATGGAAATACTTCCAAGTTTGGAAACTTACTAGCTTTAGGATCGTGTTTCAATTCGGTTTTTATTTTATTATTTTGTTATTACTTAAACACTCGAGATATAAATGTCAATTATATGTAATAATAATATTTTAATCATTCTTTTATAAATAATCAACTTATAAATAAATTAGTAAACACAATCTACTTCTAATAATAATCCCAAATTAATATTTAATTAATATCAATGCACCCTAAAAATTTAGCAAATGAATTACTCAAATAAGCATAGAGATAAATTAAATTATAAAACTTTAAAATTAACACATCAAATAAATAAAAACATAAAGCGTAATTTTATATTTATAATAACAAAAAAAACCATAATAAGAGCTCAAACATAATGAAAATTTTATTCAACATCTTAAAATAAGTCCAAAATACAACTCTCAATTTCTCTCATAAAATGTCAAAAGTACCCATAAAATTGAATAAATTCTTTCTATGACCCTTATGAACATGTGTCATCACCACATCTATCTGTAACTAATTTTTAATTTATAATGAAAGGTGTTAAATCGATTATAATTTTGTAAAAATTTTTTTCTAAGATAATAATAATGATAATGCTGTTAAGATACAATACAATCTAAATTTTTTTTGCTAAATAAATTTAAATTTATTTTTAAACTAAAATTGTGAATATATATATATATATATATATATATATATACATACACTAATGGTAACGTGATTGAGTTGTAGTCATGAGTTAACCAATTGGTAAATTTACAAAGTTAAAATAGAATAACAATATAAATTTAAGATTTAAAAAAAACTTTTTTAATCTTATTCAAAAAAAGCTACCCACCCATAAAGTAACATCCTATAAAAAATTAATTTTTAATGAATTTTCTTTGCCCCATATGAGTATATTGAAATTTGGTACTTCTATTAAATATTTTATTGATACGGTCCAAAATAGATTTAGTAATTCATATATTTGTATTATGTCAATATCATTATATACATATAAAATATGAAAGTTTTCATATCAAATTAATGTTGATAAATCAAATATAAAATACTTTTTTTTGTTGTTGTCAAATCCACAGAATTTTGTCAAAACTTTAAATAATATCACTTTCACATATTTTTTCGTATAATTTTAATCTCATGTGATCGTAATATTATCACATATATATATATATATATATATTGCAAATGATTCCACCTAATGCAAGCAATTCTCTTTCCAATTGACCCTAACTAAGAAATTTTGAAGTCAGAAAAGCAATTGACTTTGTTGCAAGAGCAAGGATTAATCTAAACCTTACCAAATCAAAGCAACCACTATTTTTTTTTTAAATCAAAGCAACCACTATTATTATTACGACATTAACATGTGAATTTGTATAGTTTCCAAAAACAGTATGGTCTTCTTTTAACTGCGTTCCGATCTTTTAATATTATATGTTGAATTTGATTACTTTATTATCATACTTGGGTTGTTAAATAATTGAGCCTGGGTGTAAAACCTCCTAATTTGTAACCACTACTTTTTTAAGGTAAGGAAAATTAAAAGTATTTATTACCTAAATAGGCCATTTTTAAATTATTTTTTCTTTTCAAAGAGGTTTTTTTTTTTTTAATGGAATGTCAATTTTTATTACCTAAACAGGTAGTCCAATACTTCTATAAAATCTTTGGATGAATTTGATATCACCAGGCAATTGATACCAACAGCCTCGGTCTTCACAATAAATAAAATAAGTCAAGCTTTTGATTTTGGGCCCTCTAATTCGCTTTTGATCTCCTTTTACAAAGCATATCTAAAACCAATATATCTTTTTCTCTTTTTTTTTTTGTGGTATTCATTGCACTTACACACTTTGTGAGACCCAACTAGTCATTTCTCCTTGACTCCGCGTTTCACGCCATGGACTTGTATGAAATTGCAGGCAGTCATTCTTTTATATAAACATAAATATAAATTATATATATATATATATTTCTAAGAGATATAAATTATATTAGGATAATTGATCATTGATAATATTCAATATTAAAAAAAAATTTAAATTTTAAAATACAATATCGTACTCAAACTCCAAATAAAAGTGATCTAATTATTTTTGAAAATATATTTTCAAATCATGAATTTATAGAATATGAAAATATTAAATTAATATGATAATATCATATGATTTTTCCTTTACTTAACATTCTAGTTACTTTCAGTGGTTAGTAGAATATAAAAAGTTTTCAAATGAATTTCATTTATAATCTTTTTTCTTTCAAAAATTCATTTTTAGTATTAATTAACGGAATATGGAAAGAATGAAGTTAATGTAATAATATTTTTAAACAAAGTTATAAATTAAAATTTATTTAAAATTTGCTAATATATGGGACCAAATATTTAATGAAATTCTTTTGCATTTTCATTTTACCCTTCAAACAATTCATAAAATTATATAAAAAAACGATATATTTTTCACATTTATCTTTTTAATTTAGTTCAAAATTTCTCTTGATTTCATTTATTTCAAATTTATCCATTAATTCCATCGATATCTTTAAAAATCAATAAAATTTGCTGCCTTGATATCATGTAACTGTTGGCATAAATTTCAACAAAAAAAGTTAAAAGGATCTTTTTTTTTTTTTTTGCCATATGAACATTGTTTAGGCTCACTTTTTTAGCACAATTTTTTACTTAATATGTACACAAATTCAAATAAGTATAAAGAGATTTGGGGACATATGGAGTGTTAGTTTCAATTCAACCCTAATACAAGTTTATGATAGTACCATATATCAAAGCCGTGATTGGTGTAATCCAAAACTATGCAAGTAATTCTTTCTCCATGAGAGAGACAAAAGAAGTATCAATAAAGTTATTTTATTTTTCGCACACATTAAAGCAGATAAAGGAATCTAGTCAGAAAAGCTAACGACGTGTTCTAAGCGCTAGGCCATGCATCAATCCAAGTCATCTTGCTTTCCACAAACCTCAAGCAGACCAAGAAATTTTAAATCAGGAAAGCTATGATCATTTCTAAACGCAGGGATCAATCAATTTATCTTGGTTTCACACACATCAAGGCAGACTAAGAAATTTAGGTGAAGAATTAAAGCTATCAAATGCAAGGATCAATCAGTAGGGTCTTGGTTTCACACACGTCAAATCAGACAGAGAATTTTCAAGTCAGGAAAGCTAACAATCGTTTTCTAAACGCAAGACCAATGAAATGATCTTGATTTTACACACGTCAAAGCAGACCAAGAAATTTTAGGTAAAGAATTAAAGCTACCAAATGCAAGGATCAATCAGTTCTCTTGCTTTTCTCCTCCATCCAAAGCAAATTATTCTGTTAATCAGTCCTTGGTTAGGTAATTAAATAGTTGAGGTTGGGTTTAAAAGCTTCTAATTTATAATTTTTTTAAGGTAAGGTAAATTAAAATCTTTATTATCAAAAGATAGTAGTTTTTAATTTTTTTTTTCTTTAAAAGATGTATTTTTTATATAAAAGATGTCACAACTTAAATATTGAAAAAAATGTAAATATTGAAATTTAAATTTCAAATGCAATCTCTTAAGCACCAAATGAATTTAATTTTAAAATTATATTGGTTAGCCAACTCGCTCGAATCTGAAAGTCATCTTAAATTTAAAAGGGCTTCGACATAAATTTTAAATTTGTTAAATAGACCTGAACTTAAATTTTAGACCTGATTAAGAAATATACTAGGTTTTGGACATAAAATTTACAATTTAAACTTGACCAGGCCCAAATAATTATTATATATTTTTATATTCATATTACATAAAAATAAAGAAAATTAAATATAATATATACATTAATATCCTATGTCTATATATGTTAATCACATTCAAATACTGAATTCAGTTAACAAAGTATTTTTTAGGCTTTATTTTGTTGATTATTTATTTTATCATAATTAATATTTATTATAAAAATTATTTTTTATTTAAAAAATAAAATATAGGCAGGCTTAGGTAAAGTCTTTTAAAAATTAATTAGGCCTCAGCAGCAAACTAGGATTATATTTTGGGATGGACGAGTCTAAACAAACTTGAAATTTGTTAATATCCTAACTAGGCTATGTTCAAATATGATCCTACTCAATTCATGTATAAATTTAATTATCAGTATCATGTGTTCGTACCTAAATTGCCAATATGAGAGCAAAGATCATTTTATTTCTTTTTCTCTTTCTAATGTATTTAATTAATGATTTTATTATACTACTTGAAAAATTAATATTAATGTTAATTTATGAAAATTTTTAACCATAAAAGAATTATGAAAATTGGAAGAAGAAAAAAGATATCTCCATCTCCACATTGAGAATTTTGTCATGTAAACACTATTTTACCGTAATACTAGATTTTTGGTTCTTGCTTTACAATATTACTTTTTTTTTTAAAGAAAAAAAAAGATATTTAGAATTCGTTTGGTTTGATTGAATTTTTTTTTTGTTTTTTGTAAAAAGTGTTAAAATAATATTTGACCAACATAATGCAAAAATGCTCTAAAACATAAAAAAAACAATTTAATAATATTTTTATATATTTTTATTAAATACAAATTAAAAGGCTTAACTTTATAAGCCAAACCAATAAATAAAACAAAGATATATTTTATTAATTAGAAATTGAAAAATAAATGGGATTAATAGAAATTTGGATCAAGTAAAAAAATATGTATGTGAAATAATTCATTTTTATTATTTTATGAAGTATTAACAAATAAATTGAGAATGTAAAAAGGAAAAAAAAAAAAACTAAGCAATATATTTGTTATTATACAATAACACTTTTGAAAGGTTTTAACTTATAAAATCTTTTGAAAGGCCAAATGGGCTTTGATTAATAATTTTAAAATTTTGAAAGTAAAACATCTTATTTATATTTTTGTTGTAAAAAACTCTAGAATAAACTAGAACAAACACATTTAGTAATACATATATATATATATGTATATATATATATTATATTTATATTTATATGTATGTGTTTTTAAAATAGTTCTTCAAAGCTGCAAGAGTTTCTTTTAATAAAACACTAGCATTCGAGATTTCACTTCGGTTGTGGTCATAATTATTAGGATCAAATTGGATTGTCGATCAGATCAATCGAATTGATCAATTGATACCTGAATTAGTTTGATTTTAATAATAGACCTAACTTACAATTAACCTACTTTAAACCATATTGAACCAACGGTTGAATAAATAAATTACTGAACTAGTTAGTTTTTATTGAATCATTTTGGTTTTTATTTTTTTAATGACTTTTAAAAATTATGATTAATTTAGTTTTATAATCAAAAGTATGGATTATTGTATTATTTAATTAAAATATTATATTTTAAATTAAATAGATAATAAAAATTAAAATCTAAATAATTAAATGGTATTATCCATTCTTACACGTTATGCACATTAAAGAATAGCTTAATAAAATTTAACTCCTTTCTCATTTATATTTTTAGGTGACACACTCATATCACAAAACTTGGCTAAAATTTAAAACTTTAATTATCAACTTGGAGCTTGAATTTGTTTTACATCAAATATCATCAAGTTAAAGGTAATTTTATTTTATTTCATTTTTGAAATTTTATATTTTAAATAAGCTTTCTCTTTTTAAACAATTTTTTTAAAGTTTTTTAGAATATTTGTTTTTTTGGGGTTTTTTAATAATACAGTCGAATTATTCAATTAGTATTTTCAGAGTTTGAGTTATGAGTTTGAATTTTAAATTTATTTTTGTAATTTAAGTTTATTATACTTTTTAAATACATATACTTTTTTTACACTTATTATATTCTATTATATATTTTAATTTTTTAAGTTTGAAATTATCTACAATAGAATTTTATTATTTATACATAATGGATTAAATTTTAAAAATATTTATATATTTATATATCTTTATTAGTTTAACAACTAACTTGGTTGAGCCAACAGTTGAACCAATGACCCAATGCTTGGAATAGTTTAGTATCCAGTTTTGATTCTGATAATTATGCGTGTGGTTACTTTTATATATCAATTTAATTAAAAAATTATTTTTGTTAAAAATATATCAATTTAATTAAAATGATAACATTTTTTTGTTAAAAAATAGATAATAATTTACCACAATTTTGGGATTAACCCAAATCAAGAGAAGTCCAAGAAAATTAGGCTTGTTAAGTGGACTTGGAACTTAATTTGCTTCAGTTGTTAGGTTTTTGAAAAGGAAAAACAAGTTCTAGTTCTGAATCCAAGCCTACATATTGATACTTTTTTCAGTACAATATAAAAACTCAATTTTTTTATAATTCATTTTTTCCCTTTACTTCTATTTTAAATTCATCCTCTTTTTAAAAATACAATCATCCACCTAGACTACTTGATTTTCGATATCGACCACCATCATCAATGCCCATTTTCCATTGTTGTCATTGCTCTTTGACACTAAAAATCACCCAAAGTTTCAAAAAAAGATTTTCTCATGCAATGTGTCAATATATGTGGCATTTTTTAGATGCCTTGTGGCACTTGAAAATCACTTCTTTCTTATCTACTTTTCCTTTTGTTTTTCTCTTCATTGAAACGATGTAGTTTTAATACAAAATAAATAAAATTAGTCTTAAAAACACTAAACACCATCTTTTCTTTCTTTTCTCTCATTCTCATCACATTACCTTTTCTCATCGTCAGCCTTTTTTTCATAGCTATCACTGTTGTTGACCTTTGTCTTGTTACATTTGTCTTGTTGACAATAGCTCTCTTTTCTCTTTCATTTTTTTCTTTTTTTTATTAGTGAAAATCGAAAAATCCCAATCTCCCTCACATTATCTTCTTTCATGGGTGGCCTTAGATCCTAAAAAAACAAAAAGACAGAAAAAAAAAGCTAAATGAGGGTATGATGTGGACACCAATCATTTTTTCTTACAAAATTTAACATATGAAATTTAAAAAATAAAAACTAAAAAAATAGGTTGAAATGAAAAAAAAATTTGAGTGTCACGTTAATACCTTTATCGATATCTTTTTTATAAAATTATCTAATTAAGAAAAGGACTAGAAAAGTATTTTTTAATCACTAATATCAAATAGGGCCCATATCAATTTTTTTAAAATAAATTTTTTTATTAAGTATAGAGAAAAAAAAGAAAAATAGAAAAACATAAAAAAAGAACAAAGAAAAAAAAGCAAAGGTGACATGCGGCAAATTCTATGAAGAGTTAACATGAGAAAATTAATAGCATTATTACAAATTATAGGATGGATTGGATTTTAGACATTTTAGTTTATTTTCTAAGTCAATATAGGATTTTAGAAGGGGGCAAATATTGTTGTTATTTAACAACATAATATATTTTTTTGAAATTTATTATTTAAAATTTTCAATTTTAATTTTTTACTATAAATTGATATGCATAAAAAGATTGTGAGATATTTTTTGAATAGAACCAAAAAATCTTTTAAAATGTAAATTATAATCTACAAAATAAAATTAGATTCGAAAGTATGACTATGCATGAGTATGGTTATATCACTCTCATAAAATCTATTCAAATGATGGTATCAGATTAATTTTGTATTATCCAAGCTTTAAAATTCTTACCAAATGATTAGTTATTAGAAATTATACTTAAATTACTCTAATACATTGGTAATAATTTAAAAACATTTCCTTACCTCAAAACTATTTAATAAGATTATTTGTCACGCTTTAAAAAGATATCATCATTGTATTCATTTAAAATTTATAAGAAAATTTTTTCTTCAACACTAAATGGGATTTAGAACCTTAATATAAAAAATTCTTATCTTAATTCTCTAATATATTGGTATAATTTAGAAGAAGATTCTCACTTAGGAATTTAGATAGAAACTGTTGTTTGCAACACTTTAGTAATTCTATTATTGGAGATTCAAATTTTAATTTTTTAAAAGAATTATTTTTTAGAAATATCTTTCAATATTTAGTAAGACTTTTTTTCAAAATTATCCTCAATATGTTGTAGGATTTTATGAAAACTATTTATTTTATTTTTTTAACTTAATTTTTGCCTAAAAATCAATAAATTTTTTAGATGTTGGTAAAACCTTATTTTTTTAGATTTAAAAAAAATCACAAACCCCCAATATGTCGGTAAGGTTTTTATTTTTTTAGAATAAAAAACTTATTTTAAAAAAAAATTTTTCCGTGTTGATAGGAATTTCATTGGATTTATTGGTCAAAATTTATTTTTTCAAACCAATAAATATTCAAATATGTTTGTAAGATTTATTTTCCAATGTTGACTTCTTTCAAGATCTAGATTTTTTTCTTTTATTTGTTTTTTTTTTGGTTTGGGGAGGGCATAATCCTTATAAGGGGGGAAGGAGGAGGAGATCTTACTTCGAAACCAAGACTTTATGTTTTTATAAAGTTTTCTTAACCACCAGACCAAGAGACGGAGGACCAAGATCTAGATCTTTGTAATAACCAAAACACATGTGTAAATGGTGTTTATTACTGGGTGGTGCTCAAGTTTCTTCAATATTCTAATGCCCTTACATTTGACTTGAGCGATGAAGTTTTTCAATTGATTAGAGTGGCACCTATTCCCGAACATGAATCAATTGGGCAGCTGCTTCCATTTACCTGATGATCGTATCTCTTTGTGGATTTTGCATTCTGACGTGGCCAGCAGAAGTAATGACATTTGGGTGATGAACGAAGAGAGTCGATATTGACCAAAACTGTTAAGGATTGGACCTCCTTCATGCTTGCGTTTGGAATAAGAATGGTAATAAGGTATTTGTAGAATTTATAAATGGCAACTGTTGATTTACGACCTTGATGACTAGGAATTCAGAGATATTTGGGATTAAAACCAAGGAAAGCTTATGTCTTCTTGAGGTTTACACTTACGAGGAGAGTCATGTTGTTACCAGCAGACGAATGGCAAATACTACTGCATAGATTTTGATTGACTTTTTTCCTACTTGCCTATGTCAAGACTATTTATTATAGTTATTCGTGCACTTGGATTTTCCTTTTTTTTTTTTCTTTTAATTTAAAATAATCAACTCCCAGCCAAAAGTGTTAAATCTCAGCTGCCTTACCCCCCACGCCTTTCGGTAAATCTCTGCAATCAAAAAAGAAGGAAAAACGAAACCTCACAAAGATGTTACATGAAATAGAAGATAACCCTGATCGTCGATAGCTTTAATTTAGAAAATGGAGATAAACATATAAAGAAAAATCCACCAAGGGTAAAGCAATCGCAAACTCAGAGCCAAATGTTCAGATATGCGTATGGTCAAATAGAGGAGAAAGCTCTCCAGGAGCAGAACAAGAACTTGACCTTCTCCGGGGTGATTTCAATGGCCAATGACATTGATATGAGAAAGAGTCGTACTCAAAGATTTAGCCATCACTTATGAAAGGAAAAGCAAACATTTAATGAGATGTGTAACTGGGAAATTATCGCCTGATCGAGTTTCAGCTGTTCTGGGTCCATCTGGGGCTGGAAAAACGTTTCTTTCATCTTTAACTGGAAAAGCACCAGGTCGCGTCATGACCAGTTCGCTTCTTATAAATGGACAGGTTGAGCCAATCCAAGCATATAAGAAAATAATTGGTTTTGTTCCACAAGATCATATCGTTCACGGAAACTTGATAGTGGAGGAAAATCTATGGTTCAATGCTAGATGCAGATATGCTACACTTATTCTGTCATGCATGACACCTTTAATTTTTTATTCCTTTAGGGTGTTTTAATTTTTTTTTTTTTTTGTTTGATTTTCTACTTGCAACTGCGACATTAGAAAATATTCTACACTAAAAAGCACTTTCTCGATTTCCCCTGATCACTAAGAGGATTCCTAATTATTTTAGACTTGCTGCTGACCTTCGAAAACCAGAAAAGGCTCTAGTTGTTGAAAGAGTCATCCAGTCCGTGGGATTGCAGCCTATGAGGGTTTCTCTAGTTGGGACAATGGAGAAGAGGGGAACATCTGGGGGTCAAAGGAAACGGGTAAATGTAGGGCTGGAATAGAAAAGATCATGGAACCTTCACTTTTGATATTAGATGAACCAACATCTGGTTTGGACTGTTCATCTTCCCAATTACTACTTCGAGCTCTTAGGCGTGAAGCCCTTGTAGAAGTAAACCAGCCAAGGTGAGTTTATTATCACCGGAATGTTTAATTTTATGCAATATGCTGGTTTCACCCAGGAGTAAACATATGTAAATAAGTATGTAGCTGAAAATAATGGATACCAATTTCCTTTTTGTTGCACTTCAGTTATACCTTGTTCAGGATGTTCGATGATTTGACACTTCTAGCAAAGGGTGGACTTACAGTATATCATGGATTAGTGTCGTAAGAGTATTTTGCTGGCCTAAGAATTAATATCCCCAAACGTACTAATCCTCCAGCAGCAGCATCCGGTGAAAATCCAGCTCAAGGAGAAAGTGCACATGGTCCTGGCCGGAAGCACACTCCTTTGCTGGCGACTTGTGGCAGGATGTGAAATGTTCTGTTTGAGACAAAGAAGGACGACTTACAACATAATATCCTCAAGTCCATTAACTTGTCACAAAGAGCAATGCCTGGTGTATTTAAGCAGTATAGATACTACCCCGGAAGGTAGATGTTGAATCTCATTTATAAACGTTTTTGGAATTACTAGGAATTATATCTATCAATTTAGAATTCTATTATTTTATTTAATTTAAACCAAAAAAAAAATAGAAGCCTAACCATTACATGGGAGCATTTCACTTAAAATTATTGAAATACAATCAATCGATCATAATTTATAATTTTGTAGAATTCATTAATATTTTATGTGAGATTTACACTTTTAGCGATGGGTTTTTACATAATTTTTATTATGATTGGGTAATTATATAATTGTAGTAAAATACTTTTATTAATATAATCTCTAGTAAAAATAATTGTAAGTGATATAATCTCCCATAATGTGCAACATACAATAAAAAAGAATTAGTAAAGATCATAACTATCTGGTTAAAATTATATCAATAGAAAAAAAATGGGTTACACACATATTTGATCGTGAACATTATATTTTCTATTACATTGATACCTAAAGAATTATAATACCACATTGATACTTGAACTTTCAAATCCATTATTACATTGATATTTCAAACTAACGCTGTCAGTCAACTTTACTGATGTAATATAAATATCTAACAAGATGCTGAAACGTATGAAAAATATTTAGTCAATGTCACATTATCAATATCATGTCATCTTTAAAATAAAAAATTCAAAAAAATTTAAAAGTGAAAATTTTTCAAAATTTCTAAAAATTTTTCAAAAGTTCTAAAAAACTCAAAAATAAAAAAATAAAATTTCAAATATTATAGGAAATTCAAACAATTCTAAAACATTTTTAAAAATCTGAAAATTTTTCAAAAATTCTAAAATAATATCAAAAAATTTTTAGAAAATTCTAAAAAAATTTTCAAAAAGAATTTAAGGAAAATTTTAAAAATTAAATTTTGTTTAAAAATTTCCAAATTTAAAAAAATCCAAAAAATTAAAAGAATAAAAAATGATGATTTTAATAAAATTTAAGAACTTGTAAAATTCAAAAAATTAACATAAACTAAAAAAAAAAACTAAAATCATAAGCTTTTTTGAAAAAATATATTAATTTTTAAAATTTTTTTGAAAAATATCTAAAAAAAATCTATATTTTTAATATTTTTTTATCTTACAATTTCAATTTTTATATTTTTTAATTTATTTTTTTTGAAAAATTTTGGATTTTTTTTGAAATTTTAAGTTTTTTTATTTTATATTTCTTACTTTTAAAGAATGTTTCAAAATTTCAAATTATTTAATTTTTAAAATTAAAATTTTTTAGGTTTTTTCTTTTGTCTTCAGTCTTTTAAATTTTTGTGATTTTTTAAACTTTAAGAAAATTTTATTTTTAGAAATTTTAATTTTATTAGTTTTTCAAAAATTTTAAAAAATTTTCAAATTATGATAATTTTTATAATTTATAAAATATTTCATATTTTTTATTTTTTATGGATTTAAAAATTTTATAAATTTTTACAATTTTTTAATTATAATTTTTTTGAATTGTTTATAATTTTTTAAAATTTTTGAGAAATTTAAAAATTAATTTTTAATATTGAAAATTTTTTTTGAATTTTTTAAAAAAATTTTAGTATTTTTATAATGTTTTGAAGTTAAATTTTTTTTATAAATTTTAAAAAATTTTAAAGTACTTTTTTGGTATTTTTATCAAAATTTTTAAAAGTTTTTTGGAACTGTTTAGAATGTTTTTAAGTTTTTAAAATTTTTTTGAAGTTTTTAAAATATTTTAGAAAATTTTAAAATTTTAATGATTTTTAAAAAATTATAAAAAATTATATATTTTTTAAAAATTAATATTTTTTTGAAAATTTTTTTATTTTTTTTGAAATTTTTTTTAAAGATGATGTGGTATTGACTAAACTTTTTTAACACATACCAGTATCTTATTGGATGTCGATGCCATGTCAGCAAAGGTACTAACGGCATCAGTTATAGGTTTTAACTTGATAATAGAATAAAAATTTAGGTACCAATGTAGTTGTATAATTCTTTAAATACCAATATGACAAAAAAATATAAAATTTAAAAGTCAAATATATACTTAACCCAAAAGAAATAGATAGAGATCATAACTATATGGATATAATTATTATATCAAAATTAATTTAGTTTGTTAGCTTTATTCAAAATTTGATTCCAAGGAGAATATATATTTTTTTATACAAGGTCCCTCAAGCCTGATCCCAAGCGCCTTTTTGTTTATTTGACTATTAAGTAATAGTTAATTAGATATGGTTTGTTATGTTTTCAAAAGTTAGTGTTTTATTTTTTTTTAATTTTAAAAATGACTTCTAGATGTTACAAGAGAAAGATTTCGCACAGGAAAAGTTCATGAAAAGGATACAATGTTCAAAAAGATAGTAGAAATAATCTCCTAGGGCATATTGGATACAACAAAGAGCAATTTTTGCCAGAGTCAGGAATGTCTAATACTATTCATTATTACACAGTTTTGCAGGTCATTTCTTATAACCAAGGAATAATGTTACAATTAAGATTATAGTGAAATATTCAATATACTATTTAATCTTTAAATATTTTTAATGTTATAGTTAAATTATAAATTTATTAATTAATGTGATATTCGAAGTACTATTTGTCAATCACATATTATTATTTAGAATTAAAGATATAAGAGTAACACATTAATTAATATATTTATAATTCAGTTATTACATTAAAAATATTTAAAATTTAGGTACTATATTAAATATTTTATTATATTTTAAAGCAATTCATGACATTAATTATATAACCAATGTAGCCTTATTGAAAATGGTAGTCTGTTCTATTGGCTTCCTTGGGACCAAAGGAAAATAAGAACATGTTAAGTTTATGTTGAATCTCTTGATCGAGTGAAGATAGGAATTTGACTTATACATAAACACTTTAAGCAAAAATTGAAAACTTTTAAGGAATTGTTGAAATCGACATACAACATTATTAAAGTTTATGAGCGATAAAAATTGATCCACAAGTTATGAAAGCAAAACATTTGTTTTTAGAGATCTCACTTAAGGCAACAGGTTTGGTATAATTTAAACCTTCCATTGTTATTGGATTCTTATGTGATTTTTTTTTAAAGTTACTTTTACGGACTTTGTTGTATCCTTAACCAATTTGAATCAGAAGTTGAACGTGAAACTAGAGCAAGGTGTAAATTCAACCTTGTGCTCACCAGAGTTGCCCAAGTTAATTATTGGTATAAGAGTCCTGACAGCAAACATTTTTGTGGACAACGCAGCATACAAGGACTTGATTTTTCAAACATTCACATTTCATCCATGGACATCGAGAATGCAACTGTAGTAATGGTAAGATTTCTTCCTAT
>NW_019168492.1:16958259-17036605 GCF_002303985.1 Durio zibethinus
GGATGCATTGAGGGCTGTCAAATTTCTAAATGGTTAGCTCCTGAGTTATTCCACTCTATATGTTCAAATGGCAAGGTATGATCAAAGGTCTCATGCTAGTTCCAAACCCACCACTCACCACGTGGAAAAAGGTGTTAGCTGCATAGAAGACTTTAAAGATGGACGATCTTATGCAGAGGGGTTCATATGTCTGTCAAATCCACTCAGTTAAAGGATAATATTGTATCAGATGGTCAAAAAGAAGAGGTTTTAAAATCGCTTAACATCCTTGAATACATTCCTGAAAATTTAGATTGGTGGGATTACAACGGAATGCTGTTGGGATAGTTAGATATCCTGATACTTACAAATGCCATTGATCAAATCTTGTCAGAGGAAATTATGTTATTATCTCTGGAACTTGGTCAGGAGTTTCTGTTTGAGCTTATGAGCAATAGTGATATAGATGCTGAGAAACTTTTCAACGTCGAAGAAAAATTTCACCTTGTTACTACTATTCGAGTAGGTAAAAGAAGGAAAAAAGGTAAGGCAAAATATTTGGACCAAGATCCAATCGCAGGTCTCGCCAGATAAAGACACCTCTAGTTTCCAATGTTCAAGAGCGCTTATCGGATGAAGATATTTCGTTCTCGAAATAGAGCTTTTCTAGATGGATATGATAGTGGTTACGAGGTTAATGTTGAGAGTTCTAGCGTTTTGCTATTTGCATGCTTTTGGGATATGAAAGAGCCCCTATGTAAAAAGAATCATCGACCATGAAAGTTGTTTTCTATATTTTTTGAAATTGTGATGCTTTGGAGATCAATTGGGGCATCCAGTTTGATAAAAATAATTTAAAAACCTGAATGATATGGTAGATGTCATGCAAAGGTGGGTGGTGATTTTGTTCTGTAAGGGATAGTGGTGTTTGCTCTCATTATTTGTTTACCGACCATGGTAGTGTTTTTTTTTCCTTTTTTGTTTGGATGTCATGATTTCTTCTTTTTAGGTGAAGTCTTTCGTTAGAATTGTGCTAGATGTTTTTTTTTGTTGTTTCTGGTATGGCTTTAACTATGTTTCTTGGTAAGATTCTTGTATTTCACTGATGATGTTCTTTTGATCTCTAATGAAAAAATGGGCTTAACAAAAAAAAAGTTTACACAACTATTGCTTTTTATTTCGTAAAAGAACAGTTAAATTCCCTAATTTGACAAAAAAAAGGATAAAAATAGCACTTATTTTTATTGCATATAATAAAAAGAGAGCATATAATTTACAACTATTATAATTCAATTAATTAATTATAATTTAAAATTATATAAAATTTATCAAATTTTATATGTAACCAATATTTATAAGTGATGATCCTTATATAATACTTTATTGTGATTAGATAATATTATAATATTATAGTAAAAAAAATTATAACTGAAATGATTCAAATAAAAAGTTAGACGACTTTAAACAAATCTATACATTTACATTAAAACAATCTGGTGACAAAAGCATGGTAGTTAGGGATGAATTGAAATTGACATGTGGTTGGATAAGTGAAGAATTTTTTTTTTTAATTTTGAATGTTGATTTTTTTTGGAACGGAGTACAATTAAAAAAATCATTAATACTATATTTTAAAACTATGGTTTTTGGTAATTTTCTTTTGAAATTGTTTTTTGTCAAATATAATTTAGTCATAAGTTTGATCCTCAATTACCATATAAACTTTACTCATATGTCTTAAAAGAATGGGCAGACTAAAAAATAATATAGGCTAAGTAAATGTATGAGCCTTAATTTTTGTATTAGAAGAGTGGACTTAATATATAATGCTATAATAATTTTAATCTAATTTTAATTTCCATGTTTAAATTTATTATTTATATGTAACATAATAATGCTCAAATTAAAATTACTTTATCCATTCAATAAAAATTTTTTATTTTAGAAGATTTAAATTTAATATTTTATTATAATATTACATCTTGTTAATAAATAATAAAATTATATTAATTTTAATACAATATTACATGTTGTTAATAAATAATAAATTTAGAAAAACTATAAAATGAATTGACCTAATGTCGTTAGGTAATAATAGAAATTACAAAATAGATCAGTTACAATATAATGACACTTTAAATCGGTGTTAAAAGAAAAATAATTGAGGGAATAAACACTAAAAGGTTTTTAATTTGGTTTTATTGACATGGAAAGACTCTTTCTTTCCTACTTCAAATTAAATAATCATTACAATACAGGTTTTAATTATAATTTTTTATGCAAGTTTCTATTTTAGAATACACGTTTTTACATGTGCTTTATTATATCATATTTTCATTTCTAGAATCTCTATCTCCTTTCTACTTCTCATTTTCCTTTCATTTTCTTTCCTCCTGCTATTCAGGTTTTTTTTTTTTTTCAAGTTTCAAAATTTTTAGCTTACCTTTTATCATCTACATATAAAATTAAACAAATATACACACACTACATCATCTTTTACTGTTTTCAATATACAGAATATCAAAATACAACGTTCATTTTCATTCCATGCAGTGTGAAAAAATGGATAATTAACAAATAGCTCCATTGATCAATTCTTTCCTCTCATCAAATTTTATTGTATGTGACTAGCATATTTCATTATTTTAACAACTTATTAAGAGGTAATCAAATATATTCATATGAATCTTGTATGATTACAGTATATAAACTTTTGAGTATACCTATAGAATCTGAATATTAATGTTTTTTATAACTTCGTTATGATAAAAATCAAATATATTCATTTGAATCTTATTTAATTTATCCCTCATAATGAAATTTTGAATTTCATAATCCTTTGTACATATACTATTAATAAATATAAAAGAAATAAAATACATTGTTAAATTTTTTATTACACAAAATATAAATTTTAAATATTTGCAGATAAATAAATATAAAAAAATAAAATATAATAATACTATTTTAAGTTAGATGTAACAATAAATTAAGTCGATATTAAATTAATATGGGAGTAACAAAGTCCGTTAATATTACTTTTTATTACATTACAAAACAAATCAAATAATTTTATCTTATATAATTGCAACGGGATAATAAATAATAGCCATGTTACATCACTAGTTTTGGGTACCTATCCTTTTTCCACATTGGGCAACTTAAGCTGGTGGTGCGCATCCCAGTTAGGGGCATGACTCCATCATAAAATGTTTTTTTAAAAAAATTAAAAATAATTTCCAAAAGATGGAAATTTCGATTTTTAGGTTTGGTTTTCAAATTCTTTGAGTCTTTGTTTTGCCTTTCCCTAATTTAATTGGAAACAGTTTTTTATTTTAATAAGATAAAAAAAGTTTGAAAAAACATTTCTCAACCCTTTCAATGACACTTCATTTGTTTAACAGTTTTCATAATTTCATGATTATTTGTTTTATAATCCTAAACTAAACTTTTTTTAAAACTAAAGTAAATAATTTTAAATATAAAATTAATGAAATGTTTATAATGAAATTACCTGATAGATTATTATTTGCAAAATTAATTGCCTTCAAAGAAGAAATGTTGAAGATGGAATGTGGAATCAACCCACTCAAGCGCATAGATGTTATAGATAATGTCTCCAATGAAATAAGATTTCCAATCTCCCATGGAATTTCACCTACAAAAGAACAACAACCTAATATTATAAAACTATCCACTTTCTAAACATTTCAATAATACTGAGGTTATTTAAAATGCAATAAAAGTCAATTACACAGGAAACTCCTAATTTCTTCATTGTGTAAAATATGAAGGAATAATTAATTTCTTCAATACTAAAAGTTTGAGTCAAAATGAAAAAAGCATAAAAGAAAACCAAATGTGACTATTTTCATGTTGCTCATTCTATTAATTTTTATTTTTAGTTATTTCCTTTTTAATATAATTAGTAAAAAATATCAATCAATTGAAATCTAAATAATCAAATGCAAAAGCTTATCTTTTACATTATTATAACTTAGATATATCTCCTCAAGTTTGGTTAAATTTCCTGTACTTCTCGAAATGTGGCCTAAAAATTCGTTGTTACAAATATCAAGCACCTCATGTTTGAGAAGAGAGTAACACATATTTTATGTAATACTGCTAGAGAGACTATGCTATAGAGATAAATTTCTTTTAAAGAAGAAAGGTTATAGATGGAAGCCGGGATTGGACCAACAAGCCTCAGATTTGGGGCAGAAAATATCTCCAAGCTCAAATGATTTCCAATTTTCGAAGGGATTTCACCAGTGAACATAAAGAAACCAAGTTACAGGAGTTCATTCATAATGAAACAATTTGCTTGTCATTACTTTCATAATGAAACTATTAAAGTAGAATAAAAGCTTTGTTTTTTTTGTTTGGCATTACATTCACAATGAAACTATTTGCTCCAAATTTTATGAGAATATGGATTAAAATAATTAATTTAATTTTCATCTCAAACATTATCATCAAAAGATATATATATATATATATATATATATATATAAAGTAGAATAAAAACGTTTTTTTTGCGTGGCATGACATTGGTAATGAAACTATTTGCTCCAAAGTTTATGGATGTAAAACAATTAATTTAATTCTCGTTCCAAACATTTTCTTCAAAAGATGTTTTTTTTTTTTTGTATCTTTAACAGGAAATCAAAAAACTATTTCATTAGCATAAAGGTTTAATTGGTCCGGCAATCTTGTTTTTTGCACAAGTGGATCTTATTGTTGGTATGTGCTTCCAGAAAAAAAAAATCTAAACTGTTATAATATGGGCAAAATCATACCCAGACATGTTTTAGAGAAATGTTAAAATTTCAACGCTTCTTAGGATAAACCACATTGGTTTATTCTGTATTAATTAGGACATATAATATTATCATTTTACATTTTTATTGGTGCAATTGGTTATATCATTGATAACGTATCCATACTCATCGTATTAGCTAATATATATCAGTTTTGAATCGCAACACATAATATTATTGTTTTATTTGATCTTTGCATCAGCCTGTATGTATCCAACGCACTAGTCCGTTTCAGTCGTACAAGTAAAAAATGATATTTTGATTGATATAAAATTTTGCCTCTTATTTTGTCCTGTTTAAACTTTTTTATTGTCCTAACTCTTTTAATCAATTCTTAATTCTTTTGCTCTCATCATTATTTTTATTTTTTTCATGATTAGAGCCAAAAAATTAAATGTTTCCATTAAATTAGACTATTAAATTTCTTTAATGATAATTTATTAGATACTTATTATTTTTATAGTTGTTTTATTTATTTAGAATTTTGGGTATTAAATATTTAGAAATTTATAGTAGTATGATTTTTAAAACTTGTAATGGCATATGAATATGTATGTAATACAAGTGCATTTGTGTATATATGTATATTTGATAGACAAATATTACATAATACCGATAAATCTAAAACTATACAGTAAAATAACAAGGTTGTATTTCCTATTTATAATCTTTTGCTGAATAAAACTGCTCATGTTTTAGTGAAAAGTGTTTTCATCAAATAACAATTTCCTCTTTTCTTGTTGGATTATAAACGAACAACCAAATAACAGAAAAGGAAAAGAAAAAACTAAAAAGACATAAATTCTTAACAGTTGAACAATGGGATGAAATTAAAGCAATAACTTCATTCACTTCTTTCTCTGATTGACCATCATTTCTTTTAACCAAATACTCAAATAATAGTACTGCAAAATTAAGTGACCAAATGGATAATTTATCCAAAAAAAAGGGAAATCCAATGGGTAATGTCAAATGTGCTACAGCCCTTGTTATGAGGGAGGGAAATAACGCCAACTAATTTATTTTGGGCATTTGTCCAAGCATTTCAAGGAAAAGAGATAGTTTCCTTATGGTTTTTTTTTTCTTTTTCATAAATTTAAGATACTCACGGAATACTAAAGATTTTCAGCCATGAAACTTGACCGGAGAAAATAACATGAGTTTCATAGTTACTATTAATAGTAAGCAGTTTTAATTTGATATCAATAATTAAATTAAATTTAGCTCTTACTTTCAAAAATATAAAAGTAATTCTTTTACAATAATTTCAAATTATAAATTAAAGAAAGTTTATTTTGATAAAAGCTTCAATGTTGATAAGAAAATAAATAAAATTAGTCATATTTTAATTTAACAAGAAATCATTAATTATAAATAAAATATCTAAGATAATAAATTATCAAAGATATATATGTTGTTCACTATTTACGCTTTCCAATTTTGTTTTTTATATAATATATATAAATAAGATAAAAATGTTTTAATTTTTACTACTGTATTTAATCACTTTTAAAGTTGATACTTTTTATATGTAGAAGATATTTTTAATTTTTACTATTTTCTTCTATTTCTTGGCACCTTTTGATTAAATAAAAGCAAGAAAAAACCAACAACTAATTAAAAGGAGTCGTAATTAACTGTGTTGGAGTCTTGGTTAAAGTAAACCTATTTTTAGTAGGCATAAATTAGGGAGTTTTAGCTTGAATCATGTTTCACTAAATACAAAAATTAATTAGTGATCAATCGAAAGAAAATTATCGAAGAAAAAACAAAGAGCTTACCTTCCAAATTATTTCCATCCAAGTATAGCACTTTGAGCCTCGTTAAATTTCCAATACTCCTTGGAATGCTGCCACTGAATCTGTTAAAGTTTAATGTTAAAATTTGAAGACACCTGCATTCATCTATACTTGATGGAATTTGACCAGAAAACTCGTTTAAGGTCAAGTAAAATGCCTCAAGATTTGGAAGATGGCGACATATATCTTCAGGTAAACTG
This sequence comes from Durio zibethinus, assembly GCF_002303985.1. The sequence continues at coordinate 16,965,058 of NW_019168492.1, forward strand.
CCAGATAGACTGTTAGATGTAAGAGAAATCATGTGTAGGGAGGAAATGTTGTAAATGACTGAAGGGACAGAACCAGAAAGTTGGTTAAATGCCAGACGAAGTATCCTTAGATTTATAAGATTACTTATCTCGGGTGGAATGTGTCCTTGAACGAGATTCCGCCTCAAGTCCAAGATTTCCAAGTTGGGCATTTTAGCTAGTGATTGAGGGATTGTACCTGTCAAGTTGTTGCTCTGGAGGCTCAAATATAAAACTTTATTTAATCTCCCAAACCATGAAGGAATTTCCCCACTAAGAAAATTGAAGCTTAATTCTATGAGTTTCAGACGACTTAATTGCCCCAACTCTCTCGGTAAATGGCCATGAAGCACAATTTTTTATTTAATATGTACACAAATTCAAATAAGTATAAAGAGATTTGGGGACATATGGAGTGTTAGTTTCAATTCAACCCTAATACAAGTTTATGATAGTACCAGATATCAAAGCCGTGATTGGTGTAATCCAAAACTATGCAAGTAATTCTTTCTCCATGAGAAAGACAAAAGAAGTATCAATAAATTATTTTATTTTTTGCACACATTAAAGCAGATAAAGGAATTTAGTCAGAAAAGCTAGCGACGTGTTCTAAGCGCTAGGCCTTGGATCAATCCAAGTCATCTTGCTTTCCACAAACCTCAAAGCAGACTAAGAAATTTTAAATCAGGAAAGCTAGTGATCATTTTCTAAACGCAGGGATCAATCAATTTATCTTGGTTTCACACACATCAAGGCAGACTAAGAAATTTTAGGTGAAGAATTAAAGCTATCAAATGCAAGGATCAATCAAGTGGTCTTGGTTTCACACACGTCAAATCAGACAGAGAATTTTCAAGTCAGGAAAGCTAACAATCGTTTTCTAAACGCAAGGACCAATGAAATGATCTTGATTTTACACACGTCAAAGCAGACCAAGAAATTTTACGTAGAGAATTAAAGCTACAGAATGCAAGGATCAATCAGTCTTCTTGCTTTTCTCCTCCATCAAAGCAAATTATTCTGTTATCATTCCTTGGTTAGGTAATTAAATAGTTGAGGTTGGGTTTAAAAGCTTCTAATTTATAATTTTTTTAAGGTAAAGTAAATTAAAATCTTTATTATCAAAAAGATAGTAGTTTTAATTTTTTTTTTTTCTTTAAAAGATGTATTCTTTTATATAAAAGATGTCACAACTTAAATATTAAAAAAAATGTAAATATTAAAATTTAAATTTCAAATGTAATCTCTTAAGCACCAAATGAATTTAATTTTAAAATTATATTGGTTAGACAATTCGCTCGAACCTGAAAGTCATCTTCAATTTAAAAGGGCTTCGACATGAATTTTAAGTTTGTTAAATGGACTTGAACTTAAATTTTAGACCCGTTTAAGAAATATACTAGGTTTTAGACATAAAATTTACGATTTAAACCTGACCAGGCCCAAATAATTATTATATATATTTTTATATTTATATTACATAAAAATAAAGAAAATTAAATATAATATATACATTAATATCCTATGTCTATATATATTAATCACATTCAAATACTGAATTAAGTTAACAAAGTATTTTTAGGCTTTATTTTGTTGATTATTTATTTTATCATAATTAATATTAATTATAAAAATTATTTTTTATTTAAAAAATAAAATATAGGCAGGCTTAGGTAAAGTCTTTTAAAAATTAATTAGGCCTCAGCAGCAAACTAAGATCATATTTTGGGATGGACGAGTCTAAATAAACTTAAAATTTGTTAATATCCTAACTAGGCTAGGTTTGAATCCAATCCTACTCAATCCATGTATAAATTTAATTATCAATGTCATGTGTTCGTATCTAAATTGCCAATATGGCAGCAAAGACCATTTTATTTCTTTTTCTCTTTTTAATATATTTAATTAATGATTTTATTATACTATTTGAAAATTTAATATTAGTGTTAAATTTATGAAAAATTTTAATCGTAAAAGAATTATGAAAATTGGAAGAAGAAAAAAGATACCTCCATCTCCACATTGAGAATTTTGTCCTACAAACACTATTTTAGCGTAATACTAGATTTTTCGTTCTTGCTTTACAATAGCACTTTTTTAAATAAAAAAAACGATATTTAGATTTCGTTTGGTTTGATTGAATTTTTTTTTGTTTTTTGTAAAAAGTGTTAAAATAATATTTGACCAACATAATGCAAAAATGCTCTAAAACATAAAAAAAAAAACAATTTAATAATACTTTATATATTTTTATTAAATACAAATTAAAAGGCTTAACTTTATAAGCCAAACCAATAAATAAAACAAAGATATATTTTATTAATTAGAAATTAAAAAATAAATGAGATTAATAAAAAATTTGGATCAAGTAAAAAAATATGTATGTGAAATAATTCATTTTTATTATTTTATGAAATATTAACAAATAAATTGAGAATGTAAAAAGGAAAAAAAAAAAAACTAAGCAATATATTTGTTATTATACAATAACACTTTTGAAAAGGTTTTAACTTATAAAATCTTTTGAAAAACCAAATGGGTTTTATTAATAAATTTAAAATTTTGAAAGTAAAACATCTTATTTATATTTTTGTTGTAAAAAACTCTAGAATAAACTAGAACAAACACATTTAGTAATACATAAATATATATGTATATATATATATATATTTATATTTATATGTATGTGTTTTTAAAATAGTTTTCAAAGTTGCAAGAGTTTCTTTTAATAAAACACTAGCGTTCGAGATTTCACTTCGGATGTGGTCATAATTATTAAGATCGAATTGGATCATCAATCAGATCAATTGAATTGATCAGTTGGTACCTGAATTAGTTTGGTTTTAATAATAGACCAAACTTACAATTAACCTGCTTTAAACCACATTGAACCGACGGTTGAAAAAATAAATTACTGAACTAGTTAGTTTTTATTGAATCATTTTGGTTTTAATTTTTTTAATGACTTTAAAAATTATGATTAATTTAGTTTTTATAATCAAAAGTATGGATTATTGTATTATTTAATTAAAATATTATATTTTAAATTAAATAGATAATAAAAAATTAAAATCTAAATAATTAAATGGTGTTATCCATCCTTACACATTATGCACAATAAAGAATAGCTTAATAAAATTTAACTCCTTTCTCATTTATATTTTTAGGTGACACACTCATATCAAATTAAAGGACAAAAACTTGGCTAAAATTAAAACTTTAATTATCATTTTGGAGCTTGATTTGTTTTATATCAAATATCATCAATTTAAAGGTAATTTTATTTTATTTCATTTTTTAAAATTTATATTTTAAATAAGCTTTCTCTTTTTTAAACATTTTTTTTTTGTTTTTAAGTTTTTTAGAATATTTGTTTTTTTGGGGTTTTTTAATAATATGGTTGAATTATTCAATTAGTATTTTCAGAGTTTGAGTTATGAGTTTGAATTTTAAATCTATTTTCATAATTTAAGTTTATTATACTTTTTTTACACTTATTATATTCTATTATATATTTTAATTTTTTAAGTTTGAAATTATCTACAATAGAATTTTATTATTTATCACATAATGGATTAAATTTTAAAAACATTTATATATTTATATATCTTTATTAGTTTAACAACTAACTTGATTGACCCAACAGTTGAACCAATAACCTAATGCTTGGAACAGTTTAGTATTCAGTCTGATTCTGATAATTATGCGTGTGGTTACTTTTATATATCAATTTAATTAAAAAATTATTTTTTGTTAAAAATATATCAATTTAATTAAAAATGATAACAATTTTTGTTAAAAAATAGATAATAATTTACCACAAATTTGGGATTAACCCAAATCAAGAGAAGTCCAAGAAAATTGGGCTTGTTAAATGGACTTGGAACTTAGTTTGCTTCAGGTGTTGGGTCTCTGAGAAGGAAAAACAAGTTCTAGTTCTGAATCCAAGCCTACATATTGAAACTTTTTTTCAGTACAATATAAAAACTCAATTTTTTTACAATTCATTTTTTCCCTTTTACTTTTATTTAAAATTCATCCTCTTTTTAAAAATACAATCATCCACCCAGACTACTTGATTTTCAACATCGACCATCATCATTAATGCCATTTTCCATTGTTGTCATTGCTCTTTGACACTAAAATCCACCCAAAGTTTCAAAAAAAGATTTTCTCATGCAATGTGTCAATATATGTGGCATTTTTTAGATGCCTTGTGGCACTTGAAAATCACTTCTTTCTTATCTACTTTTCCTTTTGTTTTTCTCTCCATTGAAACGATGTAGTTTTAATACAAAATAAATAAAATTAGTCTTAAAAACACTAAACACCATCTTTTCTTTCTTTTCTCTCATTCTCATCACATTACCTTTTCTCATCGTCAGCCTTTTTTTCATAGCTATCACTGTTGTTGACCTTTGTCTTGTTACATTTGTTTTGTTGACAATAGCTCTCTTTTCTCTTTCATTTTTTTCTTTTTTGTTATTAGTGAAAATCTAAAAATCCCAATCTCCCTCACATTATCTTCCTTCATGGGTGGCCTTAGATCCTAAAAAAACAAAAAGACAGAAAAAAAAACTAAATGAGGGTGTGATGTGGACACCAATCTTTTTTTCTTACAAAATTTAACATATGACATTTAAAAAATAAAAACTAAAAAAAATAGGTTGAAATGAAAAAAAATTTGAGTGTCACGTTAATACCTTTATTGATATCTTTTTTATAAAATTATCTAATTAAGAAAAGGACTAGAAAAGTATTTTTTTATCACTAATATCAAATAGGGCCCATATCAATTTTTTTAAAATAAAATTTTTTATTAAGTATAGAGAAAAAAAAAAGAAAAATAGAGAAACATAAAAAAAGAACAAAGAAAAAAAAAGCAAAGGTGACATGTGGCAAATTCTATGAAGAGTTAACATGAGTAAAATTAATAGCATTATTACAAATTAATAGGATGGATTGGATTTTTAGACATTTTAGTTTATTTTCTAAGGTCAATATAGGATTTTAAAGGGGGTAAATATTGTTGTTTATTTAACAACATAATACATTTCTTTGAAATTTATTATTTAAAATTTTCAAATTTAATTTTTTACTCTAAATTGATATGCATAAAAAGATTGTGAGATATTTTTTGAATAGAACCAAAAAATCTTTAAAAGGTAAATTATAATCTACGAAATAAAATTAGATTTGAAAGTATGACTATGCATGAATATGGTTATATCACTCTCATAAAATCTATCCAAATAATGGTACCAGATTAATTTTGTATTATCCAAGTTTTAAAATTCTTACCAAATGATTAGTTATTAGAAATTATACTTAAATTACTCTAATACATTGGTAATAATTTAAAAACATTTCCTTACCTCAAAACTATTTAATAAGATTATTTGTCATGCTTTAAAAAGACACCATCGTTGTATTCATTTAAATTTTATAAGAAAATTTTTTCCTCAACACTAAATGGGATTTAGAACCTTAACATAAAAAATTCTTATCTAAATTCTCTAATATATTGGTATAATTTAGAAGAAGATTTCTCACTTATGAATTTATATAGAAATTGCTCTTTGCAACACTCTTAGTAGTTCTATTATTGGAGATTCAAATTTCAATTTTTTTAAAAGAATTATTTTTTAGAAATATCTTTTCAATGTGTTAGTAAGACTTTTTGTCAAAATTATCCTCAATATGTTGGTAGGATTTTGTGAAAACTATTTATTTTATTTTTTTAACTTAATTTTTGCTAAAAATCATAAAATTTTTTAGTATGTTGGTAAAACCTTATTTTTTAGATTTAAAAAAAAAATCACAAACCCCCCAAAATGTTAGTAAGGTTTTTATTTTTTTAGAATAAAAAACTTATTTTAAAAATTTTTTTCCAATATGTTGATAGGAATTTCATTGATTTATTTGTCAAAATTTATTTTTTTCAAACCAATAAAATATTCAAATATGTTTGTAAGATTTATTTTTCAATATGTTGACTTCTTTCAAGATCTAGATTTTTTATTTTTTATTTTGTTATTTTTTTTTGGTTTGGGGAGGGCATAATCCTTATAAGGGGGGAAGGAGGAGGAGATCTTACTTCGAAACCAAGACCTTTATGTTTTTATGAAGTTTTCTTAACCACTAGAGCAAGAGATGGAGGACCAAGATCTAGATCTTTGTAATAACCAAAACAACATGTGTAAATGGTGTTTATTACTGGGTGGTGCTCAAGTTTCTTCAATATTCTAATGCCCTTACATTTGACTTGAGCGATGAAGTTTTTCAATTGATAGAGTGGCCACCTATTCCCGAACATGAATCAATTGGGCAGCTGCTTCCATTACCTGATGATCGTATCTCTTTGTGGATTTTGCATTCTGACGTGGCCAGCAGAAGTAATGACATTTGGGTGTTGAACGAAGAGAGTCGATATTGGACCAAACTGTTAAGGATTGGACCTCCTTCATGCTTGCGTTTGGAATAAGAATGGTAATAAGGTATTTGTAGAATTTATAAATGGACAACTGTTGATTTACGACCTTGATGACCAGGAATTCAGAGATATTGGGATTAACACCAAGAAAGCTATGGATCTTCTTGAGGTTTACACTTACGAGGAGAGTCTTGTTGTTACCAGCAGACGAATGGCAAATACTACTGCATAGATTTTGATTGACTTTTTTCCTACTTGCCTATGTCAAGACTATTTATTATAGTTATTCGTGCACTTGGATTTTCCTTTCTTTTTTTTCTTTTAATTTAAAATAATCAACTCCCAGCCAAAAGTGTTAAATCTCAGCTGCCTTACCCCCCACGCCTTTCGGTAAATCTCTGCAATCAAAAAAGAAGGAAAAAGGAAACCTAACAAAGATGTTACATGAAATAGAAGATAACCCTGATAGTCGATAGCTTTAATTTAGAAAATGGAGATAAAACATATAAAGAAAAATCCACCAAGGGTAAAGCAATCGCAAACTCAGAGCCAAATGTTCAGATATGCGTATGGTCAAATAGAGGAGAAAGCTCTCCAGGAGCAGAACAAGAACTTGACCTTCTCCGGGGTGATTTCAATGGCCAATGCAATTGATATGAGAAAGAGTCGTACTCAAAGATTTAGCCATCACTTATGAAAGGAAAAGCAAGCATTTAATGAGATGTGTAACCGGGAAATTATCGCCTGATCGAGTTTCAGCTGTTCTGGGTCCATCTGGGGCTGGAAAAACGTTTCTTTCATCTTTAACTAGAAAAGCACCAGGTCGCGTCATGACCGGTTCGCTTCTTATAAATGGAAAGGTTCAGCCAATCCAAGCATATAAGAAAATAATTGGTTTTGTTCCACAAGATCATATCGTTCACGGAAACTTGATAGTGGAGGAAAATCTATGGTTCAATGCTAGATGCAGATATGCTACACTTATTCTGTCATGCATGACACCTTTAATTTTTTATTCCTTTAGGGTGTTTTAATTTTTTTTTTTTGTTGTTTGATTTTCTACTTGCAACTGCGACATTAGAAAATATTCTACACTAAAAAGCACTTTCTTGATTTCCCCTGATCACTAAGAGGATTCCTAATTATTTTAGACTTGCTGCTGACCTTCCAAAACCAGAAAAGGCTCTACTTCTTGAAAGAGCCATCCAGTCCGTGGGACTGCAGCCTGTGAGGGTTTCTCTAGTTGGGACAATGGAGAAGAGGGGAACATCTGGGGGTCAAAGGAAACGGGTAAATGTAGGGCTGGAATAGAAAAGATCATGGAACCTTCACTTTTGATATTAGATGAACCAACATCTGGTTTGGACGGTTCATCTTCCCAATTACTACTTCGAGCTCTTAGGCGTGAAGCCCTTGTAGAAGTAAACCAGCCAAGGTGAGTTTATTATCACCGGAATGTTTAATTTTATGAAATATGCTGGTTTCACCGAGGAGTAAACATATGTAAATAAGTATGTAGCTTAAAATAATGGATACCAATGTTCTTTTTGTTGCACTTCAGTTATACCTTGTTCAGGATGTTCGATGATTTGACACTTCTAGCAAAGGGTGGACTTACAGTATATCATGGATTAGTGTCGTAAGAGTATTTTGCTGGCCTAAGAATTAATATCCCCAAACGTACTAATCCTCCAGCAGCATCATCCGGTGAAAATCCAGCTCATGGAGAAAGTGCACATGGTCCTGGCCGGAAGCACACTCCTTTGCTGGCGACTTGTGGCAGGATGTGAAATGTTCTGTTTGAGACAAAGAAGGACGACTTACAACATAATATCCTCAAGTCCATTAACTTGTCACAAAGAGCAATGCCTGGTGTATTTAAGCAGTATAGATACTACCTCGGAAGGTAGAAGTTGAATCTCATTTATAAACGTTTTTGGAATTACTAGGAATTATATCTATCAATTTAGAATTCTATTATTTTATTTAATTTAAACCAAAAAAAAAATATTAGAAGCCTAACCATTACATGGGAGCATTTCACTTAAAATTATTGAAATACAATCAATCAATCATAATTTATAATTTTGTAGAATTCATTAATATTTTATGTGAGATTTACACTTTTAGTGATGGGATTTTACATAATTTTTATTATGATTGGGTAATTATATAATTGTAGTAAAAATGCTTTTATTAATATAATCTCTAGTAAAAATAATTGTAAGCGATATAATCTCCCATAATGTGCAACATACAATAGAAAAGAATTAGAAAAGATCATAACTATCTGGTTAAAATTATATCAATAGAAAAAAAAAAATGGGTTACACACATATTTGTCCATGAACATTATATTTTCTATTACATTGATACCTAAAAAATTATACTACCACATTGATACTTGAACTTTCAAATCCATTATTACATTGATATTTTAAACTAACGCTATCAGTTAACTTTGTTGATGTAATATAAATATCTAACAAGATGCTGAAACATGTGAAAAATATTCAGTCAATGTCACATTATCAATATCATGTCATCTTTCAAATAAAAAATTCAAAAAAATTTAAAAGTTAAATTTTTTTAAAAATTTCTGAAAATTTTTCAAAAGTTCTAAAAAATTCAAAAATAAAAAAAATAAAAATTTCAAATATTATACGAAATTCAAACAATTCTAAAACATTTTTAAAAATCTGAAAAAATTTTCAAAAATTCTAAAATAATATCAAAAACATTTTTTTAAAAATTTCAAAAAATTCTAGAAAATTTTTAAAAAATTTCAAAAAGAATTAAGGAAACATAAAAAAATTTTTAAATTTTCCAAAATTTAAAAAAATCCAAAAACTTAAAAGAATAAAAAATGATGATTTTAATAAAATTTAAGAACTTGTTAAAATTCAAAAAAATTAACATAAACTAAAAAAAAAAACTAAAATCATAAGTTTTTTGAAAAAATATATTAATTTTTAAAATTTTTTGAAAAATATCTGAAAAAATCTATATATTTTTTTATATTCTTTTATCTTACAATTTCAATTTTTTATATTTTTTAATTTAATTTTTTTGAAAAATTTTTGGATTTTCTAAAAATTTTAAGTTTTTTCATTTTAGATTTCTTACTTTTAAAGAATGTTTCAAAATTTTAAAATTAAAAGTTTTTAGGTTTTTTCTTTTGTCTTCAGTTTTTTTAATTTTTGTGATTTTTTAAACTTTAAGAAAATTTTATTTTTAGAAATTTTAATTTTATTAATTTTTCAAAAATTTTTAAAATTTTTCAAATTATGGTAATTTTTATAATTTATAAAAATATTTCATATTTTTTATTTTTTATGGATTTAAAAATTTTATAAATTTTTACAATTTTTTAATTATAATTTTTTTGAATTGTTTATAATTTTTTAAAATTTTTGAGAAATTTAAAAATTAATTTTTAATATTTAAATTTTTTTTGAATTTTTAAAAAAATTCTTAGTATTTTTATAATGTTTTGAAGTTAAATTTTTTTTATAAATTTTAAAAAATTTTAAAGTACTTTTTTGTATTTTTATCAAAATTTTTAAAAAATTTTTAGAACTGTTTAGAATGTTTTTAAGTTTTTAAATTTTTTTTTTGAAGTTTTTAAAATTTTTTAGAAAATTTTAAAATTTTAATGATTTTTAAAAAATTATAAAAAAATTATATATTTTTAAAAATTAATATTTTTTGAAAATTTTTTATTTTTTTTTTGAAATTTTTTTTAAAGATGATGTGATATTGACTAAACTTTTTTAACATATACCAATATCTTATTGGATGTTGATGCCATGTCAGCAAAGGTACTAACGGCATCAGTTATAGGTTTTAACTTGATAATAGAATAAAAATTTAGGTACCAATGTAGTTGTATAATTCTTTAAATACCAATATGACAAAAAAATATAAAATTTAAGGGCCAAATATGTACTTAACCCAAAAAAAATAGATAGAGATCATAACTATATGGTTATAATTATTATATCAAAATTAATTTAGTTTGTTAGCTTTATTCAAAATTTGATTCCAAGGAGAATATATATTTTTTTATACAGGGTCCCTCTAGCCTAATCCCAAGCACCCTTTTGTTTATTTGACTATTAAGTAATACTTAATTGGATATGGTTTGTTATGTTTTCAAAAGTTAGTGTTTTATTTTTTTTTTTAATTTTAAAAATGACTTCTAGATGTTGCAGGAGAAAGATTTCGCATAGGAAAAGTTCATGAAAAGAATACAATGTTCAAAAAGATAGTAGAAATAATCTCCTAGGGCATATTAGATACAACAAAGAGCAATTTTTTTTCAGAGTCAGGAATATCTAATACTATTCAGTATTACACAGTTTTGTAGGTCATTTCTTATAACCAAGGAATAATGTTATAATTAAGATTATAGTGAAATATTCAATATACTATTTAATCTTTAAAAATTTTTAATGTTATAGTTAAATTATAAATCTGTTAACTAATGTAGTATTCAAAGTACCATTTGTCAGTCACATATTATTATTTAGAATTAAAGATATAAGAGTAACACATTAATTAATATATTTATAATTAAGTTATTACATTAAAAATATTTAAAATTTAGGTACTATATTAAATATTTTATTATATTTTAAAGCAATTCATGACATTAATTATATAACCAATGTAGCCTTATTGAAATGGTAGTCTGTCTATTGGCTTCCTTGGGACCAAAGAAAATAAGAACATGTTTAAGTCATGTTGAATCTCTTGATCGAGTGAAGGAAGGAATTTGACTATACATAAACACTTTAAGCAAAAAATGAAAACTTTAATGAATGTGGAAATTGACATACAACATATTAAAGGTATGAGCAATAAAAATTTATCACAAGTTATGAAAGCAAACATCTGTTTTAGAGATCTAACTTAAGCAACAGGTTTGTAACTTTAACTCATTGTTATTGGATTCTTATGTGATTTTTTTTTAAAGTTACTTCTACGACTTTGTTGTATCTTTAACTATTGAATCAGAAGTTGAACATGAAACTAGAGCAGTGTGTAAATTCAACCTTGTGCTCACCAGAGTTGCCCAAGTTAATTATTGGTATAAGAGTCCTGACAGCAAACATTTTTGTGGACACCGCAGCATACAAGGACTTGATTTTTCAAACATTCACATTTCATCCATGGACATCAAGAATGCAACTGTAGTAATGGTAAGATTTCTTCCTATTCAAGTTTCGATTGATAACTATTAGAAAGGTTATCGTCTGTGAATTGTTGGCTTCGGAGAAACACAATTTGCTCAAGTGAGGGTAAAGGTTAGGGTAGATGTCCTGATTAATGCTTTTGAAGAAACATAGAGTTGTGAATTGTAAGCTGTCTGGAACTTGAGGATTATCACTTTTACAAATAGATGTGGTTTTATTGTTTCCTTGTGTAGTATAGAATAGATGTTGTTTTATTGTTTCCAAGTGTAGTATAGATTAGGGATAATGTTAAGGTAGAGCATTTTCCGTCCCCCATCCATGAATTTTTGTATTATATCCGTCATCATACTCATATTGAATAAGTATTTTAAATTTATTCTAATCTTCATTCTCGTGGGTATTTAATGGGTATGAACATTTCTCATACCTATAGCTTTTAAAAATAATAATAAAAAATTTATTTATTTTTATTTTTAATTTATATATTTAGGTAATGTTTTATAAATATCTATTAATATATACCTAAATCAGTTTAGTTTTATTAATAGACTAAACTTGCAATTAACTTGCTTTAAATCACATTGAACTGACGGTTGAATAAATAAATCACTTAACTGGGTAGTTTTTATTGAACCATTTTGGTTTTAGTTTTTTTAAAAGACTTTAAAAATTATGATTAATTTAGTTTTTATAATTAAAATTATGGATTATTGTATTATTTAATTAAAATAATATATTTTAAAGTAAAATAGATAGTAAAAAATTAAAATTTAGATAATTAAATGGTGTTATCCATCCTTACACATTATGCACATTAAAGAATAACTTAATAAAATTTAACTACTTTCTCATTTATATTTTTAAGGACACACTCATATCAAATTAAAGGATAAAATCTTGGCTAAAATTAAAATTTTAATTATTATTTTGGAGCTTGATTTGTTTTATATCAAATATCATCAATTTAAAGGTATTTTTTATTTCATTTTTAAAATTTTGTATTTTACATAAGCTTTCTCTTTTTTAAACATTTATTTATTTATTTATTTGTTTTTAAGTTTGTTTGAGTATTTACTTTTTTTGGTTTTTTTAATAATATGATTGAATTATTCAATTAGTATTTTCAAAGTTTGAGTTATGAGTTTGAATTTTAAACTTATTTTTGTAATTTAAGTTTATTATACTTTGTAAATACATGTACTTTTTATACACTTATTATATTATGTAATATATTTTAATTTTTTAAGTTCGAAATTGTCTATAATAGAATTTTATTATTTATCACATAATGGATTAAAATTTTAAAATATTTATATATTTATATATCTTTATTAGTTTAACAATTGACTTCATTGACCCAACAGTTGAACCAATGACCTGACACTTTCAATAGTTCAATATTCAATCTGATTCTGATAATTATGCATGTGGTTGCTTTTATATATCAATTTAATTAAAAAAATATTTTTTTATTAAAAACATATCAATTTAATTAAAAATGATAACATTCTTTTGTTAAAAAGAAAATAAACAAAAAAAAGATAATAAAAATATTATTCAATTATTATTATTATTATTATTATTATTATTATTATTATTTTAGCATTTTTATACTTTTTTAAGTTATTATCCTATTTTATTTTCATTTTATTATTATTAAAAACAACTAAATATTTATCCTAATAAATTTAAAAATTTATCATGCATAAATATAAAAATAAATACTCAAAATTACAAAAATAATAATATATAAAAAAATTAAAAAATTTAGAAGAAAATTTTTTACCTGAACCGGACCGGTCAACGGCTATTCAGTTGGACCGAAAATGGGTCGATTTGGCACGCGGTTCGGTTGAGTCATATGGGGAGCGATTCAGGCCGGTCGATGGAGCAGTTCGGTCTGATATGGTCAAATCAGTTCAGAGCTGTCTGAGGAGCCGAGTTGACGGGTCAGTTGCACCGACCTCGGGTCAGGTCTAGGTTCACACGCAGATCCTTCTTGGCTTAAACGACGTTCTTTTGGCTTATACGATTTCTATAAAAGGCCTAAATTTTTTTTTTAGTCATTTTCTCCTTCTACCCAAAAAAAAATCCCCAACCTCCAAAAAAATACTCTCTGGCTTCAGTTAGAATCTGACGTCAGACCGTCACACCGGTCGCTGCCGGTGGTCGCCAGTGGCCAAAAAATGCTAAAAATATTCCCAAAAACTCTCTTCAATGTGCTTTTCCTGGATCTGACCTTTTTTTTGTTGAAAATAGCCCTGATCAGCGTAGATCAGGGCTCAAAGTTTCTGTTTCTCTTTTTTTTTTTAAATAAGATTGATGTGATTTTTTTGCTTTTACAGATAGCTTTGGCGTTTGATTCCTCCCTACAGGGAAGATTGTTTGTTTTTATATTTACTTTTTGTTTCTATTTCTATTTGGGTGTTTGGGTTTCTTTGGTTCCTCCCTACAGGGAAGGTTGTTTGTTTTTATATTTACTTTTTTGTTTCTATTTCTATTTGGGTGTTTGGGTTTCTTGGGTGTGGGAATTTTCACGTTTTTGGGATTTTTTGGGGGTGTTCGAGTATGCCTCTTCTAGCCTGGAAGTTGGGTTCTTTATAGGATCGTATGTATGCTCGAGATAGTAGATGGTCTAGGGGTTGTAGGGGGTGGCTGTCGGTGTTTGTAGCGGTGGTTGTAGGTGTCTGTAAGGATGACTGATTTGGTTAGGTCACAAGTATGGCTGATCTGATGGGACTGGTCTAGTGGTTGGATGGGGCTAGGTGGTTAGCTAAATAGGGCCGACGATGATGCCGCTTTTTAGCCCTCTATTTTTTTTATCTTTTCTTTTTTTTAAAATTAATATTTTTAGATTTAATCAAACCAATATTATTATTATTATTATTAAAAATTATTATTATTAAAACTAAACAAAATTGAAAATAGTAGATCCAGACAAAAGCGGTGTCTAAAAGTGTAAACAAAGAAAAATCAAGTCCATCTTATTTTCCACAAACATAAAAAGAAAAGAAAGAAATATTAAAATAAGAAAAACGAGCAACCGTGTTTCAAGTGCAAGGATCAATCAAGTCATCTTGTTTTCCACATATCAAAGCATATTTTAAGTCAAGAAACCTATCGAGCGTGTTCTACGAGCATGGATAATCAAGTCATGCTGCGTTTCACAAACATCAAAGAAGACTAAGAAATTTTAAGTCATGAAAGCTAAAGCTAACGACAGTTTTCTAAACGTAAAGATCAATCAAGTCCTCTTATTTTCCACAAATATAAAAGCAGAGAAAGAAATATTAAAATAATAAATGCTAGCAACCGTGTTTCAAGTGCAAGAATCAATCATGTCCTCTTGCTTTCAACAGACTTATCAAAGCACATTTTAAGTCAAGAAAGCTATCGAATGTGTTCTAAGTGCATGAATAATCTAGTCATCCTGCTTTTCACAAACGTCAAAGCAGACTAAGAAATTTTAAGTCAAGAAAGCTATCGTGTTCTAAGTGCATGGATAATCAAATCATCCTGCTTTTCACAAACATCGAAGCAGACTAAGAAATTTTAAGTCAAGAAAACTAATCACCGTTTTCTAAACGCAACTATCAATCAACTAGTCTTGGTTTTACACACATCAAAGCAGACCATTCTATTGTCGTACCCTAGATAGGTAATTAAATATTTGAGGTTGGGTGTAAAAGTTTTCATTTCTAATATTTTTTTTAAGCAAAGCAAATTAAAATCTTTATTATCAATATGGCAGATGAGTTCATTTTATTTTTTTTAATGTATTTAATTTTATTATTTTAAAAAATTAATATTAGTGTTAATTTTTGGAAACTTTTAACCAAAAAAATTATGAAATTTGGAAGAAGAGAAAATGGTCTCTATTGCCACTTTGACAATTTGCCGTGTAAATACTGCCATAATGCTTGTAGAAAAAAAAGGTTTAATTACATTACATGATGCTCCCATAATTTAAAATACCTGTTTTGAAGAAATAAAATGGAACTACACCCATTAAAGAATAAAAATTTTATGCACTGCACGTAGGAAAAGAAAAAGAAAAATACTCAACTTCTAATTAGTAAATTTTTAATGATTTTAAGTAAAAAGAAAAGCGCCTACACCAAAAGAGAAAGGGCTGTTAACAATTGAAACTAAATGAATCCAAACTAAAGAGAAGACATTTCACACGGACGAATTAAAATGTTTAGACAGTTATTGTATTTTATTTTTTGTGTATTAATTTAATATAATTTTTGCAGGCATAATTAGAGTCACTAATATGAAAGTATAATGGGTTTTGATAATAAATAAAATTCATAAACAGCAAAAATTATTTTATATATGTTTTAGTTTTTATTAATCTCACTGCCTAGCTACTAACTTTTTTTTTTTTACGAATTATGAGTCAATGAAAAATAGATGATGTGTACTAATTAAATATGATATCATATTACTTAAGGAAAAGATTATATACACGTAACATCTGCACAAATTTCATAGAGATATGAGAATTTAAGAATTAAATTAAAAAGAATAAATTTGAAAAAAAATAATAATGCATATATGTTCAATTTATTTGTATGAAATATATGTAAATGGCACTCCCAATTTGAAAATATTTTCAAAATATGAA
The DNA here is from genome assembly GCF_002303985.1 of Durio zibethinus. The sequence continues at coordinate 16,981,337 of NW_019168492.1, forward strand.
AATATGATTATGTAAATAACTTAATAAAAAATAAATTAAGTTAATAAATAACTTAAGGTATGGTTCATAAGATAAAAAATATACTTAAAATAATCATGTTAAAAGGACTATATATGTAAGCAATTGATTGCCATGTTCAGGAGAGTCCATTGCCTTAGACTTTTAGGAAAAGCAGTTGATTGCCAAGGGCATAAAGTCGACTGCTTTGTCAAACATAAACTAAACTTAGATTCTATATAAATAGTAACCGACTATTAGCTTAGAGCAATTGATTGGTATGTCTAAAAAGTGAGTGGACTGATTCCAAACCCTTATCCAATCGACTGCCAGTAGATGATAGTCTTATGAGAATTTATTTATGCTAAATGCATTTAATTGCTATAAAGATGAGTCGACTACTCTATAAGAGACCAAATGTGGAACCTTTTGGAAATTGAAAGGAGTCATCTGTTCACTTGGAGAATGCATTTTATATGAAGAAATGAGTCGATTATTTTTTAGAGGAGTCGACCACCCTACTACGAAAAGCATTTCAAAAATTGAAAATACAAAGAAGCAATGGATTGCTTTCTTGGAGCAATAGACTACTTTGCGTGAAAAATTGTAATTTCCAAAATTAGGACAAATGGTTTCGCTTAGTATGAAATGTTTGATTATTCAAATGAATAATTATGTTTGTACTCTCTCAAAGATACATTTTTATAATCAAAAGGAATTGATCTTTAATTGAAACAATATAATAAAAAAAAATCACAACCTTAAGATTCAATCTCTATAAATAGATATTGATGTGAGTTCATTTTGTAATCTAATTCAATTCAGAATTACTTTCTTCTTTCTCCTAATCTTTTCTCAATTAAAAGCTTATTGGTTTGACATTGTTTACAGCAGAAAACCTTGTAAAGATAAGATATTTTCGTTCCTACTAAAGTGTGTTTAGTGGTTTGTTATACTAGTGCAAAGTATAAACAAACAAGGCTTCACTTTATCTCAGAGGCATTTTGGTTCATCCCTTTTGCATGCTATAACTAGTTAGGGTGATATAAGCATTAAGAAAAGTGACATTTTGTAGCACACTTTGAAGTAATTTTGTTCATATTTGAAGGTCCATGATTGCTCAACTCTAACTATTCATCAAGAAGGTTATAAGAAGTTCTTGAGTTGTCAAAACATTGAAGTATTTACAAATTGTATCTTATAGCTGTATATTACATTATTTTTCTAACATTCTTAAGGTTTTGTTTCAAGCAATATGGACAAATTTAATTCCATAAAAGAGATGACAACCAACTTTTAAATCTTGGACTGGTTTGATGGAAGCAACATCCTAAGGTGACAATTGTAGATGTCCTATTTAATTTTTGAAATCTTTTGTAAATTCTAAATTTTGTTTTTATTTGTTTATTTATTTATTTATTCTCTTTTTTTTTTTTTTTTTGCGCTTTCAATTGACTCTTTGAGTTATAGTGGTAGTTGATTGTGGGGCATAACATTGTGGCTCTTGTTGGATTATTGGATGATAGGTTCTAAACCAAGCCTAACTCCTTTTTTTTTTATGAATTTTATTTTTATCTGATTTATATCTTCTGTAAAAAAAAAAAATTGAAATTGAAAGGTCGGGAAGATAAACAAAATGATAAATAAAGAGAAGGAAATCAGATGAATTTTGATGATGATTTTTGTGAAGATAAGTTGAATCTTTTAAGAATAAAGGACATGATAATTTTTAAAATTAACCCAATCAACATTTTGTTTCGATTTGGATTCTAAACGAGCTGGGACTAAAGGCTTATATAAGCAACAATAATTGAACACAATATACACAACAAGTAAAGGCAATCGCAGAGGTAGAAAGCAAGTAAAAAAATTTTTTCCACAATAGGGTTCTTAATTTGAAATTTTTTTTTTTTTGCAATTTTAGTTATTTGAATCAGTTTAATTTGGAAAAATTAGTGTTATTAAGGGATTAAAGAGGCGCAAAGATCCAAGTTGAATTTTTAGCCTTTTTTATGTAAGAATCTAGAAATTTTTAAATTTTTCAATGAATTTTAAATTTTTTAACGAATTCTTTTAGCGAAATTCACAGTTTTTGGTGAAACTTGAATTTTCTAACGGTTTTGAGCATGATTGGTTCACTGGGAATCATTTTCTTGGAGATAGTTGTGTTACAAACTAATTTTGCAGTTTGTAATCTGAGTATTAATGTTACAAACTAATTTTTAGCATGAATGGCGTGTCCTGGCCTTATCATTTACTCTTTTTGTTCTTTTTTTTTTTTGTTTAAATTTTTTATGAATGTTTCAAAATCTTATATTTTTAATATCTAAAATTTTTATTTTTTTATCTTTTAAAATTATTTATTATTATTTATTTTTTACATTAAAAATAAAAAGTTTTAATTTTAATATTCATGATAAAATTAATTTTATTCATGATAAAAATTTATTAATGACTTTTAATTTATTAATATTCAATATTTATTATTAGTAATTTATATCAATATTTTGTAATCATACTTGTCCACGTTATTTATTATATATGAATTAAAAATGAGCAAATAACTAAATAATTTCAAAAAAATTAAGTTTCAAAATCATCACTAATAGTACGATAAGATAAAAAAAATACTATTAATATTGATTACTTAATTAACATAATGATCTAATCTTAAAACAATTCAAAAATATCAAAATTACTTAGACATAATATTAATATAATTTAAATAATTGAACTTTATTAAAATTAATATTTAACTGTTTATACTTATTACTTATTAATAAATTAATAAAATTTGAGATATTAAATTAAATTAATTAATTGATCACATTTGACTTTTCATATTTTCTTTCTATCTAAAAGTAAAAAATGTATAATTTCAACAAAAAAAAAAAAAAACCCTTCCAATTTAATTCTAACCATTTATTTAAAGTCTAGCCATTTCGAGTGTGAGTTAATTTGAGTTTAAATCAATGTTGAATTATAATGCAATAATTATAGGTGATATATCTCATGATTTAATTCTTTGGCCTAAAACAATAAAGAGCCAGTAGCAGATAATTAAGTAATACAGAACTTACATCAAAATTTTAAAAACACAGAGATATCTCCCTTCATCTCCTCTTATTCTGAACCAAGTAGAGCATGCATGTCCTTGGAAATCATCCTCAAGTTCTATCACAAGCCCGTCTCCCTTCGCATAATCCCATAGGACTAAAAAAATGGAGACATTACTGAACTAGCACAAGGCACCACAGTTTGGATTTACATCTCCATAGAAATGAATATTTCCATCACATTATGCTGTAAAATGTGCAATGCTCTCCTCAGTGCTATTAAAGAATAATGGTCAGCTCCATAGCCACCATGGTGGAAAGTGCAACCCATTCTTAATATCAGTTGCTACTCCACCCAATTTACAAATGTCTAATGTCAGCCTTTCTTTGAAAAGCTTTGGAACAAATAAGACCTTATATAGAAGCTGGTAGATGGTTCATGCAGTTATCCTCAAAAAATGACATCTAATAGGTTTGTGGTTTGAATTTCAGTGCTTACAACTCCTTCTTTTATCCCTAATGCAAAAAAAAAAAAGAGACCTTATATGCACGGTGGCAGGGACTTGGACACTAGAATGGAAACTATAGGATGGGTTTTTGAGGTTAGCATCTGGGATGTCTAAGGAAGAATCCATGGTTCTGAAAACCCCTGAATAGACGTGGAATCAGGATGATAATAACTTGTGCTTTTGATAATTTAGTTTTTGCAGCACTCAAAATTCAGTTTCTACCCTTCTGACAAGGAAATAGTGTTTTTCCTCTTCAAACAGTTACTGTGGTCATTTATTCAGTATAAAAAACTAACTCAAAAAAGGTAAATTATTTCATACTTTTTCGTTTTATCTTGAATCTCCATCATATTACATGTAGGCCAAAAAGGATAATACATTAGTGGACTTGATCAAACTAAAAAAGCAGTGGCTGCAGCTCATACAAAATAAGATCATAACATTAAAATCTCGAAATGGAAGACAGATGCATATCACTTTGTTCTTTTCCAGCCCACAATTTTCTTTAAGAATTTCAAAAGGCATAAAAAGAAAAATTATCACTGAGATTAAGCCTTTTAAAAAATGATATGAAAATTCACTTATTCAGCTTATGTTTTGGTTTACTAATTAGAATAGAGTTCGAGAGTTCGATTACATACGAAAAAAGTTATAGCATCCTCACAACTCCCATCCTAAGATGATACCATTTAATTTTAAATTATCTTAAGGATTTTTGGTTCTAATGATTTTTTTATTAAACTTTGATATTTAAATATTAAAAATAATTTTTAAGATTTTTTATTAATTTGACAGAATTCTTAAAAAATACTTCCTCAACAGGAGTATTTAAAAATCGTATTTATTTTTTTGAAGAGGTTCTGTTGTAAAAAAAAAAAACTTAATCATTTATTTTTTATTTTGTTTTTATTGAAAATATGTCTAATTCTTTCATCATTTAGGTCAAAATTAGAAATATTTTTTCGCCTAGAAATTTTTTAAATAATCATCCTTTTGTAATTATTATAAATTTAATCCTCAGAATTTATTCTTTTTATTTTGTGTAAGTTTTTTGTATCTAAATTTCTATTGTATGGAGACAAATCTAAATTTTCCACCATTTTAAAAACTTTTAGAAATACTTTTTTTACCTAAAAATTTCTAAAAAAATCAACCATTCTTGATTTCTTAGAATTTCATCATCAACATTTTTTTATCATTTCCAAAACTTCTCATTTCTATCTTTTTTATTTACTACATTTAAAAATATAATTATTATAATTTTATCTAATTTTACCATCATTATAGTAAAATTTTAGAAATAAATTTATTATCTAGAGTTTCTCATCTTGAAATTTTTTAGAGGATCAACCATTCTTGATCTCTTAGAATCTCAACATCAAATTTATTTTATTATTTTTCTATTTTTTAAGATATATTTTTGTTATTTCTAAAACTTTCTAAAATTATTTTTTTAATTTTTTATGATTTTAAAGCAAATATCAATATTGTTATTGAAAATTTTATCTAAATCTCCAATTTGAAGATATCAAAAAAAAAAAAAAAAAACTTCTCACTTAAAAAAATTCTAGAAATTCAACAATTCTTGAGTTCTAAAATTTTACTAGTTGGTAATTTTCATTTATTTTTTTAGGATTATATTCTTTATTCTTATTTTCATAAATTATTTTTATTAACATTTTCATATAAATTGTCCACCATTCTAGAGAATTTATAAGAAAACTTCTTACTTAAAAATTTCTAAAAATCAACCATTCTTGATTTTTAAAATTATCTCATTAGGATAATTGCCATGTATTTTAGAGTTTTTGTTTCATTTTTTTTATATTTGGTGTTCAATTGACGAGAAATTAAATTTATTTTTTTTGGTTTTCAACTAAATTTTCCACCATGGAGAATTTAAAAGAAATTGCTTATCTAAAAATTTCTGAAAAGTAAATTCCTTACAAAAAAATTTTCACTTATAATTAAAGTTTGAATTAAATTACATGATTCAAAAAAAAGTTATTTATCTTCAAGATTTATATGAAATACATGATTCTGATAATATTTTAATTAAAGAAAACTACAAGTATAAATATATTTTATTCTACCATATTTTAGTTTTTTAAGTGTGAAGCTAGTAAACATTTTTCTAGTTTAAGAATGAATGCTTTATAAAATGTACAACAAAGTAAATAAATGATAAAAAAAAAAAAAAAGAACCAGAAAATTAAATAAGGGAAAAAAAAAAGATGAAAACCTAAAATTTGAGTTGCAACTCAAATCCAACGCAGGCCAGCCTAAGCTAAAAAGTAGGGTTGGAGTTCGAGGCTTCAAATTGTGGTTCTTGAATCCTCCTCAGGTTACACTCAAAATATAAGCTTTTTGGACTTGGACCAGATCTTTAAGTTCTAGAACATTCCTTCCCCTTTCTTTATTCTTTATTGCAAAAGGATAAAGCCCAACTTCTCATTTCAGCAACACAGCTCTCAGTTTTTGCTGTTTTCTCGTCCTTTTTGCCGATAAGTTGTCACTTCCCTTATTATTTTCGGAATCTCACAACACTCCGCAAATTTAAACACAAAGACCATTCTACCACTTCTTGGAATTCCTAATCCCAACTACTCGGATCGTTGAAAAACTCCTCCAAATCCTTCCCCTTTCTTTTGCCGTTTAAAAGAGTACCAAAATGTGCCTAACTAAAAGTGAATCCCAAACCGAAAACCGCTGCTAGAAGAATATCTTTTATTTTCGTCTTTCGATTGTTGATTCTATCTCTGTGGCTATTTTTGATGCTTGACTCTGGTTATTGTGTTTTGATTATTTGTTGGATTTTGGATCGATGGTTACTATTTGGGCAAGAAAAGGTAGTGGTAGTCTTCGGTTGCTGGTTTAGATAGTGGATGACTGGTGGTGGTGACTGGCAATTGGGAGCGGCCGAACAAAATGGGGATTTGCTTCCTATCTCCCCTGTGTTGCCCTCTGATTTTCTCTGCTGATTGCTTTCTCTATGATTTTTTTTTTTTTTTGTTAGTTGTTGTGAATTGAAAGTTTATTTATAGGTAAGATCACGAGAGTTTCAACTTACTTAGGAATAGATTTCTTTAAAATTAAAGATTATCCCTATAGTAAATCTAATCTCAAACTGCTTCTGATGAAGCTAGCATCTTAACCGAGATAACATCATTTTAAACTTCCAAATTATCAAATAAAAATAAAATAAATAAGGATAATAAGAATACGGAAAAATAAAATAAAAGTCTAAAATCTAAAATTCAATAATTGGATTTCAAATAAGACCAAGTCCAATTGATTTGGGCCTCCATAAAATAAAATATTGACCTCGAGAAATTGCTCATAGTAGAATAAAAACTTAACCTTTATATGAGAAATATTTAATGTTATCAATTTGATTAATTTTATTTCTTATATCGTCTGAAAATCTGAATCTCTCTCGCATTGTCTTTTTTCGTGGGTGGCCTCAAAACAATTGTTGACGGCTCAATTTCCTTTCGTTTCCCCCTTTTTTTCCCCCTTTCTTTCTTTGCTTCTCCTTTTTTTCATTTTCAAATTTTTTGGTAATAAATATATTTCACTATCACCACCTATGAGATGGCTTGATCGATGAGTACAAGAAGTAAGCCATCACTATTCTCCTTTGAGACTACCATTGTAGCAACCAAAATCTCTAATCAAGAAAAAGGTAATCCTAATTATGGGGTTTTTATATTACCTTTGTTTTGAGTTGATTTTTAAGTTTCAATTTGTGTAAAATTGTTGATGTATTTGCAGGAGAAAAAGAACAAAATTAAAATATTCAAAATGTAATTTCTCAAAATGCTAAACCATAAACAAAGGCTTTAAATATTGGTAGAGTTGTTCTAAGTTTGATATCTTGTATCAAATTTTTTGGGTTTGATATTAGATTTAAAGAAATATTGAATTTCAAAGGTTTGGATTAGTTATGCATTTGATATTTTTTATAAGATTTAGGGTTGTAAACTGAGGGTAGCCATGGTAGTTTTTCCAACTTCCTGCCGAATAGTTTCTCCTTTAAGAGAATAGGCCTTGATCCAAGCAGTCCAAATTGAGCCCTCTTTTGACAATAAAGTCTAAATATATTGGATGATGCAAACTTTCTTCAAACTGAAAAGATCTTTAAATATACTTCAGATTTTATGGAATATTTCCCCATCATTTTATTTCAATTTAATGGTTAGTGAAATATGAAAAGTTTTCTAAATAAAATTGATTCATTTTTTTCTTTCAAAATTTTATTTCCAAGGCATTAGTTAATAAAATATAATTTTATTTCAAAAGTTTATTTTCAAATAATTAATTAAATAAAATACGAAAAAATTGGAATTAATATACATAATTCGTATAACTTTTCTTTTCCTACCTATTTTTAATCAAACTCAATAATTACTAACGATATCAAAAGTTTTTTTGAAAGAAATTTATTTATATTTTTTTTAAACGTTGTTTTCAAATCATTAATTAAAAGTACAAAAAATTCACATTATTTTCAAATCATTAATTTTATGCTTTTTCCTCTCCCTATCATTTATCAAAACAAAAAAAAAAGTAATTTTTTCATGAACAATTTTTATTTTAAACCAAATGACGACATTGACATTTTTCCTTTCAAAGGTTTGTTTTCAATTTATTAAATAATTCTATAGAAAACTAATAATTGAGAAATGAAAACATGAGGAAATTTATAGAAAAATAATTAGCAATTGTTGTGCACCAAAACATTTTAGCAAAAAATATCTTTGGACTATTTAACTTAAAATCTTTACTTCAAATCAAGAGTTCAAGTATATCAAGAAAAAAAAAACTAATTCTTCTAAAATGAAAAAAAAAAATTGACAACCTTCTGAATACAAAAATATAAACAATTATATCATATGTTCTCACTTGAGTTACTTGTATTTTAGCTACTCATCATTTATTGAATAAAAAATATTGACACCTTTATAGAATAAAGTAACAGGAAAACCATTGGCATCAAGTTAAATAAACTTTGCATCGTTTATTTTCAAAATATGATTCAATAAAACTATGGATTCCAAATAAAACATATCACTCTAATGTTCCTCCATTAGAAAATTAAAAAAAAAAAATTATTGCGAGAAAGATGATCGCATTTCTCAAGAAGAAACACCACCCCACTTTTGGCCATGATTTCATGAACTTTCTAAGACATTCCACGCCATTGGAAGGTGAACTTCCAATGCACAAACACACCATAAAGCTCTCACTCAAGCTTCATGCAATCACAATAAAAGAAGAAACAGCACAATCTGTTCCACGCTGAATTCATAAGTTACATACTGCAATAAAGTTACAAAACTTGCATCAGTTCCCCTTTTTTCTTTTTTCTTTTTTTTTTTTTTTGGACAAGAAGCTTGCGTTCATATTTCGAAAATCAATTTCTAACAATAATCAAGTGAAAGAAAAAAGATGAACTTCAAAAAACTTGCACCTACCTGTATTATTATTCCTTTTCATCATACTTACTAAATTGGTTTTGTGAATAATAGAAAAAAATGCCCATACTGATAGTTGATAAATTAATAACGTCATACCATATAAAAATAGGAGACAATAATTTATAAACTTAGATTAATATGTACAAGTGATGATTGACTAACTCCAGGCATTTCAAACACCTAACATTATAAATCGATAGGAAATCGAATCAACAGAAATTCAATAATGGTTTATATGATTAATAACATCTATTTTATCAAAGTAAATAATTAAAATTAATATTTACTTTTAGGAAAAGTCATTTCATACTTTTATCTTTAAAATGGTTTAATTTCAATAAATATATAGGTGCTATATAGTAAATTCGTACATGAATACTATTTTAATTATGTAAATATGTGTTCAATACTAACAATATTGTAATTAACTTCTATGTTAAATAACAATTAATATAGTTAATTTATTAAAATAAATAAAGCATGTTTGACTTGATTATTAATTCCATAATCAAGCATAAATCACCTAAAAAAATAAAAAAAAAATGAGCCATTATTTTTCATCCAATCCAAATTACTTAAAATGCAATTATATGAGTCATAATTTTCATACAAGAAAATACATTAGTACACTTTTATTATTATTAAAATTATATACTTACTGTTATTATTATCATTGAGATAAAAAAGAGTTGTAACGAAAAAGTATTCCTAATTAATGATTGCATTAATAAATATTGTAAGTAAATGAAAATGAATTTAACTTACTAGTTCTCTTCATGATAATTTATGTTTTGGTTAATTACATAGAAATTATATATATGTTACTTCTAATCATACAGAACATATATAAATTAATTATATGTATTGAGAAATAATATGAATTTAATAAAAGAAAATAAAAGAAAACACAAATGCACAAAATGAGCCTATCTTTCTATATATGTAACCACACATCCAGGTGAAAAGGCTTTTTATGCAAATCGCATAATTATTTAAACTCTTTAATGATTCAATGCAACTAAAACTCTAGTTTTTATCGTAAAATTTAAAATGTTATTAAAAAAAATTTACTTTAATAAAAAGTTCAAAGTTAATAAATAAATATAGAGATAAAAATTCAAAATTAATGAAAGTACCTTGATTATTGAACCAAAATATGTATTATGGTAGTAGTAACCTTAACCTGCAAGTAAATATAAAGCTTAATGAAGTACCTTATTAAAAGAAAATTAGATAAATATATACTATGTACTTTTTTATTAGCCTAAACTATTTATATGATTGCATTCTTACCACATTAATTAATCCTGCATAATATTGTTCAGATATTCTCTTTTGATATTCTTCAGCATGGAGACGACATTCTTCATATCTAATCTATCTTCAGGAAATTCAGCTGAACAATCCAAAGCTAATCTCATAATAGATGATATACAATTTGCTTTAATAACAAAATATTCATCGGTTTCTTGCACTAAACTAGAATCTATTACACCAATTATTTCATTAGATAATGACCCTTTCACCCAATGATTCATACTCATTTCTCCAACAAAAATATCATCTGTGGGCTTCTTTTTTGTGAAGGTTTCTATTAATAGAATACCATAGCTATAGATATCAGTCTTCACCGAAACAATTCCCATCGATCCGTATTCTGTATTTTAAATATAATTGAATCATTAAAATGATCTTATGCCGTTCGGGCATCATTAATCATCAATAAAATGATAAAATACTAATATCTACTCGTATTGGAATAGAGAAAAAATAAAAAATGAAAATTTCACCTGGTGCCATATAGCCAATAGTAGCTAGTGTCGTTGTTTGTTTGATGGAATCTCCTCCCAATAGCTTGGCAATTCCAAAATCTCCCACATGTGCAACCATGTCCTCATCCAATAAGACGTTACTTGGTTTTAGGTCACAATGGATTACAGGAATTGGATGTCCCAAATGGAGGTACTCTAATGCCGATGCAACATCTATCATGATGTTGATTCTTTGTAGGATATCCAATACATAATTGTAAGAATATAACCATTTCTCAAGGCTCCCATTAGGCATGAACTCAAGCACTAGGGCTTTGAAATCAATAGTTGAACAACAAGTAATGACCTTGACAAGATTGCGATGAAGGATATTGCTCATCACTTCACATTCAACGTCAAAACTCTTAAATGCTCCATCTCTTTGCATATTGAAAACTTTTATTGCGACTTCTGTTCCATCTGAAAGTATTCCTTTGTACACAGAGCCAAAACTTCCTGAACCAAGTAAGTTATTCCAACTAAATCCACCAGTCCCTTGCAATAGTTGATTATACGAAATTCTTCTCCTTTTCTTGAGAGGAATTGAATCTTTAACCATTACCAAATTCATATTCCCCCGCTGCCCTTTTTTGTAGACAATTATGACAGCTACAACTATTATTATTGAAGCAAATGTTGGTAAAACATACCTCAAAGCATGAAGAGCGGTCTTCTTGAATTTTGGATGGATTTTATTTTTGCAAGGTGAGACTTGTAGTCTAGGTGAACCACATAGTGCATGATTTTTCATGAATGATTTGGCTGTGAAGTTCGAAAAAGGCCCTCCACTTGGTACTTCTCCTTCTAATCTATTGAAAGACACATTAAAATAATTGAGATCATAAAGTTTTTCCAAAGACTTGGGAATGACTCCAGAGAGATTGTTGTTAGATAAATCCAAGCTTTTCAAACTCATCAAGTCGCCCAATGATTTTGGAATAGGGCCTTGTAATCTATTTCTAGAAAGATCTAAAACTTGTAGATCATGGAAACTTCCAATTGTGGACGGAATATCACTTGATAATAAATTCCTTGACAAATTCAAAGAAATAAGGACCTTCAAATTTCCAATGTCATGTGGAAGTGAACCGCTAAGATTGTTTGATGACAAGTCTACTTCCAAGATATCTTTAAGGCTCCAAAAAGTTAAAGGTTTTTGCGAATGCAATTTGTTGGAGAACAAGTATAGATATCTCAGAGAAGTCAAATCAGACAAACATGTTGGTAATGGTCCATCAAGCTCATTAGCACCCAATGATAATTCGTACAATCCCTTCAAACCACAAAGATCTTGTGGGACAAAGCCTTGTAACTTATTTCCATGAAGATTTAAAAGTTGGAAATTTTTTAACCTTCCTATTGTTATTGGAATAGGTCCACTCAATTTATTGGAGGACAGGTCTAACAATATAGCTTTGCTTAAGCTACCAATTTCCATGGGAATGCTGCCTCTAATTTTGCAATCAACGAGCCATAATTTTTGAAGTGATGTGGAGAGATTTGAGATAGAAGTTGGAAGAATGCCATTCAATGGTTTGAGTGATAGGTCCACAAATGTTAGATGCCTGCAATTTTCAAAGGAATAGAGAAAGCTCCATTCATGAGTTGAAGTTTTGGTGGTCAAATGATTCCACGCAAGGTTCAACATCTCAAGGAACCTCAAATTGCAAAGTGTATCTGGAATAAGGCCAAAGAATGAGTTTTTTGCTAAATCTAGGATCCTGAGCTTAGAAACATTGGAGATAGAGTCAGGAATATTTCCACTGAGATTATTGCTCCATAAGTAAAGACCTTCAAGATTTGAAGCAGAGCTCATGTGTGGTAATTTACCTAAAAAGAAAAAAATAAGTTTGCATCCTTCCATACAAGAAATAAATTAATTGTTTTGCTTTGTTGTGTTTTTCATGAATCTATGATGCAAACTGAAGTGAATGCAATGCTTACATATACGAACATGAGTGAGGAGAAACTTGAAGCCTTTTAACAATTATAAATATGAAACAACTTCAAGTTTTTCTTGTTTGATAATCTGGAATATATATATATATATTTATATGATTTATAAAATTTTTTTCATATTTATAATGATCAAATTAGGGCTCCATGCTTACGTATAATAAAGTGCAAAAGAGAAAAGAAAAGTAAAAGGAAAAAGAAGATAGAAGAAAGGAAAGGAGAAAAGGAGATATTATAAGGTTCTAGTATATGCTTAAAATGTTTTCCATTTATGTGAGAATTTTATTTTCTTTAACTTATCTCAATTGCTTTAATGATAAAAAAGATTAAAGAAATTTTCGTTGATGAAATTGTTAATGTACGAAAGAAAAAGAAATGAGATAAAAGATGAAAAAAATAAAAAATAAAAGTATATTTACATTAATTTGTTTGAGAAAAGAAAAATCTGAAAGTAAAAATATTTGGAAATAAATTAGAATTTTTATCTATGCCATTTTAGGAAAAAAAGGCTCAAGAGAAATGATAAAATTTCTGTCATTTTACACTATATAGGCATAATCAAAGAGAAAAATACAAAGATTCTATCAAAAGATTGTTAAAAGTACACGTACTCTTTTGAGTTTGAAAATCAGTTTCTTTCTTCCCTAAGGTTTGATAGAACCTTACGAGTGCTCTACCAGAGGATGTTCATTTGAGGTTTGTTGGAGTAATACTGTATACATTTTCCTACTACAATAAAAAATTTAGTAATATGATGACAAAAAATGTGAAACTAATGAAAAAGATTTTAAAATGATGCTTTCGATTACAGAATTATTAGAGGGTGAAAAGCCTTGCCTTAGTCCGATTTAGAGGGTGAAGCAAAGGTAAGTCAAAAAGCTCTTCTTGGATGCTATGAAGGCCACATAAGAACATTAATTACCTTGGGAGAAAAAAAATTTTTACACTGTTTGTTGATGGAATTTTTCCAGGATGTAATCTCTTTAATCTCAAGCAATGTTTTGTCAGATGTGGGAGGGTGGTTGATTTTTATGTCCCAAATAATCAGAAGAGAGCCAAAAATGTCTTAGTTGGTTTTGTCCATTATCTTGATCTACGGGATGCATTGAGGGCTGTCAAATTTCTAAATGGTTAGCTCCTGAGTTATTCCACTCTATATGTTCAAATGGCAAGGTATGATCAAAGGTCTCATGCTAGTTCCAAACCCACCACTCACCACGTGGAAAAAGGTGTTAGCTGCATAGAAGACTTTAAAGATGGACGATCTTATGCAGAGGGGTTCATATGTCTGTCAAATCCACTCAGTTAAAGGATAATATTGTATCAGATGGTCAAAAAGAAGAGGTTTTAAAATCGCTTAACATCCTTGAATACATTCCTGAAAATTTAGATGTGGTGGGATTACAACGGAATGCTGTTGGGATAGTTAGATATCCTGATACTACAAATGCCATTGATCAAATCTTGTCAGAGGAAATTATGTTATTATCTCTGGAACTTGGTCAGGAGTTTCTGTTGAGCTTATGAGCAATAGTGATATAGATGCTGAGAAACTTTTCAACGTCGAAGAAAAATTTCACCTTGTTACTACTATTCGAGTAGGTAAAAGAAGGAAAAAAGGTAAGGCAAAATATTGGACAAGATCCAATCGCAGGTCTCGCCAGATAAAGACACCTCTAGTTTCCAATGTTCAAGAGCGCTTATCGGATGAAGATATTCGTTCTCGAAATAGAGCTTTTCTAGATGGATATGATAGTGGTTACGAGGTTAATGTTGAGAGTTCTAGCGTTTTGCTATTTGCATGCTTTTGGGATATGAAAGAGCCCCTATGTAAAAAGAATCATCGACCATGAAAGTTGTTTTCTATATTTTTTGAAATTGTGATGCTTTGGAGATCAATTGGGGCATCCAGTTTGATAAAAAAAATTTAAAAACCTGAATGATATGGTAGATGTCATGCAAAGGTGGGTGGTGATTTTGTTCTGTAAGGGATAGTGGTGTTTGCTCTCATTATTTGTTTACCGACCATGGTAGTGTTTTTTTTTTCCTTTTTGTTTGGATGTCATGATTTCTTCTTTTTAGGTGGAAGTCTTTCGTTAGAATTGTGCTAGATGTTTTTTTTTGTTGTTTCTGGTATGGCTTTAACTATGTTTCTTGGTAAGATTCTTGTATTTCACTGATGATGTTCTTTTGATCTCTAATGAAAAAATGGCTTAACAAAAAAAAAGTTACACAACTATTGCTTTTTATTTCGTAAAAGAACAGTTAAATTCCCTAATTTGACAAAAAAAAGGATAAAAATAGCACTTATTTTTATTGCATATAATAAAAAGAGAGCATATAATTTACAACTATTATAATTCAATTAATTAATTATAATTTAAAATTATATAAAATTTATCAAAATTTTATATGTAACCAATATTTATAAGTGATGATCCTTATATAATACTTTATTGTGATTAGATAATATTATAATATTATAGTAAAAAAAATTATAACTGAAATGATTCAAATAAAAAGTTAGACGACTTTAAACAAATCTATACATTACATTAAAACAATCTGGTGACAAAAGCATGGTAGTTAGGGATGAATTGAAAATTGACATGTGGTTGGATAAGTGAAGAATTTTTTTTTTTAATTTTGAATGTTGATTTTTTTTGGAACGGAGTACAATTAAAAAAATCATTAATACTATATTTTAAAACTATGGTTTTTGGTAATTTTCTTTTGAAATTGTTTTTTGTCAAATATAATTTAGTCATAAGTTTGATCCTCAATTACCATATAAACTTTACTCATATGTCTTAAAAGAATGGGCAGACTAAAAAATAATATAGGCTAAGTAAATGTATGAGCCTTAATTTTTGTATTAGAAGAGTGGACTTAATATATAATGCTATAATAATTTTAATCTAATTTTAATTTCCATGTTTAAATTTATTATTTATATGTAACATAATAATGCTCAAATTAAAATTACTTTATCCATTCAATAAAAATTTTTTATTTTAGAAGATTTAAATTTAATATTTTATTATAATATTACATCTTGTTAATAAATAATAAAATTATATTAATTTTAATACAATATTACATGTTGTTAATAAATAATAAATTTAGAAAAACTATAAAATGAATTGACCTAATGTCGTTAGGTAATAATAGAAATTACAAAATAGATCAGTTACAATATAATGACACTTTAAATCGGTGTTAAAAGAAAAATAATTGAGGGAATAAACACTAAAAGGTTTTTAATTTGGTTTTATTGACATGGAAAGACTCTTTCTTTCCTACTTCAAATTAAATAATCATTACAATACAGGTTTTAATTATAATTTTTTATGCAAGTTTCTATTTTAGAATACACGTTTTTACATGTGCTTTATTATATCATATTTTCATTTCTAGAATCTCTATCTCCTTTCTACTTCTCATTTTCCTTTCATTTTCTTTCCTCCTGCTATTCAGGTTTTTTTTTTTTTTCAAGTTTCAAAATTTTTAGCTTACCTTTTATCATCTACATATAAAATTAAACAAATATACACACACTACATCATCTTTTACTGTTTTCAATATACAGAATATCAAAATACAACGTTCATTTTCATTCCATGCAGTGTGAAAAAATGGATAATTAACAAATAGCTCCATTGATCAATTCTTTCCTCTCATCAAATTTTATTGTATGTGACTAGCATATTTCATTATTTTAACAACTTATTAAGAGGTAATCAAATATATTCATATGAATCTTGTATGATTACAGTATATAAACTTTTGAGTATACCTATAGAATCTGAATATTAATGTTTTTTATAACTTCGTTATGATAAAAATCAAATATATTCATTTGAATCTTATTTAATTTATCCCTCATAATGAAATTTTGAATTTCATAATCCTTTGTACATATACTATTAATAAATATAAAAGAAATAAAATACATTGTTAAATTTTTTATTACACAAAATATAAATTTTAAATATTTGCAGATAAATAAATATAAAAAAATAAAATATAATAATACTATTTTAAGTTAGATGTAACAATAAATTAAGTCGATATTAAATTAATATGGGAGTAACAAAGTCCGTTAATATTACTTTTTATTACATTACAAAACAAATCAAATAATTTTATCTTATATAATTGCAACGGGATAATAAATAATAGCCATGTTACATCACTAGTTTTGGGTACCTATCCTTTTTCCACATTGGGCAACTTAAGCTGGTGGTGCGCATCCCAGTTAGGGGCATGACTCCATCATAAAATGTTTTTTAAAAAAATTAAAAATAATTTCCAAAAGATGGAAATTTCGATTTTTAGGTTTGGTTTTCAAATTCTTTTGAGTCTTTGTTTTGCCTTTCCCTAATTTAATTGGAAACAGTTTTTTATTTTAATAAGATAAAAAAAGTTTGAAAAAACATTTCTCAACCCTTTCAATGACACTTCATTTGTTTAACAGTTTTCATAATTTCATGATTATTTGTTTTATAATCCTAAACTAAACTTTTTTTAAAACTAAAGTAAATAATTTTAAATATAAAATTAATGAAATGTTTATAATGAAATTACCTGATAGATTATTATTTGCAAAATTAATTGCCTTCAAAGAAGAAATGTTGAAGATGGAATGTGGAATCAACCCACTCAAGCGCATAGATGTTATAGATAATGTCTCCAATGAAATAAGATTTCCAATCTCCCATGGAATTTCACCTACAAAAGAACAACAACCTAATATTATAAAACTATCCACTTTCTAAACATTTCAATAATACTGAGGTTATTTAAAATGCAATAAAAGTCAATTACACAGGAAACTCCTAATTTCTTCATTGTGTAAAATATGAAGGAATAATTAATTTCTTCAATACTAAAAGTTTGAGTCAAAATGAAAAAAGCATAAAAGAAAACCAAATGTGACTATTTTCATGTTGCTCATTCTATTAATTTTTATTTTTTAGTTATTTCCTTTTTAATATAATTAGTAAAAAAATATCAATCAATTGAAATCTAAATAATCAAATGCAAAAGCTTATCTTTTACATTATTATAACTTAGATATATCTCCTCAAGTTTGGTTAAATTTCCTGTACTTCTCGAAATGTGGCCTAAAAATTCGTTGTTACAAATATCAAGCACCTCATGTTTGAGAAGAGAGTAACACATATTTTATGTAATACTGCTAGAGAGACTATTGCTATAGAGATAAATTTCTTTTAAAGAAGAAAGGTTATAGATGGAAGCCGGGATTGGACCAACAAGCCTCAGATTTGGGGCAGAAAATATCTCCAAGCTCAAATGATTTCCAATTTTCGAAGGGATTTCACCAGTGAACATAAAGAAACCAAGTTACAGGAGTTCATTCATAATGAAACAATTTGCTTGTCATTACTTTCATAATGAAACTATTAAAGTAGAATAAAAGCTTTGTTTTTTTTGTTTGGCATTACATTCACAATGAAACTATTTGCTCCAAATTTTATGAGAATATGGATTAAAATAATTAATTTAATTTTCATCTCAAACATTATCATCAAAAGATATATATATATATATATATATATATATAAAGTAGAATAAAAACGTTTTTTTTGCGTGGCATGACATTGGTAATGAAACTATTTGCTCCAAAGTTTATGGATGTAAAACAATTAATTTAATTCTCGTTCCAAACATTTTCTTCAAAAGATGTTTTTTTTTTTTTTGTATCTTTAACAGGAAATCAAAAAACTATTTCATTAGCATAAAGGTTTAATTGGTCCGGCAATCTTGTTTTTTGCACAAGTGGATCTTATTGTTGGTATGTGCTTCCAGAAAAAAAAAATCTAAACTGTTATAATATGGGCAAAATCATACCCAGACATGTTTTAGAGAAATGTTAAAATTTCAACGCTTCTTAGGATAAACCACATTGGTTTATTCTGTATTAATTAGGACATATAATATTATCATTTTACATTTTTATTGGTGCAATTGGTTATATCATTGATAACGTATCCATACTCATCGTATTAGCTAATATATATCAGTTTTGAATCGCAACACATAATATTATTGTTTTATTTGATCTTTGCATCAGCCTGTATGTATCCAACGCACTAGTCCGTTTCAGTCGTACAAGTAAAAAATGATATTTTGATTGATATAAAATTTTGCCTCTTATTTTGTCCTGTTTAAACTTTTTTATTGTCCTAACTCTTTTAATCAATTCTTAATTCTTTTGCTCTCATCATTATTTTTATTTTTTTCATGATTAGAGCCAAAAATTAAATGTTTCCATTAAATTAGACTATTAAATTTCTTTAATGATAATTTATTAGATACTTATTATTTTTATAGTTGTTTTATTTATTTAGAATTTTGGGTATTAAATATTTAGAAATTTATAGTAGTATGATTTTTAAAACTTGTAATGGCATATGAATATGTATGTAATACAAGTGCATTTGTGTATATATGTATATTTGATAGACAAATATTACATAATACCGATAAATCTAAAACTATACAGTAAAATAACAAGGTTGTATTTCCTATTTATAATCTTTTGCTGAATAAAACTGCTCATGTTTTAGTGAAAAGTGTTTTCATCAAATAACAATTTCCTCTTTTCTTGTTGGATTATAAACGAACAACCAAATAACAGAAAAGGAAAAGAAAAAACTAAAAAGACATAAATTCTTAACAGTTGAACAATGGGATGAAATTAAAGCAATAACTTCATTCACTTCTTTCTCTGATTGACCATCATTTCTTTTAACCAAATACTCAAATAATAGTACTGCAAAATTAAGTGACCAAATGGATAATTTATCCAAAAAAAAAGGGAAATCCAATGGGTAATGTCAAATGTGCTACAGCCCTTGTTATGAGGGAGGGAAATAACGCCAACTAATTTATTTTGGGCATTTGTCCAAGCATTTCAAGGAAAAGAGATAGTTTCCTTATGGTTTTTTTTTTCTTTTTCATAAATTTAAGATACTCACGGAATACTAAAGATTTTCAGCCATGAAACTTGACCGGAGAAAATAACATGAGTTTCATAGTTACTATTAATAGTAAGCAGTTTTAATTTGATATCAATAATTAAATTAAATTTAGCTCTTACTTTCAAAAATATAAAAGTAATTCTTTTACAATAATTTCAAATTATAAATTAAAGAAAGTTTATTTTGATAAAAGCTTCAATGTTGATAAGAAAATAAATAAAATTAGTCATATTTTAATTTAACAAGAAATCATTAATTATAAATAAAATATCTAAGATAATAAATTATCAAAGATATATATGTTGTTCACTATTTACGCTTTCCAATTTTGTTTTTTATATAATATATATAAATAAGATAAAAATGTTTTAATTTTTACTACTGTATTTAATCACTTTTAAAGTTGATACTTTTATATGTAGAAGATATTTTTAATTTTACTATTTTCTTCTATTTCTTGGCACCTTTTGATTAAATAAAAGCAAGAAAAAACCAACAACTAATTAAAAGGAGTCGTAATTAACTGTGTTGGAGTCTTGGTTAAAGTAAACCTATTTTAGTAGGCATAAATTAGGGAGTTTTAGCTTGGAATCATGTTTCACTAAATACAAAATTAATTAGTGATCAATCGAAAGAAAATTATCGAAGAAAAAACAAAGAGCTTACCTCCAAATTATTTCCATCCAAGTATAGCACTTTGAGCCTCGTTAAATTTCCAATACTCCTTGGAATGCTGCCACTGAATCTGTTAAAGTTTAATGTTAAAATTTGAAGACACCTGCATTCATCTATACTTTGATGGAATTTGACCAGAAAACTCGTTTTAAGGTCAAGTAAAATGCCTCAAGATTTGGAAGATGGCGACATATATTTCAGGTAAACTGCCAGATAGACTGTTAGATGTAAGAGAAATCATGTGTAGGGAGGAAATGTTGTAAATGACTGAAGGGACAGAACCAGAAAGTTGGTTAAATGCCAGACGAAGTATCCTTAGATTTATAAGATTACTTATCTCGGGTGGAATGTGTCCTTGAACGAGATTCCGCCTCAAGTCCAGATTTCCAAGTTGGGCATTTTAGCTAGTGATTGAGGGATTGTACCTGTCAAGTTGTTGCTCTGGAGGCTCAAATATAAACTTTATTTAATCTCCCAAACCATGAAGGAATTTCCCCACTAAGAAAATTGAAGCTTAATTCTATGAGTTTCAGACGACCTTAATTGCCCCAACTCTCTCGGTAAATGGCCATGAAGCACAATTTTTTATTTAATATGTACACAAATTCAAATAAGTATAAAGAGATTTGGGGACATATGGAGTGTTAGTTTCAATTCAACCTAATACAAGTTTATGATAGTACCAGATATCAAAGCCGTGATTGGTGTAATCCAAAACTATGCAAGTAATTTCTTTCTCCATGAGAAAGACAAAAGAAGTATCAATAAATTATTTTATTTTTTGCACACATTAAAGCAGATAAGGAATTTAGTCAGAAAAGCTAGCGACGTGTTCTAAGCGCTAGCTTGGTCAATCCAAGTCACTCTGCTTTCACAAACCTCAAAGCAGACTAAGAAATTTTAAATCAGGAAAGCTAGTGATCATTTTCTAAACGCAGGGATCAATCAATTTATCTTGGTTTCACACACATCAAGGCAGACTAAGAAATTTTAGGTGAAGAATTAAAGCTATTCAAATGCAAGGATCAATCAAGTGGTCTTGGTTTCACAACACGTCAAATCAGACAGAGAATTTTCAAGTCAGGAAAGCTAACAATCGTTTTCTAAACGCAAGGACCAATTGAAAATGATCTTGATTTTACACACGTCAAAGCAGACCAAGAAAATTTTTACGTAGAGAATTAAAGCTACAGAATGCAAGGATCAATCAGTCTTCTTGCTTTTCTCCTCCATCAAAGCAAATTATCTGTTATCATTCCTTGGTTAGGTAATTAAATAGTTGAGTTGGGTTTAAAAGCTTCTAATTTATAATTTTTTTAAAGGTAAAGTAAATTAAAATCTTTATTATCAAAAAGATAGTAGTTTTAATTTTTTTTTTTTCTTTAAAAGATGTATTCTTTTATATAAAAGATGTCACAACTTAAATATTAAAAAAAATGTAAATATTAAATTTAAATTTCAAATGTAATCTCTTTAAGCACCAAATGAATTTAATTTTTAAAATTATATTGGTTAGGACAATTCGCTCGAACCTGAAAGTCATCTTCAATTTAAAAGGGCTTCGACATGGAATTTTAAGTTTGTTAAATGGACTTGAACTTAAATTTTAGACCCGTTTAAGAAATATACTAGGTTTTAGACATAAAATTTACGAATTTAAACCTGACCAGGCCCAAATAATTATTATATATATTTTTATATTTATATTACATAAAAATAAAGAAAATTAAAATATAATATATACATTAATATCCTATGTCTATTATATATTAATCACATTCAAATACTGAATTAAGTTAACAAAGTATTTTTAGGCTTTATTTTGTTGATTATTTATTTTATCATAATTAATATTAATTATAAAAATTATTTTTTATTTAAAAAATAAAATATAGGCAGGCTTAGGTAAAGTCTTTTAAAAATTTAATTAGGGCCTTCAGCAGCAAACTAAGATCATATTTTGGGATGACGAGTCTAAATAAACTTAAAAATTTGTTAATATCCTAACTAGGCTAGGTTTGAATCCAATCCTACTCAATCCATGTATAAATTTAATTATCAATGTCATGTGTTCGTATCTAAATTGCCAATATGGCAGCAAAGACCATTTTATTTCTTTTCTCTTTTTAATATATTTAATTAATGATTTTATTATACTATTTGAAAATTTAATATTAGTGTTAAATTTATGAAAAATTTTAATCGTAAAAGAATTATGAAAATTGGAAGAAGAAAAAGATACTCCATCTCCACATTGAGAATTTTGTCCTGTCAAACACTATTTTAGCATAATACTAGATTTTGGTTCTTGCTTTACAATAGCACTTTTTTTTTTTAAAAAAAAAAAAAAAAAGATATTTAGAATTTCGTTTGGTTTGATTGAATTTTTTTTTTGTTTTTTGTAAAAAAGTGTTAAAATAATATTTTGGACCTACATAATACAAAAATTGCCTCTAAAACATAAAAAAAAACAATTTAATAATACATTTATATTAATTTTATTAATACAAATTAAAAGGGCTTAACTTTATAAGCCAAACCAATAAAATAAAACAAAGATATATTTTATTAATTAGAAATTAAAAAATAAATGAGATTAATAGAAATTTGATCAAGTAAAAAATATGTGTGTAAATAATTCATTTTTATTATTTATGAAAGTATAACAAATAAATTGAGAATTGTAAAAAAGGAAAAAAAAAAAACTAAAGCAAATATATTGTTATGTATACAATAAACACTTTTGAAAAAGGTTTTAACTTATAAAATTTTTGAAAAACCAAATGGTTTTATTAATAAATTTAAAATTTGAAAGTAAAACATCTATATTTATATTTTTGTTGTAAAAAAACTCTAGAATAAACTAGAACAAAACACATTTAGTAATACATAATATATATATAATATGTATAGTATATATATATGTATATATATATATATTTATATTTATATGTATATGTTTTTAAAATAGTTTTTCAAAGTTGCAAGAGGTTCTTTTAAAAAAACACTAGCGTTCGAGATTTCACTTCAGATGTAGTCATAATTATTAGGATCGAATTGGATCATTAATCAGATCAATCAAATTGATTAGTTGGTACTTGAATTAGTTTGGATTTAATAATAGACCAAACTTACAATTAACCTGCTTTAAACCACATCGAACCGACGGTTGAAAAAATAAATCACTGAACTAGTTAGTTTTTATTGAATCATTTTGGTTTTTAATTTTTTAATGACTTTTAAAATTATGATTAATTTAGTTTTTATAATCAAAAGTATGGATATTGTATTATTTAATTAAAATATTATATTTTAAATTAAAATAGATAATAAAAAAATTAAAATCTAAATAATTAAATGGTGTTATCCATCCTTACACGTTATGCACATTAAAGAATAGCTTAATAAAATTTAAACTCCTTTCTCATTTATATTTTAGGTGACACACTCATATCAAATTAAAGGACAAAAACTTGGCTAAAATTAAAACTTTAATTATCATTTTGGAGCTTGATTTGTTTTATATCAAATATCATCAATTTAAAGGTAATTTTATTTTATTTCATTTTTTAAAATTTATATTTTAAATAAGCTTTCTCTTTTTTAAACATTTATTTTTTTTGTTTTTAAGTTTTTTTAGAATATTTGTTTTTTTGGGGTTTTTTAATAATATGGTTGAATTATTCAATTAGTATTTTCCGAGTTTGAGTTATGAGTTTGAATTTTAAATTATTTTCGTAATTTAAGTTTATTATACTTTTTAAATAGATATACCTTTTTTACACTTATTATATTCTATTATATGTTTTTAATTTCTTAAGTTTGAAAATTATCTACAATAGAATTTTATATTTATCACATAATGGATTAAATTTTAAAAAACATTTATATATTTATATATCTTTATTAGTTTAACAACTAACTTGATTGACCCAAACGTTGAACCAATGACCCAATGCTTGAACAGTTTAGTATCCAGTCTGATTCTAATAATTATGCGTGTGGTTATTTTGTATATCAATTTAATTAAAAAATTATTTTTTGTTATAAATATATCAATTTAATTTAAAATGATTACATTTTTTGGTTAAAAAAATAGATAATAATTTACCACAAAATTTGGATTAACCCAAATCAAGAGAAGTCCAGAAATTGGGCTGTTAAGTGGACTTGGAACTTAGTTTACTTCAAGTGTTGGGTCTTTGAAAAGGAAAAACAAGTTCTAGTTTTGAATCCAAGCCTATATATTGATACTTTTTTTCAGTACAATATAAAAACTCAATTTTTTTACAATTCATTTTTTCCATTTTACTTCTATTTAAAATTCATCCTCTTTTTAAAAATACAATCATCCACCCAGACTACTTGATTTTCAACAGCGACCACCATCATTAATGCCATTTTCCATTGTTGTCATTGCTCTTTGACACTAAAAATCACCCAAAGTTTCAAAAAAAGATTTTCTCATGCAATGTGTCAATATATGTGGCATTTTTTAGATGCCCTGTGGTACTTGAAAATCACTTCTTTCTTATCTACTTTTCCTTTTGTTTTTCTCTTCATTGAAACGATGTAGTTTTAATACAAAATAAATAAAATTAGTCTTAAAAACACTAAACACCATCTTTTCTTTCTTTTCTCTCATTCTCATCACATTACCTTTTCTCATCGTCAGCCTTTTTTTCATAGCTATCACTGTTGTTGACCTTTGTCTTGTTACATTTGTCTTGTGACAATAGCTCTCTTTTCTCTTTCATTTTTTTCTTTTTTTTATTAGTGAAAATCTAAAAATCCCAAGCTCCCTCACATTATCTTCCTTCATGTGTGGCCTTAGATCCTAAAAAAACAAAAAGACAGAAAAAAAAACTAAATGAGGGTGTGATGTGGACACCAATCTTTTTTTCTTACAAAATTTAACATATGACATTTAAAAAATAAAAACTAAAAAAAATAGGTTGAAATGAAAAAAAATTTGAGTGTCACGTTAATACCTTTATTGATATCTTTTTTATAAAATTATCTAATTAAGAAAAAGACTAGAAAGTATTTTTTAATCACTAATATCAAATAGGGCCCATATCAATTTTTTTAAAATAAATTTTTTATTAAGTATAGAGAAAAAAAAGAAAAATAGAAAAACATAAAAAAGAACAAAGAAAAAAAAGCAAGGTGACATGTGGCAAATTCTATGAAGAGTTAACGTGAGTAAAATTAATAGCATTATTACAAATTAATAGAATGGATTGGATTTTTGGATGTTTTAATTTATTTTCTAAGGTCAATATAGGATTTTAAAGGGGGCAAATATTGTTGTTTATTTAACAACATAATACATTTCTTTGAAATTTATTATTTAAAATTTTCAATTTTAATTTTTTACTCTAAATTGATATGCATAAAAAGATTGTGAGATATTTTTTGAATAGAACCAAAAAATCTTTAAAAGGTAAATTATAATCTACGAAATAAAATTAGATTTGAAAGTATAACTATGCATGAATATGGTTATATCACTCTCATAAAATCTATCCAAATGATGGTACCAGATTAATTTTGTATTATCCAAGCTTTAAAATTCTTACCAAATGATTAGTTATTAGAAATTATACTTAAATTACTCTAATACATTGGCAATAATTTAAAAACATTTCCTTACCTCAGAACTATTTAATAAGATTATTGTCATACTTTAAAGAGACACCATCGTTGTATTCATTTAAATTTTATAAGAAAATATTTTCCTTAACACTAAATGGGATTTAGAACCTTAATATAAAAAATTCTTATATAAATTCTCTAATATATTGATATAATTTAGAAGAAGATTTCTCACTTAGAAATTTATATAGAAATTGCTGTTTGCAACACTCTTAGTAGTTCTATTATTGGGGATTCAAATTTCAATTTTTTTAAAAGAATTATTTTTAAGAAATATCTTTCAATATGTTAGTAAGACTTTTTGTCAAAATTATCCTTAATATGTTAGTAGGATTTTATGAAAACTATTTATTTTATTTTTTTAATTTAATTTTTGCTAAAAATCATAAAATTTTTTAGTATGTTGATAAGACCTTATTTTTTAGATTTTAAAAAAATCACAAACCCACCAATATGTTAGTAAGGTTTTTATTTTTTTAGAATAAAAAACTTATTTTTAAAAAAAATTTTCCAATATGTTGATAGGAATTTCATTGATTTATTTGTCAAAATTTATTTTTTTCAAACCAATAAAATATTCAAATATGTTTGTAAGATTTATTTTTCAATATGTTGACTTCTTTCAAGATCTAGATTTTTTATTTTTTGTTTTGTTATTTTTTTTTGGTTTGGGGAGGGCATAAACCTTATAGGGGGGAAGGAGGAGGAGATCTTACTTCGAAACCAAGACCTTTATGTTTTTATAAAGTTTTCTTAACCACTAGACCAAGAGATGGAGGACCAAGATCTAGATCTTTGTAATAACCAAAACAACTTGTGTAAATGGTGTTTATTACTGGGTGGTGCTCAAGTTTCTTCAATATTCTAATGCCCTTACATTTGACTTGAGCGATGAAGTTTTTCAATTGATAGAGTGGCCACCTATTCCCGAACATGAATCAATTGGGTAGCTGCTTCCATTACCTGATGATCGTATCTCTTTGAGGATTTTGCATTCTGACGTGGCCAGCAGAAGTAATGACATTTGGGTGTTGAACGAAGAGAGTCGATATTGGACCAAACTGTTAAGGATTGGACCTCCTTCATGCTTGCGTTTGGAATAAGAATGGTAATAAGGTATTTGTAGAATTTATAAATGGACAACTGTTGATTTACGACCTTGATGACCAGGAATTCAGAGATATTGGATTAAAACCAAGAAAGCTATGGATCTTCTTGGGGTTTACACTTACGAGGAGAGTCTTGTAGTTACCAGCAGACGAATGGCAAATACTGCTGCATAGATTTTGATTGACGTTTTTCCTACTTGCCTATGTCAAGACTATTTATTATAGTTATTCGTGCACTTGGATTTTCCTTTTTTTATTTTCTTTTAATTTAAAATAATCAACTCCCAGCCAAAAGTGTTAAATCTCAGCTGCCTTACCCCCACGCCTTTCGGTAAATCTCTGCAATCAAAAAAGAAGGAAAAAGGAAACCTCACAAAGATGCTACATGAAATAGAAGATAACCCTGATAGTCGATAGCTTTAATTTAGAAAATGGAGATAAACATATAAAGAAAAATCCACCAAGGGTAAAGCAATCGCAAACTCAGAGCCAAATGTTCAGATATGCGTATGGTCAAATAGAGGAGAAAGCTCTCCAGAAGCAGAACAAGAACTTGACCTTCTCCGGGGTGATTTCAATGGCCAATGACATTGATATGAGAAAGAGTCGTACTCAAAGATTTAGCCATCACTTATGAAAGGAAAAGCAAACATTTAATGAGATGTGTAACTGGGAAATTATCGCCTGATCGAGTTTCAGCTGTTCTGGGTCCATCTGGGGCTGGAAAAACGTTTCTTTCATCTTTAACTGGAAAAGCACCAGGTCGCGTCATGACCAGTTCGCTTCTTATAAATGGAAAGGTTGAGCCAATCCAAGCATATAAGAAAATAATTGGTTTTGTTCCACAAGATCATATCGTTCGCGGAAACTTGATAGTGGAGGGAAATCTATGGTTCAATGCTAGATGCAGATATGCTACACTTATTCTGTCATGCATGACACCTTTAATTTTTTATTCTTTTAGGGTGTTTTAATTTTTTTTTTTGTTGTTTGATTTTCTACTTGCAACTGCGACATTAGAAAATATTCTACACTAAAAAGCACTTCTTGATTTCCCCTGATCACTAAGAGGATTCCTAATTATTTTAGACTTGCTGCTGACCTTCCAAAACCAGAAAAGGCTCTAGTTGTTGAAAGAGTCATCCAGTCCGTGGCACTGCAGCCTGTGAGGGTTTCTCTGGTTGGGACAATGGGGAAGAGGGGAACATCTGGGGGTCAAAGGAAACGGGTAAATGTAGGGCTGGAATACAAAAGATCATGGAACCTTCACTTTTGATATTAGATGAACCGACATCTGGTTTGGACGGTTCATCTTCCCAATTAGTACTTCGAGCTCTTAGGCGTGAAGCCCTTGTAGAAGTAAACCAGCCAAGGTGAGTTTATTATTACCGGAATGTTTAATTTTATGAAATATGCTGGTTTCACCGAGGAGTAAACTTATGTACGTCATAACATCTAAATCCGATGATCTATCGCTATACATTGATTTTTAGGGAGTCGCCACAATTTTTTTTATTTAGGTGCGATTGGCCACCTAAAAAATCTGTCATTTCAGGGAACACCTAAGTTTAAGGGTCCCTAAAAGAATAGGTTCAGGTCTACTAACCAGAACAGGATTCGAGAGTTCGGTTACGTGTGAGGAAGGTTATAGCACCCTCACAACGCCCATCAAAAGATGGTACCAGCTGAAATTTGTGTTATCCAATGAGCCTTAAAATTTTACCAAGTAATTAATTATTAAAAATTATTCTCAATTGACTCTAATACTTTTAGCAGAAAATTGAAAAAATTCTCTCACCTCAAGAGTATGCAAGAAAAACTACTGTTTCACTTGCAGAGGCTCCATCGTCGGATTATTTAAAGAAAAAATAAAAATAAAAAAATAAGAATAAAAAGGAAGAAAAGAATGATTATTCTTGTGCAGGAAAAATTGATACTTTCAACTTTTCCTCAAAAATTGATTTTTTGAAAATTTATTTTTAAGGAAAATTGATACTTTCAACTTTTCCCTAAAAATATTTTTTTAGAAAATTTATTTTTAAGGAAAATTAATACTTTCAACTTTTCTTCAAAAAAACTTTTTTTGAAAATTTATTTTTAAGAAAAATTGATAAGGAAAAATTGATACTTTCAACTTTTCCCCAAAAATATTTTTTGAAAACTTTGATTTTTGAGGAAAATTGATACTTTCAACTTTTCCTCAAAAATATTTTTTTGAAAAAATTTATTTTTAAGGAAAATTGATACTTTCAACTTTTCCTTAAAAATCCTTTTTTTTGAAAATTTATTTTTAAAGAAAATTGATACTTTCAACTTTTTTCCAAAAAAATTTTTTTGGATTCTTTGATTTTCGAGGAAAAAATTGATATTTTTAACTTTTTTCCAAAAATAATTTTTAGAAAATTTATTTTTAAGGAAAATTGATACTTTCAACTTTTTTCAAAAAATATTTTTTTTAGGTTTTATTTTAAAGAAAATAAAATAATAAAACAAAATAAAAGTGAAAATAAAAAAAAGTAAAACAAAAATAAAAATGAAATAAAGATAAAGGAACATTAAATATCCTAATTTAATAAATAAAATAAAATAAACAAATAAATAAATAAATAAATATAAAAAAAAACCTGGAGCGGCTCGGAGTACGGCTCGGCTTAGCTCAAGGAAGAGAAATGGCTTGGGACGTCGACTCGGCTAATGGCTTGGGGAGGCAAAACATGCGCGGGTCGACGCTCGGGTCGGGTCGGATCTCGACAAAACGCACGGATCCTCTGGGTTATTTAACGCAAAAACGACGTCGTTTTGGGAGGGTATATAAGGTTGTTTCCTTCGTTTTTTGACAGAAACCTTCTCCCCTCTCTCTCTCTTCCTTCTTTTTTCTCTCGCTTCTCTCTAAAACGATCGAAGAACTCCGGTTGAATATTCACCGAATTCTAAAATTTTTCGCCAGAATATAGGTTTTTCGTCGGAAGTTTACCAGAAAGTTGGTTGGCTTCTGGGAATCTTCACCGAAAACTGGGCAGCTAGGCGAAAAACTTCAAACTTGGTAGGAATTGTCATCGAAAAATTCAACTTTCGTTAAAAAAATTCAACCGGAATCTGAAATTTTCTAAAAATTCCCAGAAAAAAATCGTAAAAATTCTCCAAAAATTCCTACTAATTCCTTAGAGCTGTTTCTAAACGTACCAAACCTTCCTAGCCTTTAAATCTTCTTTGTATCTCTTTTTTCCTCAAACTAGTATTCTTTTTGCTTTTGTTTTCTGTGTGTTCTTCCTTCTGTTCTGTACCTATTTATAGGTATTGATCAGAAGAGTTTCTGATCAATCCCTATTCCTTTTTGGATGAAAATTCAATCTTTGAATCCAATTTAGATTCTAATTGAATCCCCATTCATGGTAGGATCTTCAAATTCAATCTCAACCCCAAAAAAAAATCAGATAAAAAATAATAGATAATTAGAGAAATAATAATAATAATAAGATAAATCAACAATATTACAAGATAAATAAAAAAATAATAGTAATAATAATAACAGATAAATGAATATATAACTAGATAAATAAAAATACATGTAAAATAAATGAAAAAGAGAAAAAATAAAATAAAAAATAAAAAATATATATTAATAAATAGTAATAATAATAAATAAATAATAAATACATAAAATACAAAGATAAAATATAAAATAAAAATAAAATAATATAAAATATAAAATAAAAGCTGAATTGGGCTTACCCATTTGGACTAAGCCCAATTGATCCGGACCTGGACTAAATTGAGTATCTATAATGTAAATAAGTATGTAGTTGAAATAATGGATACCAATTTTCTTTTTGTTGCACTTCAGTTATACCTTGTTCAGGATGTTCGATGATTTGACACTTCTAGCAAAGGGTGGACTTACATATATCATGGATTAGTGTCGTAAGAGTATTTTGCTGGCCTAAGATTAATCTCCCCAAACGTACTAATCCTCCAGCAGCATCATCCGGTGAAAATCCAGCTCATGGAGAAAGTGCACATGGTCCTGGCCGGAAGCACACTCCTTTGCTGGCGACTTGTGGCAGGATGTGAAATGTTCTGTTTGAGACAAGAAGGACGACTTACAACATAATTCCTCAAGTCCATTAACTTGTCACAAAGAGCAATGCCTGTGTATTTAAGCAGTATAGATACTACCTCGGAAGGTAGATGTTGAATCTCATTTATAAACGTTTTGGAATTACTAGGAATTATATCTATCAATTTAGAATTCTATTATTTTATTTAATTTAAACCAAAAAATATATTAGAAGCTAACCATTACATGGGAGCATTCACTTAAATTATTGAAATACAATCAATCAATCATAATTATAATTTTGTAGAATTCATTAATATTTTATGTGAGATTTACACTTTTAGTGATGGGTTTTTACGTAATTTTTATTATAATTGGGTAATTATATAATTGTAGTAAAATACTTTATTAATATAATCTCTAGTAAAAATAATTGTAAGTGATATAATCTCCCATAATGTGCAACATACAATAGACAAGAATTAGTAAAGATCATAACTATCTGGTTATAATTATATCAATAGAAAAAAATGGGTTACACACATATTTGACTGTGAACCTTATATTTTCTATTACATTGATACCTAAAGAATTATACTACCACATTGATACTGGAACTTTCAAATCTATTATCACATTGGTATTTCAAATTAACGCTGTCAGTCAACTTTGCTGATGTAATATAAATATCTAACAAGATGCTGAAACGTGTGAAAAATATTCAGTCAATGACACATTATCGATATCATGTCATCTTTAAAATAAAAATTCTAAAAAATTTCAAAAGTTCTAAAAATTTCAAAAAATAAAAAAATAAAAATTTCAAATATTATAGGAAATTCAAACAATTCTAAAACATTTTTAAAAATCTGAAAAATTTTTCAAAAATTCTAAAATAATATCAAAAACATTTTTTAGAAAATTCTAAAAAATTCTAAAAAATTTTTAAAAAAATTTAAAAACTTTTAAAAATTTTTAAAAAAATTCAAAAAATGAAAATTTCAAAAAAATTCAAACAATTCTAGAGAATTTTAAAAAAATTCAAAAAGAATTTAGGAAACATAAATTTTTTTTAAAATTTCCAAATTTAAAAAAATCCAAAAATTAAAAGAATAAAAAATGATGATTTTAATAAAATTTAAGAACTTGTTAAAATTCAAAAAAATTAACATAAACTAAAAAAAAACTAAAATCATAAGTTTTTTGAAAAAATATATTAATTTTTAAATTTTTTTTGAAAAATATCTAAAAAAATCTATATTTTTAAATATTTTTTTATCTTACAATTTCAATTTTTTATATTTTTTAATTTAATTTTTTTGAAAAATTTTTGGATTTTTTTAAAATTTTAAGTTTTTTTTATTTTAGATTTCTTACTTTTAAAGAATGTTTCAAAATTTTAAAATTATTTAATTTTTAAAATTAAAATTTTTTAGGTTTTTTCTTTTGTCTTTAGTTTATAAATTTTTGTGATTTTTCTAAATTTTAAGAAAATTTTATTTTTAGAAATTTTAATTTATTAGTTTTTCAAAAACTTTTAAAATTTTTAAAATTATGATAATTTTTATAATTTATAAAAATATTCCATATTTTTTTTTAAGAATTTAAAATTTTCATAAATTTTTACAATTTTTTAATTATAACTTTTTTGAATTGTTTATAATTTTTTAAATTTTTGAGAAATTTAAAAATTAATTTTTAATATTTAAAATTTTTTAAAATTTTTTTTGAATTTTTAAAATTTTTTTTAGTATTTTATAATGTTTTGAAGTTAAATATTTTTTTATAAATTTTAAAAATTTTAAAATACTTTTTTGTATTTTTTTTCAAAATTTTAAAAATTTTTAAAAGCTATTTAGAATGTTTTTAAGTTTTTAAAATTTTTTTGAAGTTTTAAAATTTTTATGATTTTTAAAAATTATAAAAAATTTAGATTTTTTTTAAAAATTAATATTTTTTTGAAAATTTTTTTATTTTTTTGAAAATTTTTTTTTAAAGATGATGTGGCATTGACTAAACTTTTTTAACACATACCAATTCTTATTGGATGTTGATGCCATGTCAGCAAAGGTGACTAACGGCATCAGTTGTAGGTTTCAACTTGATAATAGAATAAAAATTTAGGTACCAATGTAGTTGTATAATTCTTAAATACCAATATGACAAAAAAATATAAAATTAAGGCCAAATATGTACTTAACCCAAAAGAAATAGATAGAGATCATAACTATATGGTTATAATTATTATATCAAAATTAATTTAGTTTGTTAGCTTTATTCAAAATTTGATTCCAAGGAGAATATATATTTTTTTATACAAGGTCCCTCAAGCCTGATCCCAAGCGTCCTTTTGTTTATTTGACTATTAAGTAATACTTAATTAGATATGGTTTGTTATGTTTTCAAAAGTTAGTGTTTTTATTTTTTTTAATTTTAAAATGACTTCTAGATGTTGCAGGAGAAAGATTTCGCACAGGAAAAGTTCATGAAAAGAATACAATGTTCA
The DNA here is from genome assembly GCF_002303985.1 of Durio zibethinus. The sequence goes on from NW_019168492.1 coordinate 17,015,158, forward strand.
AAAAGATAGTAGAAATAATCTCCTAGGGCATATTGGATACAACAAAGAGCAATTTTTTTTCAGAGTCAGGAATGTCTAATACTATTCAGTATTACACAGTTTTGCAGGTCATTTCTTATAACCAAGGAATAATGTTACAATTAAGATTATAGTGAAATATTCAATATACTATTTAATCTTTAAAATTTTTAATGTTATAGTTAAATTATAAATTTGTTAACTAATGTGGTATTCGAAGTACCATTTGTCAATCACATATTATTATTTAGAATTAAAGATATAAGAGTAACACATTAATAATATTTAATTCATTTACATTAAATATTTAAATTTAGGTACTATATTAAATATTTTATTATATTTTAAAGCAATTCATGACATTAATTATATAACCAATGTAGCCTTATTGAAATGGTAGTCTGTCTATTGGCTTCCTTGGGACCAAAGAAAATAAGAACATGTTTAAGTCATGTTGAATCTCTTGATCGAGTGAAGGAAGGAATTTGACTATAAAAAACACTTTAAGCAAAAAATGAAAACTTTAATGAATATGGAAATCGACATACAACATATTAAAGGTATGAGCGATAAAAATTTATCACAAGTTATGAAAGCAAACATTTGTTTTAGAGATCTAACTTAAGCAACAGGTTTGTAATTTTAACTCATTGTTATTGGATTCTTATGTGATTTTTTTTTAAAGTTACTTCTACGACTTTGTTGTATCCTTAACCATTGAATCAGAAGTTGAACGTGAAACTAGAGCAGTGTGTAAATTCAACCTTGTGCTCACCAGAGTTGCCTAAGTTAATTATTGGTATAAGAGTCCTGACAGCAAACATTTTTGTGGACAACGCGGCATGCAAGGACTTTATTTTTCAAACATTCACATTTCATCCATGGACATCGAGAATGCAACTGTAGTAATCCTAAGATTTCTTCCTATTCAAGTTTCAATTGATAACTGTTAGAAAGGTTATCGTCTGTGAATTGTTGGCTTCGGAGAAGCACAATTTGCTCAAGTGAGGGTAAAGGTTACAGTAGATGTCTTGATTAATGCTTTTGAAGAAACATAGAGTTGTGAAATGTAAGCTGTCTGGAACTGGAGGATTATCACTTTTACAAATAGATGTGATTTTATTGTTTCCTTGTGTAGTATAGAATAGATGTTGTTTTATTGTTTCTGAGTGTAGTATAGATTAGGGATAATGTTAAGGTAGAGCATTTTTCGTCCCTCATCTATGAATTTTTATATTATATTTATCATCGTACTCATGTCGAATAAGTATTTTAAATTTATTATAATCTCCATTCTCGTAGGTATTTAATGGGTATGAGCATTTCTCATACCTATAGCTTTTAAAAAAAATAAAAATTTATTTATTTTTATTTTTAATTTATATATTTAGGTAATGTTTTATAAATATCTATTAATATATATTTTTAATAAAAATATATTTATTCTATTTAATCTAAAATAATAATTTATATTATTTAATAAAAATATTTTTTACTAATTATATATAAATATATGTAGGGTACATGTATAAGGCAAGTGCTATATTACTCATCCCTATACCTGTAACCAATAAAAATTTAAAATCATATCTATCCCTATCCTTATCCCTATACCCATAACGTAATACCTATCAATATCCTTATTCAGGTAAAAAATCAGATTTTTCATTGGATATGGGTAAGATTGACATCCTTAGATAATATTAGGAAAGAACACTGAATTATATAAAAATATTCAATGTGATAATTAAATTTAAAAAATTTCTAATATGATATCTCAATTATGAATCTATTAACTAATATAATACTTGGAGAGTTATTTATCTAATGTGTTTGTCACTCAATGTTTAGAGCTAATGATGTTAAGAGTGAGTTCTATATTAGTTAAAAGATTTATAATTTAGGTATCACATCAAAGATTTTGAAAGTTTAGATATTAAATTAAATATTTCATTGTAATTCACCAAACTAGTTGAGTTAAGTCTAATTACACTATGAAAATATAATATTTTAGCTAGAATTATGTATGAGAATATATTTGTGTACTAGGCTTCAGTTGTGTGTAGTCAGATGAGGGTTAGATCGATGTTTGCAGTCTTGCCCTTGCTTTTTTCTAAAAGGATGTTAATACAATTTATAATTGTTTAAATTTAGGCAATAACATTAGACAAAAGGTTAAATCTAGGTCTAATGCAAATGAATAAAATTGGGAAAAAAATAAAAATTAGTAGATAATAACTTTCATTTTTTTTTCTCTTTCATTGTGCATGTTCATTTTGGGAATTTATTGAGTTGTTGGTTTATTTAAGCTTAAAATGGTGGTTCTTTTTTTAGACACACTTGTTAACTAGCTTCCCTATGATTATGATTTGAGGGCTATCGATTTAGCTGCAATACAAAAATGAGAGAATGCAATTGGAAAATTGGGTCTCTTGCAGCAGTAAATACAACTAATTCTTGTCATAATGGTTTTGGGATCACTAAATAAAAATTTTAAAAGTTTTAAAATTAGGAAAGTCATCACTATTTTTTTTTTATCAAGAATGATTGATCATCTAAAAAATTTATCTTTTTAATAAAATTTTAAAATTAATAAAAACTTATTAAAAAGATAATTTTTGTGTGATCTATGAAAACAAATTTGAGTTTGGGAGTTAGGTCACTCGTATGAAAGGATTAACACCCCACAATACCCATTTCACAAATGATACCAACTGATCATATATTATCTTTTTGTTTAAATAAAAGTGATTCTAATTTTAATATTTAAAATAATCTTTTTAATTTTTTATTTTTTATAAAAATCTTTTTAAAACTTTTTATTTAACAATAACAGGAAAATCTTTAATACCAATCCATTAGACACAAAATTATGAAGTTGCTACCAATCTTTTTTAATTAGGTATGATTGATTACTTAAATGAATCTACCATTCTAAGGTTATTTTAAGCTTGACTAAGGATTTATAAAAGAATAGGTTTTAATTTTTTAAGCAGAACTGAGTTTGAGAGTTCAGTTATATATAAAAAAGGTCATAGCACCCCTACAATACCCACAAATTGGCATCAATTAATCTTAAATTATCCTTAGCCTTAATTAACATGGTCATAACTTATTCTTATTATTTATTATTTTTGTTAATTTTACTATTTAAATATTGGACATATTTTTAGGTTTTCCAACACTTTGGTCTACCCTTAAAAATATTCTTTACCTTAAAAGTATTTAAGTAACATACTTTTTTCTTTGAAGAGGCTATATCATTGAGTTTATTAAATATTTTATTTAATTCAATACATAATAAAATTTACAATTCAATAAAATACAAATAAAATACAATAATAAATAATCACAATTTAATCAATCATAAATTATCACAATTTGTTTTCAATTTTAATTTTTTCAAATTAGAAATAAATAAAGTTTCTCATATTGAGATCAATTTTCTAAATCCTCTAATGCCTTGATTGAATTTAGAAAAAGATTCTCTCATCTAAAAATTTTTAAGAAAATTACATACGTGTAGCTTTCTTAGAATTTCATTATTGGTTGAAATTTTATTTATTCCTAAAATATTTATTAAATACTACACCAAATAACCAGTTATACAAAAATCTCCAATTACCTAATCTAAAATTTATTTTCTTCTCATCTTAACCCCTTTTATTTATTTACAAAGCAACTAAAAATATATCTAAAAATTTAAAAGTTATATATGCATGACAAAAAAATTATAAAAACTAAATAAATAAGCAAACGAATACAAGATAAATAAATAAACACATCAAATAAACAAAAGAAAGGGAAAGAAGAAACCAACCAAAATGCAAATACCATTTAATTGAAACTTGTTGAAAACCATAGGTATCTAAAACCATAATTTATAGGGTACATCTCAACTAAAGGACTTGACCCTATATCACCATTCAACAACCTAGGAAGTCTAAAGAAAACACAAGTGGCAACATGCATGTAATATATCTTGGGTTTCAACGTGACAAGCAGGACCAGGTGTTGATTACATTGGGTTTCAACATGTTTTGCATAAAAGAAATTTGGAAGTATTGAAAGAACTTGGTTAGTTATGTCATGATCTTGACAATTTTGCATAAAATCCTTGAGATGATTTTTTGATTTCTAGTGGTTTTTGGCTGCTACTTTTCCGTTTCGGGATTTTGGGTATGGTAGCTGCTATGTATTGTCATAGCTGGAAATTGAGGAAGTTAGAGTCAATCCTTTGTGTTTTTTTCTTGCAATTGAATTTTTTCACTGCCAATTCTTTTTCAAGAATTTTTTTCTTTTTGTTTTTTTTGAACCTGCCCTGTTTCTATGGCGCTGAAAATATAAAAAACACATCCCAATTGTGAAAGAGCTTTGATCAAACAATTTTCAATGATTACAAATTAAACCAATTTCAACACTTTTAATCCTTTACCAATTCTCCTGTTAAAGTCTCAGCCAAAAAAATTTTTTTTTTTTTTTTAAATAACTTTAAACTAAATACAATAAAATTAAAAAATTAAAATAGAATTCAAAGTCTAATATTAAAATGTGAATTGTCCTAGACTAAATGGAGCTGTGATGGTTGTGTTGCGTCAGTGGTGGCTGTAGGCGTAGCAGTGGCTTCGCATGTGTTCTGCTGGGTGATTGGTGTTAAGGCTGTAGGTTGTTGGCGGTGTGGGTCTTGAGGCAGGGGGCTGAAAGAGATTAATTAGGGGCTTTGGGTTCCGGGTGATGGCAAGACTTGGTAGTTTTAGGTGCTGGGATTTTTGTTTTTTCGAGTTTTTTGTCAATGATGGAGAAAGGGGAGGTTTTTTGGTCAGGCAGATTAGTTCTTGGATTTTTCTGTAGAAATTGGGCTTCCTTCCTCCGAGTGTCGAATCCCCTGTGCGCAAAAAATTTCGGTTTCTTTTTAGGATTCAGTTTCTAAAAAATAAGAAACTTGGTAATTCATTTTAGTTGGAATCTTGTTGCAGCAGCCATTGCTGCATTTTTGGGAGGTGTAGCATGCTGCACTTTGGGTCCTGAAAGCTTTGATGAATTGGTGTTAGAAACTAACAGATAAAATGGAAGGTAGAAAATTCAGAGCTTAAAATGGAGGCAACAGTTTAGGGAAGGAAAAAGTGGACATCGGAAAGCTACCTCCAAGCTTTAGTCTTTTATTTTTTAATAATTAAAGTAATTAAACTTAAAATTAAATTTGGGCCTAAAAATTAAAGGTGAAATTTTCAAATTTTGAACTTTAAATTTTGTTCTGAAAATTTAGATTTTAAGCTCATATCATTTGGTTTCAAATTAACCCAAAATAAATTGAATTGGGTTTTGATTTACTAGAAATGGTCGAAAAACGATTAATTTAAAACAAATTTAAATGAATTTAATTCAATTTAAATATTTGAATTAATTCATATAAAAAAGTTTAAATTAAATATAAAATTAAATATATTTAAATCGATTTAAATAAAATTAAATGTTTACAATTTTATTCTGAAATTTATTGACAAGCTATCAGGATATGCTCATGATACGTACTCGTTGGACACTTTGTTTCTCTATAATCAGCCTAAAAGCTGCAAAAAAATTAGAGTACATTATGTAAAATTTACAATATATTTGAGAGTCAATTATATTTTTTGGTATTTTGAAACTGTAAGAATTCGATCTCTAGTAATTAAAACCAAGCATTCAGCACTCTGCAAATAAAGGGGATGATTGTCGGTTAAATGCCAGTCATTTGCTATATAGGCGATAGTAGCTTTCATTGACTAAATTTAAATTACACGAATAAAAGGTTAAGAAAGAGAATTAAGCAATTTATTCAATCAAATAACAGTGTCCTAAACCATAACTGTCAATCCTCTAAATGCAAACAAATAATCTAAATAATAAATCTAAAGGAAAAATCCTTTTTTTTTTTTGGAACACTGAATCTCAATCCCTTAAAGCCTAAGCTATTAAACAGAAATACTCCTTCTGTAATTTATATATCATGCGACAGAATATTATAAAACTTATTCCACAAAAAAAAAAAAAAAAACCTATGAATGGTGTTTTAACTTAATTGGTAACTTTCAACTGAATATTCTATTGGGCAAAAACTCTAGTAAAATTCATTAAAAGTCATCATCAAAGTCATCTATGCGTCTGTTAACTCAATCAGATTAATCTAGCCGCAACAACACAACAAATGCACGATCTATTTGACATGAAAAGAATTATCCATTTTGGTATTGGTGGTGATATAAATAGTTCCATGTCCATTGGAGATGTTACCATTCCTAAGCAAGTTGCTCATAATGGCATCTGGGATTTGGGATTTGCTCATACTGTCAAAGAGGATGTCAACCTATCAAATTACTGTGATGGTCAGAACCCACTAGTTGTGCACCATCTGATATTGGGAAGGCCAAGAACTCCTTTTGCCAGTGGTCTTCCGCTTGCCAGGATACCTTAGATTCAATGTGGACGGCTCCGCAAAAGGAAAACCTGGTCCCGCTAGGTGTGGCGGCGTCCTTGCCATGTTTTCGGGCCTGGTTGGTATCTGGGATTCAAACGTTGCTGAATTTTTGGAAATTAAAATGCCTCTAGAGGTGTTCACAAAGACGGAGTGGTCTCACAAGATGAGTCTGATTCAAAGTTTATTTTTAAGTGGGACTCAAACGAATCTGTTCGACCATTGAGGCTATAAGATGTGTTCTTGGAGATTGATTCTTTGACCACAAAGCTGACAGAATTTAAACTGCTCAATATCTTCCGCGAAGTAAACGAGATGGCTGACGCACTGACAAAATCGAGGGTGGAGTAATATGATAGGTTCATGGTCTGGTGGCAGCTTCATTGGTGCTAAGGTGTTTCAATTTACGAACTTACATTTCGTATCAGGCGAAGGTCTATTGGGACAAGTTATTCCCTACATGTCTTTCTCATTACTATATGAATAAAACAAAACCTGATTTAGCCCAAAAAAAATATCAACCTATTTTCCGTCTTCTACAAGTTTCTTGAACATGATGGCGGCTAGCTATATTAATCATTTTCTTAACACAGATGGGAACGTGGATTCTGCTGATCTACCGAAAGGAAATGGAACTAATCTCTCAGGCGTCTTGGATATACTAAAAAACAATTTTTACTCATTTTTATTAGAAAGCGTACATATTACCTAACAGTAGCATATAATATAAATTGTAAAAATTATTACAATTAATTTATAAAACATTATGAGATAAGTCATATATAATTAAAAAATTTATCAAATTTAATTTCAAATGCATTGAAAAGATTTTAATTTCGAATTTTATATATTAAAATATATTTATTTTAGTGAAAAGAGTGCATGTTACTAATATTAGTTAATTATTTTAGTATAAATGATTTAAAAAAAGATTAATTAATTTTTGATATGTTGAAATAATTTTAAATAGATAATTAATTATTTTTAAAGGAAAACTAAATAATGAAATAAATAAATAAATAAAATTTCATACATTTTACTTATTTTCAAACTTCTATATATATGTATATATATTTTTAAATAAGATTTTATTTATTTATTTTCAAGACAATATTGCATCTCCGTCTCAGGGTATAACATATATAAATATTTTGTCTTATGTTATTTGTATAAGATTTTTTATATATTAATATTTTTATTTAAAATATTCTCACGAAGTTAATGGTATTAAAACTAAACTTTTATTTATTTTGATATTTTTCTAGTTGGGTTTCATATGGAAGGAAAAATGGCTTGGCTCAATATTTTTTGAGCCTAAGAAGGATTTTGCGGCCCACTAGTACGCTTTGGGATCAGATCCGTCAAAGTGGTAAAATTGTCAATTCATAATGCCTGATGCCTTCTAAAACCCAAACGGGACTCCGAGTTGATATAACATTGTATCTCAAGTCTGGCAGCTGTTTAGCCGAATCCAGAGACTGCAGGAGCTTAAGCAGCAATGGGTACCCCATTTTCTTTAGCTTTTCAAATCTAACATTCATGATTTAATAGCTAGCTGGCTCTTATTTTCTCTATTGTTTTTCGTTAATGGGAGGATTTAAATAAGGATCTGTTATTTGTTTATGTAGAGTGATGGTTTTCTCTGCTTGATTTTTTTTTTCCTTTATTTGATTAAATCTAGAAACTTATTGAAGGATTGGTTCTGACTTATTATTAGTTCTCATCTTTTTTATATATTTTATTACTATATTTGCCACATTAAAAATTAGATGGTAAGTGGTAGAAATGGGCTTTTACTTGACTGGAAGTCTTTTTAAATGAAAGGGTATATTTGATTGCTTTTTATAAATATATTTTGATGGATCATTGTTTTGGCATTTTGGGTTCTGATTTGTGATGATTTTGCTTTTGGTGGGTTTTTTTGGGAAAATATGGGCTTACAAGTACGTGTCAGACTCAGAGCTATGGAGGAAGAAGCAATCTGATGTGATGAGGCTCTTGCAGAGGGTCAGGTGTAGGGAGTACCACCAGCACCCTTCCATTGTTCGAGTTAACCACCCAACTCGCCCTGACAAGGCTCGTCGCTTGGGATAGAAAGCCAAGCAGGTAAGCTGATTCATTTTTTCTTTGATATTGCTTTCTTCCTCTGCATTTTTATGAGGTTTGGTATTTTATCTTTTAATTTTCCGGCTTATCCTATTTGTTTTATTGCAGTTGTAACATATTTTAGTTATATGATTATCCTTTGGTCTGAAAAACTGCATTGCAAAAATGTTTATGGCCGGACTTACTTTAAATGTGAGACGACTCATATGTTGCTAATATAGTTGTAATATATATATATATAATTATATTTACAAATAAAATAATAAATTAAATGATTTTATGATTGGCAACAATAAAATTGTTATGAAAGGTATAAAGAAATTTCAACAGTAATGTAACAATAATACGAAAGGTATAAAGAAATTTCAAACAGTATTCATGTAACAATAATAGTTGTTATAATTAATTAAATTGGTTGTATTAAAAATTTACTGCTACAAAATTTATTGTTATAATTAAAAAATTATTGCAAAAATAATTTTATCAACGACAATAGTAGATATGTAAAAGATTTTTCAATGATTATAATCGTTGTTAAAGTTATTTATTGAAATGACAAAAATCATTATGCTAAACGTAATTAGCAACGATATGTGATTATGTTGCAAAATAAGTTTTTGTATTCGAAATTTATGGTTGTTAAAATAAAATTAAAGCAAAAACATTTAATCGTTACAAAATATTTTATGTAACTAAAATAATATTAATATGTAAGTTTTTATAGTCAAATTTTATGGTTGCAAAATTAAATTTATACAACGTTATTTTGTTGTTGCAAAATTTTATACAATGACATTTTATCATTGTGAAAAAAATGATTTATTTGGCAACAATTAAAAGTCATTGTAATTTTTATTTTTTTGAACAACACTATAAGTTATTGCGTTAATTCTTTATTAACAAGGTTAATAGCAACGATAAAAAATTATTTTGAAAACAATTTTAACAACGATAAATAATTATTTAGCAACGTTTTGGACTGTTATAATATATCAATTTTCTTATAATGCAAACATAATCAAATTAAGCACAAATATTGGAAAGATTGTTCATCACTTCATTAAATAATTAATGGCTAAGTGAGTTAAACTAATAATATATCAATGTTAGATAAAAGAAAATAATTATGCACTACAAAAAAAGTCATTTTTATTGACACTTATAAATGTCAGTGAAAGATTAAAAAAGTGATGATATTACTGTTGCGGGAGTTAAGTGAATGTTGATGAAAACTTTTTGATAGTCAAGTCACCAATGCCAGAATTATAAATGTACTTGCTGATATTATTTTTTTGGTACTTTAAATTACTGTTATAAGTAAATAACTTTTAAATGTAATTTAAAGTGTTGGTAAAGATCACATTTTATTTAAATTTTTATATTATTTAGTGAGCTATATTGACACTTAAAATCATCCTTAAAAGTTTTAGTTTTTTTAAATAATTTTCATATTTCTAATCTTTGTAACCAATAAAATTAAAAAATAATTCATACCAATTAATAGAGAACACAGGTCTGAGAAATGAAAGTCTGCAAGTCACTTTTGCAATTTCTGGCAAAAGAACATTTTTAGATTATTTATTTCCCAAATTTTGCTTTCCTGATAACAGAATAATAATTAACTGACATGTGCAAAACACTTGAAGTATTCAAAGTTTGGTTAAACTCAGACAGAGACCTCACAAATTTTATATCAGTAAAGTGACAATATCATGATTCATAAGTATTAAAATCAGCAAAATTCACTAGCAATGTCAATGTCTACAAGCTATTAAGAACATCAGGTAACCATCAAAGGCAAATTGCGTCCTGATACCAATCCCATTACAATTACCAAAACTACCCAAACATCAAAAAGTTGTCAAATTACCAATTATTATCAATAATGCAATAGCATCATCCTCAAAGCTTCCATATTTCTTTAGTTATTGGCACATAGTAATCCCAATGAATTCGATGCATCTGAAACCTGCAATATAATACAATTTCTGGATCAGTTCAATCATAAGGACCACCTCATATTAGTAAAGTAAGGGGTTTTTTTTGTTGTTTTAGCCAATATTCTTCTACAAATGAATAGTAAGGCCTATAGAGCTGAACAGCTAAACAAGAGGGGTTTGACAACTGCTAGGAAAAATAATACCACCATGAGTGTAGGTAATTTACTCTATATACTGGCAAGACGTGGTTTTAAATTTTAAGCCAGAACTATAAGTTGAATCTTAAACTTACAGGGTGAAATCCACCTTGGTGTAGAAATTCGAGAGCAGCATGACAAAAGAAACCAAACCTTTCTGCATCTTTTCTGCAACCATAAACACAACCTGTCCAAAAGAATCTGCAAGCAACAATACACCAAAGGATTCTTATGATTATAATTTTTTTTTTTAACAAAGTGAAACATTGTAATTCTTAAAGGTGCTATAGGAGTATAAAAATTACCCGTTTTCTGGCTCCACAAAATAAACTGAAAGGCCTTCCACTTTTCCAAACCAAACTTTAACTTCAGTGCCACCCCAAGAATAGCCTCTTTGGTAATGAATATCCTTCACCTATATCATAGAACATTCATTTGACAGATCTGAAATTATTAAAAAGACAAGTTTGAAAAAAGTAAAGAGATGAATGAATTGTTTTATATCTTTTTTGAATATTAAGATATGAATGAATGAAATCGAGAATCTGATTATATGACAATAAACATCTTTTAAGTAGCATTCCCAAAATTTTCGTCATGTATAGCCCAAATAAAGATGAGGGCAGGGAAGCCTTATATGAAACTTTTGTTTTCTGGAAAACCCAATAAGAAAAGGTTATGTGACAATTTAGTACCGATATCTTATTAAAGGAAAAATGCACTTCAGCCACCTCATGCAAGATAGATAACACCACACGCAAGCTTACAAACAGCATGCCTAGTAAGCAAGAATACAAACCAAAAAAATCCATAATTTAAGGAAATTAAGGCAATCCAGTGAAAACAATTAAGATGAAAAATGTGGCTAAAGTGATGGCAATGAAGTTTACATGGCCAAGGTTCAAGCAGTCATACTTTGGAAGAATGATGTCCACATTGTTGTTTAAATCTTGAACAGCACGCGAGAGACTTGTAACGACATCACCCAGATCTCCAACCTGCAAAGTTATAAAAAAGAAGTAATTGAGAAAAAGAAGGATAATGGAAAATCTTTTGGGTTTTTTCTACATATTCGACCACAAACTGGAAATAATACAACACAGATGTCTATGGTGTTCCATTTCTGTCTGTGGATCAGCATCCTCTCCCCCAACTGTCTCATTTCCAAAACACCTTTCATTAGGAAAAGACATGTCTTTCTGGCCTTCTTTCAGCTTACAGAATTTTCTCTTCATTAAGAGAAAGAATCTGAATGGACTCATAAGCAAAGAAAAACTAGAAAAGAAACCTTGATAGACATCAGGGCAATAAAAAAAGTTTTGAAAACCTAAACTCCCTTAATGTCCAAAAGTTACCTTTACAGTAGGCCCCATCTCAACAGCAATATGCACAATGTTCATCGGTGGCTCTTGCACAATTCCTCCAAAAACAGGTATTCGATAATCCAAACCGCCTTTGTTGTCAAAAGTTCCGGCATCTTCCCTCTCAGAGAATACAAACTCCATATATGCATCCAATGGAACCTTGACTGCAGAGTCACATAAAGTAAGTCTTTAATAGAAAGATTTAATGCAACAAAAGCCAAAAATAAAAAGAACGCCATATGTTACCTAAGGAGATGATATAAAGCAACAATTGATAAGTCATATATGCCTAAAACTTAGGCACAGATTGAATTCCAAATAATTTATTAGTCTGGATCTATAATTCACATTTATTCTCTAGGACCAAAAGAGCTTTCAAGGGGAGTGCGTCGGCACGCAGAAGATGATAAAATGGTGAATGCAAACAGCAGATGACCCAAGAAGCAGTACAATTTCTATTCACTAAAATTTACCATAAAGGATACTGATAGGTGAAATAACTCACAAACTTATTAGAGAGAATATTATTTTAAAAGCAGTTGATTAACTCATTGATCCATGAAACCATACAGACAAAGACAATTAATGCATGCATCAGATAGGAGCTCAGTTATTGCCAAATAATTATGCATCAGAGAAACCTTTATGAAAAGCATTTGTTTGAAAACCATACTTTAGAAACTATTAAAGCAGTCAAAAGTGTATTTTTTGACCAAAGACATCTCTTGGTGAAAAGAAATCAACACAGGACAATTCAATCCATGAAGACCTAAAGTTTGGTTCCCGAGTTACTAAGACAACCTAGTAAGGAAGAAAGCATGAAGCCCACAAGGGGAAATGATGTTCTTAATATCACATTCATTGTACACATTGTGTCATGGTCCCTTAGAAGTCAATTCACAAGATCTGCCAAAAGATTTACCTCACATTATTCCGTTGATTTGATATATTTGTCATCTAAACCTACAAAATTTGCTCAATATACCTTCCTAAGATTGAACTACTTGTTATGATATTTACAAAATTTTTAACTCAAACTCACCCTACGAAGACTATTTAGTCTTTGCAAATTGTACAGTCATAATTCCAGATATAAAAAAACAAGCAATTAAAAATAAATCCACAAAGTTCATTAGTATTTCTGAACTTAATTCTATAAGCACCAAGTCACTTGAATGTTCATGTATTTCTCTCTCTCTCGATGACAAATAATTTTACTAACAAGCCACCACAACACCAATCACAACAACCACAACATTATGATCAAAACCAATGCCGTCCAAGTTAGAAAGTAAGAAACATAGAGAGAAAACTTTTGATTAGAGAAATACGAAATAAGAAAGAATGAGAGACTTAGCAGCATACTAGTGACCCAGAAATCCAACAATATAGTCATAGACACTAAATATATTACTACCATATGTGTTACAAAAGGGGATCTTGACTTCAGGCGAAAGAGGCACACATGTTTATTTGCATTTGTATCCAAGTATATCGTCTTAGAAATTATTGTTTCCTCTTTGTTTGATATCATCACTATTTCTCCACCTATAGAAACCATCATAAGCTTAAAGTGCCATAAGTGATGATCAGTTAAGACAAAGAAAAAAATTGTATCATTTCCAGAAGGAGATTTGACTTCAAAGTTTTTGTCATTATTAACACTAAGAAACAGTAGATTTCTATTAGGAGATTATGAGCTGGTAAGAAGCTCATAATTAAGGAGATCAAACCTTAAAGCCAAAGGGTAGAAAATAAGAGCTTAACAATGTCCTTTATAAAGGTACACAAATGTCATCCAATAACAACAAGGTGAAAAGAAATTGTGCGGACACTACATACACAAAAGTCCACAAATAACCAATTTCATCTAGTATGAGTAACTAATTCATAATTAACACATCATATGTGCAAACCAATCTATACGTTCGAATAATTTTTCAGAAGTAAGCTGCCTTTCAGAAATTATTCATAGTCACCACTCAACAACATACTAAGTTCAAGATTAGTTCACACATTATACCCAATAACAAATCACAAAAAAAAAAAATAAAAAAAAAATAATAATAATAAAATAAAATAAAATAAATTCAAAATGAAAATTAATAAATTAAAACCTACCTTAGATAGATTAGAATTGAGATTGAGCTTGACTGAACATCAAAATCAAGATAAGCTGTATCAAATAAAATTCAACCTCGATCGAAGCAAAAAAAAATTGTTAGTCATTTCGGTCATTACAAAATCAGAATCAAAATGAATAGAAAGAGGAAGTACCTGTTTCGAAACGGCACTGATGAAGAAGATGACAATGATTGAGCTGAAACTAGAGAGGAAAAAGTTAGGGGTTTTAACAAATTAAGGAAAGATTCATTAGATTTTTGTCTCAAAACTGATTTGAAAAACAACAGATGAAAAAACATGATTTGCGGAGAGTGATTAGCTGAAAATCACAGAAATGCAGAGGCTTAGCAGAGTGTGATTCATATATACATAGCTACAAGCAGAGAAAATCAAAATTTCAGCTTGTTTGTAGCAGAGGAAATCGAAGAAATTGTAGCAGAGATTGATAGTGTTGATGGAGAGTGCTGAGAGCGAGAGAGATTAAAAAAATATATAAAAAAAGAGAAATATGAAATATGAAATGAGAGAAAACAACTGAAAAAAAAAAAGACACTTAAATTCGCATTTGTTCAGTTTTAGCATCTATATCATACTATCTATTCTGAAAGATTCCAACATGCATTTTAATATTTGGGATGTGAACTTTAATGGGATTTTGTTTTCCCGTGTACAAATACAATGGATCTCTCTCTTTCAGTCTCACTTAAGAGCTCCATGCAATCACATTTAGAGAAGAAACACCAGTACTTCTTGTATGGACATGATTGAAGGATTTATTCCTACTGAATTCACAAATGACATGCTCCTATATCGTCTGGAAGGACAACTGCAAGTAACACAGAATTTACATGATCAGCCTTCTTTCTTTCTTTCTTTTTTCTATAATTTATATTTTTGAAAATCATTCTCTAACCACAATAAAATGAAGAAAGATGAACCTCGACAAACTTACACTTGCATCTATTATTATTATTCTATCTCAACATGTCAACTAAATTTGGTTGGTAGATAAGATTGAAGACAAAAATCAGAAAAAAAAATTAAAAAAAAATAATGCATATAGTTCACAAATTAAGAACATGTGATAGTACTTTGCATACTTAAATAAGTGTCGACAAGTCGATGATAAGTGACTAATTCCACGACATCTCAAAGGCCTAAGATAACAAAACCATATGAAATCAAATCAATTCAAATTCAATACTGCCTTATATACATTACAGTGTTATTATGACTCAAATATATATATATATATATATATATTATTTGGTTACTAACAAGAACAAGAAAGTTACGGAGATAACCATTGAAAAGAACAAAAAATATTGCTTTTTCTAAAGAGTATTATCTCAGGAATATTTAATGTTATTTGTATGGAAAATGTTTAATTAGTTATCCGAAAAAAAGAAAATATTTTTAATATATATTTGGGATAATTGAAATATAATAATAAATAATTAAAAAAGCGATGAAGGTACCTTCAATATGGACACAAAATACATAGCTGTTCTGCCAATGGCCTGCAAGAAAAATATAAAGTTCAAATGAAAATTGTCTTGAAAGGTAGTTAGAGGCATTCTATGTACTTTTCAATAATCTTAAACTATATACAAACAATTGTGTATCTTACTTTATTAATCCTTCTCCATGTTTTTCAAAAACTCTCTTTTGATATTTTTGAGCATGGAAACAACATCCTTCATATTTATCCTGTTTTCAGGTAAGTCAGATGAACAATCCAAAGCTAACGCCATGATGGACGATATACAATTCACTTTGACAACAAAATATTCATCCTCTTTATGCACTAAACTGGAGTCCGCTACATCAATTATTCCATTAGATAGTGACATTTTCACCCAATGTCTCATACTCATTTCTCCAGCAAAAGATTCATCAGTGGGCCTCTTTCTTGTGAAAATTTCCATTAGTAGAATACCATAACTATAAACATCACTTTTAATAGAAATAATTCCTGCTGATCCATATTCTGCATTTTAAACATAATTGAATAATTAAAAGATATTATATCTTCATAATCATAAAAAAATATGCTTATGTTAGAATATGGAAAAAAATAATAATAAAACATCACCTGGTGCCATGTAGCCAATAGTGGCAAGTGTCATTGTTTGTTTCATAGAATCTTCTTCTCCCAACAATTTGGAAATGCCAAAATCTCCCACATGAGCAACCATGTCTTTGTCTAGTAAGACATTACTTGGTTTTAGGTCACAATGGATTATAGGTGTTGGATGTCCCAAATGGAGGTATTCTAATGCTGATGCAACATCCATCATTATGTTGATTCTTTGCAGGATATCCAAGAAATAATTGTAAGAATATAACCATTTCTCAAGGCTCCCATTAGGCATGAATTCAAGCACTAAGGCTTTGAAGTCAATAGTAGAACAACAACTAATGACCTTAACAAGATTGCGGTGAAAGATATTGCTCATCACTTCACATTCAATCTCAAAACTCCTAAATGCTCCATCTATTTGCAAATTAAAAGCTTTTATTGCAACATTTGTCCCATCTAAAAGTATTCCTTTGTATACAGAGCCAAAACTTCCTGAACCCAGTAAGTTGTTTTCACTAAATCCATTAGTCCCTTCCAATAGCTGATTGTAGGAAATTCTTCTCCATTTCTCGACAGGAATTAAATCTTCAACAATCGCCAAATTCATATTCCCCTGCTGCTTTTTTTTGTAGACAATTATGACTGCTATAACTATTATTATTGAAGCAAATGTTGGTAAAACATACCTCAAAGCATGTAGAGCGGTCTTCTTGAATTTCCGATGGATTTTATTTTTGCAAGGTGAGACTTGTAGTCTAGGTGAACCACAGAGTGCATAATTTTTCATGAATGATTTGGCCGTGAAGTTTAAAAAGGGACCTCCACTTGGGATTTCCCCTTCTAATCTATTGAAAGACACATTAAAATAATTGAGATCATAAAGTCTTTCCAAAGACTTTGGAATGATTCCAGAGAAATTGTTGTTAGATAAATCCAAACTTTTCAAACTCATCAAGTCACCGAATGATTCAGGAATAGGACCTTGTAATCTATTACTAGCAAGATTCAAAACCTGTAGATCATGAAGACTTCCAATTGTGGGAGGAATATCACTTGATAATAAATTCCTTGACAATTTCAAAGAGATAAGTACCTTCAAATTTCCAATGTCAAGTGGAAGTGAACCGCTAAGATTGTTTGATGACAAGTCTATTTCTAAGATATCTTTAAGGCTCCAAAAAGTTAAAGGTATTGTTGAATGCAATTTGTTGGAGAACAAGTATAGATATCTCAGAGAAGTCAAATCAGAGAAACATGTCGGTAAAGGCCCATCAAGCTCATTGTCACCTAATGATAATTTGTACAATCCCTTCAAACCACAAAGATCATGTGGTATAAAGCCCTGTAACTTATTTCCATAAAGATGCAAAAGTTGGAGATTTTTTAGCCTTCCTATTGTTGTTGGAATAGGTCCACTCAATTTATTAGAGGAAAGGTCTAACAATATAGCGTTACTTAAGCTACCGATTTCCATGGGAATGCTGCCTCTAATTTTGCAATGATTGACCCACAATTGTTGAAGTGATGTGGAAAGATTTGAGATAGAAGTTGGAAGAATGCCATTCAATGGGTTCAATGATAGTTCTAAAATTCTTAGATGCCTGCAATTTGCCAAGGAATTGAGAAAGCTCCACTCATGAGTTGAAGTTTTGGTGGTCAAGTGATTCGACCAAAGGTGCAAGGTCTCAAGGAACCTCAAATTGCCAAGTGCATCTGGAATAAGGCCAAAGAATGAGTTTTGTTCTAATTCTAGGATTCTGAGCTTAGAAACATTAGAGATAGAACCAGGAATATTTCCACTGAGATTATTGCCCCATAAGTAAAGCACCTCAAGATTTGAAGCAGAGCTCATGTATGGTAATTTACCTAAAAAGACAAAAAAAAAGTTTGCATCTTTCCATACAAAAAATAAATTAATTCTTTTGCTTTGTTGTGTTTTTCATGAATCTATGATGCAAGCTGAAGTGAATGCAATGCTTACATCTACAAATGTGAGTGAGGAAGAGCATGAAACAATTATAAATAGGAAACAACTTCAAGGTTTTCTTGTTTGATGATCTGGAATATATATATATATATCTAATTTATAATTTTTTCTTATTTATAATGATTAAAAGGCTCCATACTTTCGTATAATAAAGTACTAAAGAGGAAAAAGAAAAGTAAAAGAAAAAAAGAAGGTACAAGAAAGGAAGGGAGAAAAGAAAATATTATAAGGTTTCTAGTATATGCTTAAAATGTTTTCCATTTATGTGAGAATTTTATTTTCTTTAACTAATCTCAATTGCTTTAATTATAAAAAAGATTAAGGAAAATTTGGATGACAAAATTGTTCACGAAAGAAAAGGAAATAAGATAAAAATGAAGCAAATAAAAAAATATAAGTACATTTACATTAATTTGTTTGAGAAAAGAAAATTCTGAAAGTGTAAATATTTGGAAATAAATTAGAATTTTTATCTGTGCCATTTTAGGAAAAAAGGCTCAAAAGAGAAATGATAAAATTTCTTTCATTTTAGACTATATGCATAATATAAGAGAAAAATACAAAGATTCTCTGAAAAGATTGTTAAAAGTACATGTACTCTCTTTAGTTTGAAAATCACTTTCTTACTTCCCTAAGGTTTGATAGAACCTTACGAGTACTTTAACAGAGGAGTTTCATTTGAGGTTTGTTGGAGTAATACTGTATACATTTTACTACTACAATAAAAAATTATGATGACAAAAAATGTGAAACTAATGAAAAAGATTTTAAAATGATGCTTTTGATTACACAATTATTAGAGGGTGAAAAGCCTTGCCTTAGTCCGATTTAGAGGGTAAGTAAAGGTAAGTCAAAAAGCTCTTCTTGGATACTATGAAGGCCACACAAGAACATTACCTTCGGAGAAAAAAATTTGTTACACTGTTTGTTGATGGAATTTTTCCAGGTTGTAGTGTCTTTAATCTCAAGCAACAATTTGTCAGATGTGGGAGGGTGGTTGATTTTTACGTCTCCAAAAATCAAATTTCTAAATGGTTTGCACTTGAGGTATTCCACTCTATATGTTCAAATGGCAAGGTATGATCAAAGATCTCATGTTAGTTCTAAACCCACCACTCAGTACATAGAAAAAGGTGTTATCTGCATAGAAGACTTTAGAGATGGACGATCTCATGTAGAGGTTGTTAATATGTCAGTCAAATCCTCTCAGTTAAAGGATAACATTGTATCAGATGGTCAAAAAGAAGAGGCTTTAAAATCGCTTGACATCCTTGATTACAATCCTGAAAATTTAGATTTGGAGAGATAACAACGAAATGTTGTTGGGATAGTTAGATATCCTGATACTATAAATGCCATTAACCAAATCTTCTCAGAGGACTTTGATGATTGTTCTGTCCTTATCGTGGGTGAGAATATGAATCTTTTGACTTTGAAAGCAAAGAAAGTATGTTATTATCTCTGGAACTTGGTCAGGAGTGGTCTCAAAATTGGTTCACGTCTATTACACCATGGAAGCCTAGCTATATATGCCATTCAAACCTTATTTGGTTGAGATTGTCAGGTATTCCACTTCACGCTTGGAATTCTAAGTGTTTCTCTTCCATTGGAAGTTTATAGCGTGAGGCTTTTAAGCTTGATGATTTTACACTAACGAAAAAAGGTTTAGATGTAGGTAGAGTCCTGATTTTAACAAATGATTATAGTGCCATTCTTGATGAGATTAAGGTCACTGTGGGTGATATTGTTTACTCCATTAAAGTTGTTGAACATGGATACTTTGAAATTTTCACTAGTCCTCACAGATCATGCAGACCTGGACAACTCAGTTTTCATGGATGGCGGTGAAGATGTTTTCTCTCCTCAAGGCAAAGATTCCCCTAGTAACTCAAAATTTGAAAATGATGGTAATTTTATGGCTTTGGATGTAGATAACACTGTTATTGCAACTGCTGATACACCTAGAGATTCTAAAGAAGCATATGATGTCGATCTTGGAAATGAGACAAATTTGGAACAATTATGGGCATGCAGAGTTAAATACAGATGTTGCAATTAATTCTTCTTTAGAACCTCTTTTGAATAACGATGAAACAGAACAATTAAATCTAAATTGAATCATGTGGTTGATGAGTCCAATCTAGTGGATCAAACTATTGATACTTCTACATCTCTTAGGATATCAAATGGCCCATCAGATACGCTTAGGGATTCTATTGGTGGAAATATCTTAACTGATCTTCGGTCAAATCCAGTTTCTATTGAGCTTATGAGCAAGAGTGATATAGACGCTGAGAAACTTTTCAACGTTGAAGATAAATTTCACCTTGTTACTATTCGAGCAGGTAAAAGAAGGAAAAAAAGTAAGGCAAAATATTGATCCAAAAGCAGGTCTCGCCAGATAAAGACACCTCTAGTTTCCATTGTTCAAGACCACTTTCGGATGAAGATATTGGTTCTCGAAATAGAGCTTTTCTAGAAGAGGCTGAGAAGATTTGGGAAGTTGGTAAATTATTGGGTTTATCCGTAAATGAAGACGATGGTTCCATTATTCAACGTATTGCTGGTTTAGAAAGACAAGATTGGGGGGAGCTTCATCAAGACTGATACAAAAGGGCTTTGTCGATTTAAAGGTTCTAATGAATTTGGTCTTATTTACAAGCTTTATCAATACTACAGTTAAGGAATTTGGCAAAAGGTATTTTTAAAGTTGTGTTTGAAGGATATGATAGTAGATAGGAGGTTAATATTGGGAGTTTTAACGTTTTGTTATTTGAATGCATTTGGGATATGGAAGTGGCTATGGTGGCTGTTAACTGGAGTAAAAAGAATCATCGACCATGAAAGTTGTTGTCTATATTTTCTGAAATTGTGATGCTTTGGAGATCAATTGGGGCATCCAGTTTGATGAAAATTTTTTTAAAAGCTGAATGATATGGTAGATGTCATGGCAAAGGTGGGTGGATAGAGAGATTTTTTTTTTTTTTTGTTCGAGGCATGGTGGTGATTTTGTTCTGTAAGGGATAGTGGTGTTTGCTCTCATTATTTGTTTACCGATCATGGTAGTGTTTTTTTTTTTTTTTTTTTTTTGCTTGGATGTCATGATTTCTTCTTTTTAGGTGGAAGTCTTTCGTTAGAATTGTGCTAGATGTTTTTATGTTGTTTCTGGTATGGC